>OX276359.1:25712873-26092873 GCA_946251885.1 Cosmia pyralina
CGACACACTCTCAATCTTCACCATGTTGCTCACAAGGGATATTATGGACAAGAAACCCGACACCACCTTGGGACTGCTGACTATGCCTATCTACACCTATCTGATCTGCCTCTATCCCGGAAATAGAGCAAGTTCCCGGATTTGAGGATAATCGAGTCCTCCTCCTCTTTTCGAACTTCAGATAACCCTATCATAAACCTGCTCAATTGTTCCTCGAGTTCTGTGATCTTCTCGTCGGTCCGGAGCGTAGCGTGCTACTGTGTTGCCAGGTCCAGTTTTGTTACGGTGATTGGGATAGCCGGATCTCACGAATTGCACATTCTGCGTCAAACCCCTCGTCCTGATAATGATTTATGTATGGCAATGTGTAGGTACATAATATGTCTGGCTCTGACTGGCGGGATTACAAACTACTTTTATTGTTTGTGTGGTATTTTTTGGATGTGTGGATATGATGATAGGATATATATGCACAACAATATATTTCTATCATTTATTTTACACCTAAAAAAACATGAAAAAAACGAAAAAAGTGGCTTAAAACCATTTCATTTAATCGAAAAAAGACAGTTTTTTGTATTCAAATAAAACCAAGGGAAATGGCTTGACAGCTTCGGTTCCATAGTAAGAAATGCTCAGTCTGACAAATTGTAATAGAATATATCATAATTTTTGTTTGGCCGGCACTTTCAATTTGGACCAAAAATTACGTGGCTGAAATCCTTCTTGCCAATAAATTAATTTTTATTTTTCAATTTTTTTTTTTTCAATTTGATACCCATATATAGCCATAAATGAAGAAATTTTTTTTTCAATACACTTCCTCGAAAGCTGGTTCATATCGCACTATACGATTAGGTTCACAATGCATTATATTTCACACGCGTGCGATTTTTCATTTTCCAACCCGTGTGCGGGAATAAAAATTGCCACAGATAACTTATACCTATACTTAGTCCAAATTGGTTCAATGCCTCTATTCAGATGCTAAATGGCTCTATAGGTAGACATACACCGTTTCTATTCGGAGGTGAATGTTTTTTTTTAATCTCGGCAAACAGATATGCGTCTTTACGGGTGTTTATTTTTTGAATATTTAAATAATGTTTATAAATAGAATATCATCACAAACCATGATTATTACAATAAAAAAAACGTTTATGAACAATTTAATATTTATTTGTGTTCTAAACTCAAAAATATGTGAATTTTCTATTTTTCATATTAGGCTGTTTATCGGCTTTATACCTTTGCTTCTCCTTCAACCTGGCGAAAGCAAAGCGCGTATAAAAAAGAAAATTTAAATCAGTTTACTATAAATTCATGACAAAATTATTTCTCGTTATTTTATTTCTTCAAAAGTGTGTTGAAAAACGTCGTTTGATACACGTGGACATTTGTTATTGCAGTTCTCGGCTCAAAAACAACCTCGCCTACGGCTCGGGTGTTAATTCCGCCTCGAATGCAATAACGATACGATACGATACGATTGTCGCTAAGGTGCTTGACAGTGTGCTTAACGTACAGCTAGAGAAATATATATGTTTACACGATGCGCAATTTGGTTTCCGACCTGGTTTATCCACCGAAACTGCAATCGCGTGCCTTAAGCACACTGTCGGATACTACGCTGATAGGAGTACACCAGTTTATGCGGCTTTCCTGGATCCCTCCAAGTCCTTCGACCTGGTCTTTTACAACATTCTTTGGTATAAATTAAAGGAAACGGGATACCCAATGAGATGGTGAACGTTTTTAGGTACTGGTACGGCAACCAAATTAACGTTGTAAGGTGGGGGAATGACTGTTCTCTGCCGTACAGGTTGGAGTGTGGCGTGAGGCAGGGGGGCTTAACCTCCCCTAATCTTTTTAACTTGTATTTGAATGCATTGATCGAGGGATTCAGCAGCGCGCATGTGGGCTGTTTTGTTGAAGCTGCGGAGGTGAGCGTGGTCCTTTGTTACATAAGGGCGAAGGTTTTGCACTTTCCGCAGCGCCGGAGACGTTGCAGATTTTTCTGTTCCTTTCTCTTTCTACCAAAGTTACCATTATGTAGCGTGGAGAACGCTACAAAATGGTAACTTTAGTTATCTAAGACGGGCACGGGCGCTTTTTTTTACGCGATGTTTTTGACCATCCTTTGGATTTTCAACTCTCAGCGTCGAACCGAGCATTAAGAATGCAACAGAGTGCATCCCTAGCGCGTTGAAAAAGTGGAGTTGAATTAATACAACTGACGCCGCTAAGCCGAGCGTTGAAAATCCCGTGCGCGGCAAGAAACGTCGCGTTAAAAAAAAGCGCCCGTGTGTACGTAGGCTAAACGGACCGTAACAAACGACTCTTATGTAGCAGTCCTAGCGAGCAGAGTGGTTGTGATAGCTGAGCAATCCTAACGAGTCGAGCAGTTGTGATAGCTGCTCAGTCCTAGCGAGTCGAGAGGTTGTGATAGCTGTGCAGTCCTAGCGAGTCGAGAGGTTGTGATAGCTGTGCAGTCCTAGCGAGTCGAGCGGTTGTGATAGCTGTGCAGTCCTAGCGAGTAGAAAGGTTGTGATAGCTGTGCAGTCCTAGCGAGTAGAAAGGTTGTGACAGCTGTGCAGTCCTAGCGAGTCGAGAGGTTGTGATAGCTGTGCAGTCCTAGCGAGTCGAGAGGTTGTGATAGCTGTGCAGTCCTAGCGAGTCGAGCGGTTGTGATAGCTGTGCAGTCCTAGCGAGTAGAAAGGTTGTGATAGCTGTGCAGTCCTAGCGAGTAGAAAGGTTGTGACAGCTGTGCAGTCCTAGCGAGTCGAGAGGTTGTGATAGCTGTGCAGTCCTAGCGAGTCGAGAGGTTGTGATAGCTGTGCAGTCCTATCGAGTAGAAAGGTTGTGATAGCGGTGCAGTCCTAGCGAGTCGAGAGGTTGTGATAGCTGTGCAGTCCTAGCGGGTCGAGAGGTTGTAATAATAAAAAATAATAATAATCATTTTATTTTTCAAGAAAAAAACACATTTACGATTCAAAAAAACAATTTTCCAAGTAAAAATAGAATATTCCAGAAATAAGTGTGTTGTGATAGCTGTGCAGTCCTAGCGAGTCGAGAGGTTGTGATACCTGTGCAGTCCTAGCGAGTCGAGAGGTTGTGATAGCTGTGCAGTCCTAGCGAGTCGAGAGGTTGTGATAGCTGTGCAGTCCTAGCGAGTCGAGAGGTTGTGATAGCTGTGCAGTCCTAGCGAGTCGAGCGGTTGTGATAGCTGTGCAGTCCCTAGCGAGTAGAAAGGTTGTGATAGCTGTGCAGTCCTAGCGAGTAGAAAGGTTGTGATAGCTGTGCAGTCCTAGCGAGTCGAGCAGTTGTGATAGCTGTGCAGTCCTAGCGAGTAGAAAGGTTGTGATAGCGGTGCAGTCCTAGCGAGTCGAGAGGTTGTGATAGCTGTGCAGTCCTAGCGGGTCGAGAGGTTGTAATAATAAAAAATAATAATAATCATTTTATTTTTCAAGAAAAAAACACATTTACGATTCAAAAAAACAATTTTCCAAGTAAAAATAGAATATTCCAGAAAGAAGTGTGTTGTGATAGCTGTGCAGTCCTAGCGAGTCGAGAGGTTGTGATAGCTGTGCAGTCCTAGCGAGTCGAGAGGTTGTGATAGCTGTGCAGTCCTAGCGAGTCGAGAGGTTGTGATAGCTGTGCAGTCCTAGCGAGTCGAGCGGTTGTGATAGCTGTGCAGTCCTAGCGAGTAGAAAGGTTGTGATAGCTGTGCAGTCCTTAGCGAGTAGAAAGGTTGTGATAGCTGTGCAGTCCTAGCGAGTAGAAAGGTTGTGATAGCTGTGCAGTTCTAGCGAGTCGAGTAGTTGTAATAGCTGTGCAGTCCTAGCGAGTCGAGCGGTTGTGATAGCTGTGCAGTCCTAGAGAGTAGAAAGGTTGTGATAGCTGTGCAGTCCTAGCGAGTCGAGAGGTTGTGATAGCTGTGCAGTCCTAGCGAGTCGAGAGGTTGTGATAGCTGTGCAGTCCTAGCGAGTCGAGCGGTTGTGATAGCTGTGCAGTCCTAGCGAGTAGAAAGGTTGTGATAGCTGTGCAGTCCTAGCGAGTAGAAAGGTTGTGATAGCTGTGCAGTCCTAGCGAGTCGAGAGGTTGTGATAGCTGTGCAGTCCTAGCGAGTCGAGAGGTTGTGATAGCTGTGCAGTCCTAGCGAGTCGAGAGGTTGTGATAGCTGTGCAGTCCTAGCGAGTCGAGCGGTTGTGATAGCTGTGCAGTCCTAGCGAGTAGAAAGGTTGTGATAGCTGTGCAGTCCTAGCGAGTAGAAAGGTTGTGATAGCTGTGCAGTCCTAGCGAGTAGAAAGGTTGTGATAGCTGTGCAGTCCTAGCGAGTCGAGCAGTTGTAATAGCTGTGCAGTCCTAGCGAGTCGAGCGGTTGTGATAGCTGTGCAGTCCTAGAGAGTAGAAAGGTTGTGATAGCTGTGCAGTCCTAGCGAGTCGAGAGGTTGTGATAGCTGTGCAGTCCTAGCGAGTCGAGAGGTTGTGATAGCTGTGCAGTCCTAGCGAGTCGAGAGGTTGTGATAGCTGTGCAGTCCTAGCGAGTAGAAAGGTTGTGACAGCTGTGCAGTCCTAGCGAGTCGAGAGGTTGTGATAGCTGTGCAGTCCTAGCGAGTCGAGAGGTTTTGATAGCTGTGCAGTCCTAGCGAGTAGAAAGGTTGTGACAGCTGTGCAGTCCTAGCGAGTCGAGAGGTTGTGATAGCTGTGCAGTCCTAGCGAGTCGAGAGGTTGTGATAGGTGTGCAGTCCTAGCGAGTCGAGCGGTTGTGATAGCTGTGCAGTCCTAGCGAGTAGAAAGGTTGTGATAGCTGTGCAGTCCTAGCGAGTAGAAAGGTTGTGATAGCTGTGCAGTCCTAGCGAGTCGAGCAGTTGTAATAGCTGTGCAGTCCTAGCGAGTCGAGCGGTTGTGATAGCTGTGCAGTCCTCGCGAGTAAAAAGGTTGTGATAGCTGTGCAGTCCTAGCGATTCGAGAGATTGTGATAGCTGTGCAGTCCTAGCTAGTCGAGAGGTTGTGATAGCTGTGCAGTCCTAGCGAGTCGAGAGGTTGTGATAGCTGTGCAGTCCTAGCGAGTCGAGCGGTTGTGATAGCTGTGCAGTCCTAGCGAGTAGAAAGGTTGTGATAGCTGTGCAGTTCTAGCGAGTCGAGTAGTTGTGATAGCTGTGCAGTCCTAGCGAGTCGAGCAGTTGTAATAGCTGTGCAGTCCTAGCGAGTCGAGCGGTTGTGATAGCTGTGCAGTCCTAGAGAGTAGAAAGGTTGTGATAGCTGTGCAGTCCTAGCGAGTCGAGAGGTTGTGATAGCTGTGCAGTCCTAGCGAGTCGAGAGGTTGTGATAGCTGTGCAGTCCTAGCGAGTCGAGAGGTTGTGATAGCTGTGCAGTCCTAGCGAGTCGAGAGGTTTTGATAGCTGTGCAGTCCTAGCGAGTAGAAAGGTTGTGACAGCTGTGCAGTCCTAGCGAGTCGAGAGGTTGTGATAGCTGTGCAGTCCTAGCGAGTCGAGAGGTTGTGATAGCTGTGCAGTCCTAGCGAGTCGAGAGGTTGTGATAGCTGTGCAGTCCTAGCGAGTAGAAAGGTTGTGACAGCTGTGCAGTCCTAGCGAGTCGAGAGGTTGTGATAGCTGTGCAGTCCTAGCGAGTCGAGAGGTTGTGATAGCTGTGCAGTCCTAGCGAGTCGAGAGGTTGTGATAGCTGTGCAGTCCTAGCGAGTAGAAAGGTTGTGACAGCTGTGCAGTCCTAGCGAGTCGAGAGGTTGTGATAGCTGTGCAGTCCTAGCGAGTCGAGCAGTTGTAATAGCTGTGCAGTCCTAGCGAGTCGAGCGGTTGTGATAGCTGTGCAGTCCTCGCGAGTAAAAAGGTTGTGATAGCTGTGCAGTCCTAGCGATTCGAGAGATTGTGATAGCTGTGCAGTCCTAGCTAGTCGAGAGGTTGTGATAGCTGTGCAGTCCTAGCGAGTCGAGAGGTTGTGATAGCTGTGCAGTCCTAGCGAGTCGAGCGGTTGTGATAGCTGTGCAGTCCTAGCGAGTAGAAAGGTTGTGATAGCTGTGCAGTTCTAGCGAGTCGAGTAGTTGTGATAGCTGTGCAGTCCTAGCGAGTCGAGCAGTTGTAATAGCTGTGCAGTCCTAGCGAGTCGAGCGGTTGTGATAGCTGTGCAGTCCTAGAGAGTAGAAAGGTTGTGATAGCTGTGCAGTCCTAGCGAGTCGAGAGGTTGTGATAGCTGTGCAGTCCTAGCGAGTCGAGAGGTTGTGATAGCTGTGCAGTCCTAGCGAGTCGAGAGGTTGTGATAGCTGTGCAGTCCTAGCGAGTAGAAAGGTTGTGACAGCTGTGCAGTCCTAGCGAGTCGAGAGGTTGTGATAGCTGTGCAGTCCTAGCGAGTCGAGAGGTTTTGATAGCTGTGCAGTCCTAGCGAGTAGAAAGGTTGTGACAGCTGTGCAGTCCTAGCGAGTCGAGAGGTTGTGATAGCTGTGCAGTCCTAGCGAGTCGAGAGGTTGTGATAGGTGTGCAGTCCTAGCGAGTCGAGCGGTTGTGATAGCTGTGCAGTCCTAGCGAGTAGAAAGGTTGTGATAGCTGTGCAGTCCTAGCGAGTAGAAAGGTTGTGATAGCTGTGCAGTCCTAGCGAGTCGAGCAGTTGTAATAGCTGTGCAGTCCTAGCGAGTCGAGCGGTTGTGATAGCTGTGCAGTCCTCGCGAGTAAAAAGGTTGTGATAGCTGTGCAGTCCTAGCGATTCGAGAGATTGTGATAGCTGTGCAGTCCTAGCTAGTCGAGAGGTTGTGATAGCTGTGCAGTCCTAGCGAGTCGAGAGGTTGTGATAGCTGTGCAGTCCTAGCGAGTCGAGCGGTTGTGATAGCTGTGCAGTCCTAGCGAGTAGAAAGGTTGTGATAGCTGTGCAGTTCTAGCGAGTCGAGTAGTTGTGATAGCTGTGCAGTCCTAGCGAGTCGAGCAGTTGTAATAGCTGTGCAGTCCTAGCGAGTCGAGCGGTTGTGATAGCTGTGCAGTCCTAGAGAGTAGAAAGGTTGTGATAGCTGTGCAGTCCTAGCGAGTCGAGAGGTTGTGATAGCTGTGCAGTCCTAGCGAGTCGAGAGGTTGTGATAGCTGTGCAGTCCTAGCGAGTCGAGAGGTTGTGATAGCTGTGCAGTCCTAGCGAGTAGAAAGGTTGTGACAGCTGTGCAGTCCTAGCGAGTCGAGAGGTTGTGATAGCTGTGCAGTCCTAGCGAGTCGAGAGGTTTTGATAGCTGTGCAGTCCTAGCGAGTAGAAAGGTTGTGACAGCTGTGCAGTCCTAGCGAGTCGAGAGGTTGTGATAGCTGTGCAGTCCTAGCGAGTCGAGAGGTTGTGATAGCTGTGCAGTCCTAGCGAGTCGAGAGGTTGTGATAGCTGTGCAGTCCTAGCGAGTAGAAAGGTTGTGACAGCTGTGCAGTCCTAGCGAGTCGAGAGGTTGTGATAGCTGTGCAGTCCTAGCGAGTCGAGAGGTTGTGATAGCTGTGCAGTCCTAGCGAGTCGAGAGGTTGTGATAGCTGTGCAGTCCTAGCGAGTAGAAAGGTTGTGACAGCTGTGCAGTCCTAGCGAGTCGAGAGGTTGTGATAGCTGTGCAGTCCTAGCGAGTCGAGAGGTTTTGATAGCTGTGCAGTCCTAGCTAGTTGAGAGGTTGTGATAGCTTTGCAGTCCTAGCGAGTCGAGCAGTTGAATTAGCTGTGCAGTCCTGGCGAGGCGAGCAGTTGTGATAGCTGTTCAGTCCTAGCAAGTCAAGCGGTTGTGATAGCTGTGCAGGTGACTGTAAGGCAAGAAAGACATAATAATATTCAAATTTTTTATCAGTTATCGCATGGTATCGCGAAAACGCCCACACCCTTTAGCTAAGTTCTTTTCGAACGATCCGAACAATAAACTAGGTAAGTGTGTTATCGTTTTTGCCGGTATGAAGTAACAGCATCCTGATTGCGTAACACACTATTGATCGGAATCTGAATAATTTGGAAGCAAATTGCTAATCCATTGCTTCATAATGTTCGAAAAATTTGTCTTCTCAACAACGTAAATAACGCAATTTATTTATTTTAGGCACACTACCCATCATTTGTTAGTATTACTTAAACTATGTTAGTATAACTAATTAATAAGGACACAAACAAAATAGAATCAATAATAATAAAACACACTTAAGGCATATATCTGTTATGCGATCTTCTGGAGACACCTGAAAACAATACATGCACTACGCACAGGTGCCCCCCCCCCCCCCCCCATCAGGTAGCCTTCAATCTTACTGGCAACAATGCTCAGGAGACTGTTGTCGCTGTCTCGCATCCGACGCAGTAGTGATGCGGATCTTTGACGCATGATCGTAAAAAAATTATCTGTACGCGCTGCTGCGAACATCCCTGATGCGCTACAGAAACGTGGCAGCGACAGCAGCATCCTAAAAGCATTGTTGTATTGCATACGCAGGGCATTAAACGCTTCTTAGGTGTAATAAAAAGCCTGGCAATATGCCCTAAACAGTGTAATCTTGACATTAATGTCGCACTTTGCAAATCTACGGGTCAGCATGCTGCATCGTACGGCCAATTATGCCCTGCGTGCATAAAAAGATAAAACTCGCATTTCTTGACATTATACCTTAGTCCATAGGCACCAGCATAGCGCTCACATATATTTAATAGCTTCCTGAGGGCACTTTTACGACGGACTCAGCAGCACCATATCGTTAACATAACTGATGTTGTTAAATAACACACCATCTATCGTGCATCAGATGCCAGTGCTGCTGAGTTCTTCGATCAGCTTATTCATATAAATATTAAACAGCTTGGGCGAGGTCAGACACCCTTTGCTCACACCGCATTTTGAACTGTCAAAATGAAACTGATTCGATTGATAGAGTGTTACGCAATTAGGGTGCTAGTTGGAACGTTGGATGCAAACGCCAAGTTCGTTCTTCTCCAGGTGGTGGCAAGTCACCTATCAAAACATAATATCAAAGTGTGTCCCTTGTGTGTGTGTTAAATATCAAAGTGTGTCCCTTGTGTGTGTGTTAAATATCAAAGTGTGTTCCTTGTGTGTGTGTTAAATATCAAAGTGTGTCCCTTGTGTGTGTGTTAAATATCAAAGTGTGTCCCTTGTGTGTGTGTTAAAATGGAACACGGTAGGCTACCACTAGGTATATAAAATGAAACTGAACATAAAAACGTTTATTTATTTTTGGTTACTTTATAAGAATTCAAACAAATAGTAATCATTGTAAGATATAACTCACATCTTATATGTTGTAAACATTCCTCGCAGCATGGAGTTGCGTTCAAATGATTTTTGTTTAGTAACAGCAATCGGACTAGACCTAGTTTGAGCGAGGACTGCACAAGTGTGCGCTTCGTTTTATTTAACTGCAGTAGGTATGTTCATTATGCCACCGGCATGACCTAGCACTCGCCTGCTATAACTTGTAGCAGTGTGGCACACGCACGCTGCGCCCGGCTTGCCGCTGCTCACAGCCTGCTGACTTGTCCGTCACGACATCACACGTCTCTCATACAGTCATACACCGGCACGACCGGGAGCACCCGCCTGCTGTAACTTGTAGCAGTGTGGCACATGCACGCTGCGCCCGGCTTGCCGCTGCTCACAGCCTGCTGACTTGTCCGTCACGACATCACACGTCTCTCATACAGTCATACACCGGCACGACCGGGAGCACCCGCCTGCTGTAACTTGTAGCAGTGTGGCACATGCACGCTGCGCCCGGCTTGCCGCTGCTCACAGCCTGCTGACTTGTCCGTCACGACATCACACGTCTCTCATACAGTCATACACCGGCACGACCGGGAGCACCCGCCTGCTGTAACTTGTAGCAGTGTGGCACACGCACGCTGCGCCCGGCTTGCCGCTGCTCACAGCCTGCTGACTTGTCCGTCACGACATCACACGTCTCTCATACAGTCATACACCGGCACGACCGGGAGCACCCGCCTGCTGTAACTTGTAGCAGTGTGGCACATGCACGCTGCGCCCGGCTTGCCGCTGCTCACAGCCTGCTGACTTGTCCGTCACGACATCACACGTCTCTCATACAGTCATACACCGGCACGACCGGGAGCACCCGCCTGCTGTAACTTGTAGCAGTGTGGCACATGCACGCTGCGCCCGGCTTGCCGCTGCTCACAGCCTGCTGACTTGTCCGTCACGACATCACACGTCTCTCATACAGTCATACACCGGCACGACCGGGAGCACCCGCCTGCTGTAACTTGTAGCAGTGTGGCACACGCACGCTGCGCCCGGCTTGCCGCTGCTCACAGCCTGCTGACTTGTCCGTCACGACATCACACGTCTCTCATACAGTCATACACCGGCACGACCGGGAGCACCCGCCTGCTGTAACTTGTAGCAGTGTGGCACACGCACGCTGCGCCCGGCTTGCCGCTGCTCACAGCCTGCTGACTTGTCCGTCACGACATCACACGTCTCTCATACAGTCATACACCGGCACGACCGGGAGCACCCGCCTGCTGTAACTTGTAGCAGTGTGGCACACGCACGCTGCGCCCGGCTTGCCGCTGCTCACAGCCTGCTGACTTGTCCGTCACGACATCACACGTCTCTCATGCAGTCATACACCGGCACGACCGGGAGCACCCGCCTGCTGTAACTTGTAGCAGTGTGGCACACGCACGCTGCGCCCGGCTTGCCGCTGCTCACAGCCTGCTGACTTGTCCGTCACGACATCACACGTCTCTCATACAGTCATACACCGGCACGACCGGGAGCACCCGCCTGCTGTAACTTGTAGCAGTGTGGCACACGCACGCTGCGCCCGGCTTGCCGCTGCTCACAGCCTGCAGATATGTCACACGTCACTCATACGTCATTACTAGGAACCAAGTACTCTCAAGTGTCCCACTCACAGAACAAGTCCATCTGTGCAACATATGTTTCGTCAGATAATCTCTAGTGCGGCAGTATGTCATTGGAGAGCACGATGTCAACGCCGCTGTTGGAGTCGTCCCTGTCGATGATGAGTGGCTTGCATTCTCTCTCGTCGTCCGTGTCAGCCGAATTGCTGAGGTTGAGGGCGTCTTGCTGTTCCTGAGGTTCTTCCTCGTCCAGCAACCGATGCAGGAAGGAGAGGCACTCGCGGCGGAACAGCCGCTGCTTCTTCGCAGGCAACTCCTGGTAATCGTTATGGATGCCGCGGAAGAAGTGGAAGTAGGCGGAATTCTCGTCGGGCTCGAAGGAGTGCGGGCTGGGGGAGTCTGAAGGGCGAAGCTGTGGCTCCACCGTGAGCTGCAGCGGCGCAGCGTGGGGCGGGCTGCTCAGCGCGAACCAGGGGTTGGAGATGAAAGGCTCCAGGTCGTGGTCGGCGTGCGGCTCGGGCGCCGGCGCGGCGCCTCCCGCCGGCTTCATATCCAGGAACATTGGCGCGTACGAGTAGCGCGATGGCCTCCTGCGGAAACACACGACACACTATCATTAGACAACAAGATGAGGAGGACGAATGTCCTTTCAAATCATGCCACGGTACCCTTGTATGAATGTCCTGTCAAGTCACGTCACGGTACCCTTGTATGAATGTCCTGTCAAGTCACGTCACGGTACCCTTGCATGAATGTCCTGTCAAGTTACGTCACGGTACCCTTGCATGAATGTCATGTAAAGTCACGTCACGGTACCCTTGCATGAATGTCCTGTCAAGTCACGTCACGGTACCCTTGCATGAATGTCCTGTCAAGTCACGTCACGGTACCCTTGCATGAATGTCCTGTCAAGTCACGTCACGGTACCCTTGCATGAATGTCCTGTCAAGTCACGTCACGGTACCCTTGTATGAATGTCCTGTCAAGTCACGTCACGGTACCCTTGCATGAATGTCCTGTCGAGTTACGTCACGGTACCCTTGCATGAATGTCATGTCAAGTCACGTCACGGTACCCTTGCATGAATGTCCTGTCAAGTCACGTCACGGTACCCTTGCATGAATGTCCTGTCAAGTCACGTCACGGTACCCTTGCATGAATGTCCTGTCAAGTCACGTCACGGTACCCTTTTATGAATTTCCTGTCAAGTCAGATTGTCAGATTGCCTATTCATATAAAAATTTTGAATAACATGATAGACTGTCATATGTAAATAAAAATGTTAAAAACAGGATTAATTATAGAGTCCCTGCTAGATATCTCCGCATTCGTATCATCCCTTTCTATCCCCCGTTCCGAAGAACCGTGTACGGAGCTAATTCCCCGCTGCCAAGAATATGTAGGCTCATGAACGAGTGCAGTGATCTAGTTGATGTACATAAGGACTCACTTGGTTGGTTCCTTTCCTTCTTGTCTCGCAGGTGATTTTTAATTATTATTATTATTTTATTTTGTTTTTTTTTTTTAATTTTAGTGCGCCCAGTACTATAATATTTTTTTCTTTCATTATTTACATTTTGTTAATTATTGAGGAGACGTTTGTATCCCTCTGTGCTTTGTTGTATACTTAAAATTAGACTGCTTAAATTTTAAGATTGTTCACCCAGTAGGTGATAATAAGAAAATGCTGTGTTTACCTATAATTGTTTGTTACATTTAGTTCCTTATTTTCTGTTGCGTCCTGTAATTTTTTTGTGAATACGAACGTTTGTAAATCTAAATAAATAAATATATCACGTCACGGTACCCCTGCATTAATGTCCGTCAAGTTATGTCACGGTACCCTTGCATGAATGTCCTGTCATGTCATGGTACCCTTGCATGAATGTCCTGTCAAGTCATGTCACGGTACCCTTGCATGAATGTTGAATACAACACTTCGCATGCGGTCTTCACGCGCAGGCAGCGTAATCAGCGCGTCACTTGCAAGCTGAAGCGCGGCGCGGTGGCGTCAAGGATCGGCCCGATGACCACTCGCTTCCACGGACTCCACCGCCATGGACGATACTCCTCTCTTAAACATGATCACTAATTGTTTGTCCGGAAGTTATATTTTGTAAAATCAGACGGCAATATACCAAGCTTTATTTGATACAGTCCACTCTTTCATTTGCCTTCCGCGCTAACAAATGTCCTGTCAAATCATGTCACGGTACCCTTGCATGAATGTCCTGTCAAGTCATGTCATGGTACCTTGCATGAATGTCCTGTCATGTCACGGTACCCTTGCATGAATGTCCTGTCAATTCATGTCACGGTACCCTTGCATGAATGTCCTTTCAAGTCATGTCACGGTACCCTTGCATGAACGTCCTGTCAAGTCATTTCACGGTACCCTTGTATGACTGTCCTGTCAAGTCATGTCACGGTACCCTTGCCTTACATGAATAGAGGTAAAAAGTATGGAGGATGATTTAGGTAGACTAAACCAAGAACTTTTGTCTTTGCAGTCAGCGCTTGGATGAGAAGCGTGTGCTGTCGCCGTGAATGAGTAAGAGAGAGTGGACGTACGTGTCGGTGGCCATGTGGTCGCGCAAGAAGTCGAGCTCGTCAGCTAGGTACCACTTGGACACCATGCGGCCGCGGCCCGTGCGCACGCCGTACATCTCGTTGCGCAGGTGGCGCGAGTACGAGTTGCGGATGTGCGACCACTTGCGCCGGACGTCCGCCACTGAAACAGACAAGAAATAATTTTATTTGATTGGTTTTATTTTATGTTTCGTAAATATGGTGTAAATTAAGTACCTACCTATCTAAAATAAATGAATTTGTTATTATTACTAATATCCGCCACTAAGAAGGGCAAGTATTAACATGAAGTTACGAGGGAGGGCGCCACTGTGCCAAGTTAGGAGGGTGGGCGCCACTGTGCCAAGTTAGGAGGGCGGGCGCCACTGTGCCAAGTTAGGAGGTAGGGCGCCACTGTGCCAAGTTAGGAGGGAGGGCGCCACTGTGCCAAGTTAGGAGGCAGGGCGCCACTGTGCCAAGTTAGGAGGCAGGGCGCCGCTGTGCCAAGTTAGGAGGGAGGGCGCCACTGTGCCAAGTTAGGAGGCAAGGCGCCACTGTGCCAAGTTAGGAGGGAGGGCGCCACTGTGCCAAGTTAGGAGGTAGGGCGCCACTGTGCCAAGTTAGGAGGGAGGGCGCCACTGTGCCAAGTTAGGAGGCAGGGCGTCACTGTGCCAAGTTAGGAGGGAGGGCGCCACTGTGCCAAGTTAGGAGGGAGGGCGCCACTGTGCCAAGTTAGGAGGTAGGGCGCCACTGTGCCAAGTTAGGAGGGAGGGCGCCACTGTGCCAAGTTAGGAGGTAGGGCGCCACTGTGCCAAGTTAGGAGGGAGGGCGCCACTGTGCCAAGTTAGGAGGTAGGGCGCCACTGTGCCAAGTTAGGAGGGAGGGCGCCACTGTGCCAAGTTAGGAGTCAGGGCGCCACTGTGCCAAGTTAGGAGGCAGGGCGCCGCTGTGCCAAGTTAGGAGGGAGGGCGCCACTGTGCCAAGTTAGGAGGCAAGGCGCCACTGTGCCAAGTTAGGAGGGAGGGCGCCACTGTGCCAAGTTAGGAGGTAGGGCGCCACTGTGCCAAGTTAGGAGGGAGGGCGCCACTGTGCCAAGTTAGGAGGCAGGGCGCCACTGTGCCAAGTTAGGAGGGAGGGCGCCACTGTGCCAAGTTAGGAGGTAGGGCGCCACTGTGCCAAGTTAGGAGGTAGGGCGCCACTGTGCCAAGTTAGGAGGGAGGGCGCCACTGTGCCAAGTTAGGAGGCAGGGCGCCACTGTGCCAAGTTAGGAGATAGGGCGCCACTGTGCCAAGTTAGGAGGGAGGGCGCCACTGTGCCAAGTTAGGAGGTAGGGCGCCACTGTGCCAAGTTAGGAGGGAGGGCGCCACTGTGCCAAGTTAACATCGGTCGGATATCGACGATGAACGAACAATACCTCCTAACTATATTGCTGCGAAAGTCTCCTATCTATTGTAATAAAGTGTTGACCCTGGCGCGTGGTCTATCTGTCTCTCAGAACATATATACTCCTACGGAGATCTGGCTGGCGTCCTGCTTGACTTGACTGTTCAGTTCGGAATCGTCGATTGTTGAATAAAATGGTGAAGACTCAGGTAACTGATAATAAATAAAACCACAATTTGGATGTTATTTTGCTAATAATACCTCCTATCATCCCTTTGGTTTTCCATAAATTAATAAAACTGAAACCAATACCTCCTATCTTCTTCTAACTCTGTACATGGTAGTTTTAGAATAAAAACACATAACACACCATATTTTAATCAAATTATTAAAATAGATAAAACCGGAACATTTAATAAAATAAAAAAATGAGACGTTTTTTTCGTCTCCTGTAAAATTGCATTTTTTTGGTAGAAGATATTGGTACTTCGTCGTCGATATTTGTGTGTGAATTGCTTCATGTTCAATTTCGTGTAAATATACAATTTTGTGTTGGTGTATTGCAAAAACAAACCAATATATATAAAATTGAACATGAAGCAATTCACATACAAATATGTTAGTATACCCTGCCTACTTGCCTAGTTATCTCTTTTGTTGACTGTACATACACGGATACCTAATGAATGAGACTTAAAACATCTTTGGATTCGATTAAATGCCGTTATTTCTAGATAAAAAGTAAGTTCAAAAACTAAAATCCCGACTACTGACCCCGACTACGCTCGCCGCGGTCGGTCTGTAACCTATTATTAATATTATTTATCTCCACTTTTACTTATTTTTCACAATTTAAACATATTTAATTACTTAAAAAATATGACATATATAAATATTTGTAATGTGCTCGTCAAGACCTTTCTTTTGATACCAAACATGTCATTATTATCTCAATTTAATTTTTATCGAGGTCAGAAATTTACGTGTATAGTCCATCATATTGAGAAATTGAATTGAAATTGAAAATATATATATGGAGAATTTATATAGCCCATGTAACCCAGTCCATTATTACGAATCTATTGATACCTCATTTATTAAAATCGGTTCAGTAATTTAGGCGCTACGGTACACACGTAAATACATACTATATACATACATACTTACAAACATGACTGCTACAATCATAACCCTTCCTTTTGGCTTTGCCGTAGTCGGGTAAAAATACAACGGCCACGAGCGATTCGGAGTAGCACACGAAGGGTTCCGTACTACCATCATTCTCCTGCCCTTATCCTAATCTATTCGGAGTAGCACACGAAGGGTTGCGTACCACCATCATTCTCCTGCCCTTATCCCAATCTATTCGGAGTAGCACACGAAGGGTTGCGTACCACCATCATTCTCCTGCCCTTATCCCAATCTATTCGGAGTAGCACACGAAGGGTTGCGTACCACCATCATTCTCCTGCCCTTATCCCAATCTATTCTGAGTAGCACACGAAGGGTTGCGTATCAGCATCATTCTCCTGCCCTTATCCCAATCTATTCTGAGTAGCACACGAAGGGTTGCGTACCACCATCATTCTCCTGCCCTTATCCCAATCTATTCTGAGTAGCACACGAAGGGTTGCGTACCACCATCATTCTCCTGCCCTTATCCCAATCTATTCTGAGTAGCACACGAAGGGTTGCGTACCACCATCATTCTCCTGCCCTTATCCCAATCTATTCGGAGTAGCACACGAAGGGTTCCGTACCACCATCATTCTCCTGCCCTTATCCCAATCTATTCGGAGTAGCACACGAAGGGTTGCGTACCACCATCATTCTCCTGCCCTTATCCCAATCTATTCGGAGTAGCACACGAAGGGTTGCGTATCAGCATCATTCTCCTGCCCTTATCCTAATCTATTCGGAGTAGCACACGAAGGGTTGCGTACCACCATCATTCTCCTGCCCTTATCCTAATCTATTCGGAGTAGCACACGAAGGGTTGCGTACCACCATCATTCTCCTGCCCTTATCCCAATCTATTCGGAGTAGCACACGAAGGGTTGCGTACCACCATCATTCTCCTGCCCTTATCCCAATCTATTCGGAGTAGCACACGAAGGGTTCCGTACCACCATAATTCCCCTGCCCTTATCCCAATCTATTCGGAGTAGCACACGAAGGGTTGCGTACCACCATCATTCTCCTGCCCTTATCCCAATCTATTCGGAGTAGCACACAAAGGGTTGCGTACCACCATCATTCTCCTGCCCTTATCCCAATCTATTCGGAGTAGCACACGAAGGGTTGCGTACCAATAGAGAATATTTTAACCCCAGATCATAGACCACACTGTGTTTTTATGATCTGAGATTTTAACACTAAGTATTTATTTTTATTTTTGTTGTTTTAATTAGCCGTCATGTAATGAGTTACAAACTCTGAAATATTACGCTTTAAAAGATACAGCCCTGACAAACAGGCAGACGGACGGACGGATAGCGGAGCCTTGTTTGTAGGGTCTGTGGTACGGTGCCGTAAAGTCCCGTTGGCTGGCACCCCTTGGGAGCGGAGTGGATCCCTAAAAACTTTCTCCATATTTATTTAATAGCGAAGTGATCAATAATATCTACATAGAGTTAGGTGCTACATCTTGATATGCTCTAAAAGCTACTGATGGACGTTTTCATGTGCGGCTATACATGGGTAGACAATTAGACATGTTATTAGGTACCTACAGTAGGTACAACCTGGCAACTTTGCCCTTGAGTTTCGACTTTGCGTAGTACCTACTTTTTGAAAAACTCGATACCTACATAGCATTTTTTTTTTTTTGTCAGTATTGTTAAAAACCTTTGACATGGTTTCAAAATTATCTATAGTCTCCAAACTTAACAATGTAATTTACATAAGTTAGGGCTGATTTTCCAATAGGCAGATAACTTTCACCTGAAGAATAAATGTGACAGTTTGACATATTTTCAATACAAAAGCTGTCAAACCGCCATATTTATTCCTCAAATAAAAATTATCTGACTATTGAACAATCAGCCCTTAATGAAATAAAACATTTTTATTACAAATAGAAAATTTGTATAGACAAATTTGATAAACAATCGATACATAGCTTTGTTTATAAAGCTGCTAGGTATCGAGCTTTTCACAACTATTTACTGGTTTGACGGTACTGTACCACCCGTGTAATATCATAGTAGGATAGTGTGTCGTGTTCGTACCGGACCAGCCCATTTGGTCGGCGACCTGCTGCCACAGCTTCTTGACCTGGGAGTAGTAGCTGGCGACGGGCATGTTGTTGCGCGCGAACAGCAGTGGCCGCGCGCGCACCAGGCGGATCATGCGCCGGTCGTCGGCCTGGCTGCAGTCCACCAGCCGCCCGACCTCGCTCCCCGCGGCGCCGTCGCCCCCGTCGCCCTCTTCGCCCCCCGGCCCCTCGGCCTCGCGTCCGCGGTCGCGCGCACTCGCGCTCGCGTCCACCGCCCGCGCCACCGAGCCTTTCTTACGTTTGCCGGTAGACATTACTATCAGAAGGCTACATAACTATTTACATCACAAAACATTATTTATAAGGACACACTAGATACTCCGAATATACGTAACCTATCTAACTAAAACTAAAGGTTAAACTTCAAATGTCGTATTTTTTTTAAAAATATCTCGATTACACGTCACACCACAACGAGGGCACCGAGCAAACACCGCAAACACGTCGACGTGCACAGTGGCAGACAGACACGCGCAGAGAGAAGCAAGCCCGCAAACATGGCGGTCTTGCTCATTCCCGCGGCAGGGGCGCGCGTGCGAGCGGCGCAGACTTGGAGACACGTGAAAAAGCAAGAGCGCAGACGCTCCGCGGCCGCCGCCCGCCGGACGCCCGGACATTTTTATAAATTCCACATCGCTGGTTATCGATTCGACTCACCTCGCCGGAGCCAGCCGGAGCTCGGACGCGGGACGCCGCGCGCTCCTACTACGCCGCGTTTCAGCTTTATTTTCGGTAGGTTAGTTCTAACAATCATGTTATTATGATTATGAATGAAAAATTAAAACAAAAATAATGTTCTCAGTTTAAAGAAACTAACAACTTCTAATAACGAATTATTAAATACTTACTACTTATCGTCCCTTTATTGGTAAAACCGATTATCTGCACTTTTTTTCAAAAATGAGTTATTTACACCAAGCTACTCAACTTTTTGAGCTCTATCTACAGGTAAAACCGATTTTTCGATACGATGCATAGTTTCCGAGATAGATACGCAAAAAAACAATTATACCTAATAAAAGCTTTTAAGTAATATCTGCATTCAATAAAAGCTAAAGTCTTATACCTGTACGATTTTTTGGAAGCCTTGCAATCAAAAACACATTCCGTTTCATATCTTATTTTAGTTGCAATTTACTTACCCTCTGAACATACTGTAGCATTGTACTAATACAAATTAAAATACTTTAAATGGTTCTGGTACTGCTGAATTATTGGAAAGTACTTAGAATCTTACACATTAATAAGAAAGTAAGTAGTTCTACTTGCTTTTAACAGAACATAATCCTTCGCACTTGTGCAGATTTTAATTCAATTAAAAGAGATTATGCAGCTTTATTTGTTTTTTCCACAACATTAGAGATTGTATTGTTAAGATTTAAATACAAGTAAAAGCAACTATGCTTAAGAGCTCGTTGGCACCAAAGAAATCCTGAAACCTGGAAAGTTAATGTGGTAAAAAGACAGTGTGCTGAAGGCTTGCCATATTTTACAAAAAAGAAATTTAGAATCTCAAAAAATCCTAAGCCCAATTTGATTGTTCCAAATGCAAATTTGAGTGTAATGATAAAGTTACAGATGAAGAGCGCCGAATATTATTATATGTAGAAAATATTGGAGTCTAGACTATGCCTCAAAAAATATTGGAGTCTAGACTATGCCTCAAAAAATATTGGAGTCTAGACTATGCCTTAAAAAATCATTTATTTTGGCTCACGTAAGGGTTAATGTCAGTAAAGAGACTTCTTGTAAGTAGGTAGTAAAAGAACGACACGACGCTCTTATGCTAAGCAATGCTTTTTCACAATAGAAGGGAACGAAATATATGTTTGCCAAAAGTTTTTCTGCCAAATATTATGCATTGCTCCGTGTGTCGTAGCTGATGCTATAAAGCACCGTGATAACTTAGGACTTTTTGCCCAGCAAGAAGACCCTCGCGGACGTCATGAGCCCGAATAAAACTACACCTGAAAAAATTGAGTAGGTACATAAAAAAACGTATTGCATCTTTCCCTACTATGGAAAGCCATTACATGCGGAAAAAATCAAAACGCAAGTATTTAGACAGAAACATTATGCAAATTGTATTCTTTGTACGTCAAAAAATGCGCAGACGAAAATATGGAACCTGTGTCTGAGATGACATATCGTAGATTTTTTTCCACAGAATATAATTTGGGATTTTTCATGCCGGAAAAAGACCAATGTCTTTTGTGCACTAGATACAATCGCGCTAATCCAGAAGAAAAAAATCAAATACAAGGAGAGTATCAGAAACACATTGATAGGAAACAAATTTGTAATCAGGAAAAAGATAAAAAGAGAGCTGAAGAAGAAACAAAATTTCTGTCTGCTATTTTCGATTTGCAGGCAATTACACAATTGCCATGCACTGATGTTGGTCTCCTTTATTATACAAGAAAATTAACTTTATACAATTTAACGCTGTACGAAAGTGCGCCTCCTAACGAAGCTTATTTTTTTGTATGGTCCGAGACAAATGGTAAAAATGGAAGTTCAGAAATCGGAACTATTTTGTGTCACTATTTAATGAAATGTGTACCAGAGGAAGTCACGGAAGTCTGTTCTCTGGCACATGTGGAGGACAAAATAGGAATCAATTCGAGGCTTCTATCCTATTGTGGGTAATTCAAAACAGCAACCATTTGAAAATCATAGATAGAGCACAAGTTCTTAGAGTCAGGTCACAGTTATATGGAAGCTGACTCAATGCACAGTGCGATTGAGTCTGCTAAAAAATGTTGATCATTTTTGTATGACTGACTGGATTAACATTTTCAAACGTGCTAGATCAAAAAAAAAAAATACAAAAATACATACAAGAAAAATAAGATTAATACAAATTCAGCATCGACATCTTCAGCACATGGAGACTACAGCTATGCAACAAGAAACAAAGCAAAGCGATTGGCAGCAGAACAGGTAGTTGAAATACCAACTACCTCGGAACTCCAGTTCCCACCGCTAGAACAATTGTATGATAGACCTCTTCCAATAACGGAAGCTAAGAAAAAAGATCTCATTAATCTATGTGAGAAGGGGGTTATACCAGAAGAGTACCATCGATGGTACAGAAGTTTGCTTGTAGATAGGGATCGCGTTGAACGCGTACGTGATGAGTGGCCGCCTCTGAAGAGTCTCAATCTGAGTCATCTGTGGACTCATCAGCTGATGAATGAAAGATACATTATTTTAGTTTTTTTAGATTTTCTATCTAAGTGTACTAAACAATTTGAGAAAACATGAATTAATTTCATGTTTCACAAGTTGTTTTGTATACTTAGATAATAATAAAAAGTTACTAATAAAGTTGATTATTTCCTAATATATAATTCTTATTATTTTTCTACTTTATACAGTTTTTACTTTCATGTAAATAATGATTTTTTGGTATTATAAAAAAAAAACTTTTTTACAAAAAAATACAACCGACTTCCAAAAACAACACTACAAAGTAAAAAATAACTTTAATTTCGGAAGTCGGTGTCTAGTTAAATGCATTTTCGTTTTTTGCCACCGACTTCCGAAATTAAAGTTATTTTTCACTTTGTAGTGTTGTTTTTGGAAGTCGGTTGTATTTTTTTGTAAAAAAGTTTTTATTTTTCACTTTTTAGTTGTGTACCTACCCCACACAAATTCTAATACACTACCTGCAAAACAAACTAGAACATCATCCATATAAAAGTGGGGAAAAAATACGTATTATTGAAGCTAACTCAAAAACTACCAAAGCAAAGTTATTCAATTTTATATGGGACCAACTGTGATGTGTACCCTCTCGAATAAAACAAAAAAAAAATCCAAATCGGTCCAGCCATCTTCGAGTAATCGGGGAACATACATAAAAAAAAAAAAAAAAAAAAAAAAAAGGTTCCGACGAATTGAGAACCTCCTCCTTTTTGAAGTCGGTTAATAACAATGACCAGGCCTGCTGTAGTTCCTTGTATGAACATTTTGCAGCTAACTTTTGACAACTTATGTAAATTACTATTAACCTATGTTTGGAACGATCCTTAATTTTACTCAAGAAAAACCAATTATCATTTTTTAAATTTCAATTTGTAGAATGTTTCAGAGTGTTATTTTTACAGTTGTTTTTGGTACCTTATTACTTTCTTCGAAAGGTTACGGTGAACCTATAAGATAAGCTCCAAGTGATTAATTAATGATATATATGCTTATGTCGTTATTCAGGAAAAACCAACTAAGTGGCAGAGTTCCACTGGTATACAGACGGAATTCGGGGGAACTGAAAGGGGTGGCCTCCTGCGAAATGGATGCAGGTTGCTACAATATAGATGAGAGGAATGATAGGGAATGTACGGTTAAGACGTATGAAAGATTGGGAGGGATGCCCGGATTGCAGGAAGTATTGCAGGCAGAACAGGTTTCCTGGCAGTATGGTTTTATTTGGGAAAGATTATAGCAACAGGTAGAGCATATTAAATAAGTTATTTTTTTTTTTAATTTAAAACCAACACTACCATCTAAACCTTCAGTTTAGAAGTAGGATAATACTCTTCCGCTAAAGAATATTGGGAAATAGGTTCTCTACGTTTAATATTATAACACCGAGGGCGGTGTGCGGTTTTTTTTGAATACGCAAAAACCTTTTTTGCGGGAAGGGGGGCATTTGATTTCGACAGAGCACAGAACGAACAAACGATATTTATTATACAGGCACTCGGTTTTACAACGGTGATCCGAAACCCGAGGGGTTTTCAAGTGCATTAAAAGGCTGTACCCTGTCTGGCTGTTTTACTAGCCTGGATATTTGAGGTCCGGGATTGTTGAATGCCTGAAGCCATCCGGAGAACGTGCATCGTTCAGGTTTGGCTCGACGAGTTTTGAGACAGTGTGGCCGTCCATGGTACAGGAAGGCCTTACCAATCCTAAGCCTCGTTGAGGAAACATCGCCATCGTTCAAGGTAACAGCATTCCTGCTGGACTTCGCCCGTAGGCCGCGTCTGTTCGTGGGTACCAAGGTTTCTAACCTTGGTGCCATGCCAAGGGTTTCTGTTCCACTAATTGAGTCTAATTGAGTAGTTTTGCATTGACTAATTGAGTAGTTTTGCATTGTCTGATTGTGTAGTCTTGCACTGATTGAGAGAGACTTGAGCGTTAAGTAAGTGCTACTTGAGCACTAATTGAGTAGTAATTGTGCTGCTATTAATTATAATGAGGGAGATGCACTAGACCTGTCTACTGGGTTTATTTTCATACAAAGAGTTAGGCCTTTGGTTAATGTGTTAAGTAACAAGACCAGTAATAACTTCTATTTTGTATTAAGTTGTGTCACGGGTATACTGTACCATAGTGAGTAGGTTTCGTAACGTGCACAGCCCTGGTTGGTCAATGCCTTGCGATTGAGCTAGTGGTATTTAGGCGTTCACCTCGCGAATCCTTACAAGCGACCTGAGTCGTTATTTTGTAATATCTCATGTGGTGTACTTCCGTTATACCTTGGTACGGAGACAGGGTATAGCAGGGGTACACATCTTAGTGTGTAAGTCAAGTCTGGGAGGTATTATTGATGATTAGTTGCCTCATTCACTGTATTTCTCTGCAAGGGGATACTTCCTTTTATAGTGAATAAACTTTGTATGTGTATTGAGGTATGTCTTTAATTTCAGTCTTTCCAGATATTTATGTATACCTTTATAAATTTACTTTCACACGGTTGGAAACTTTAGGTTTCATCTACAAGTCATACCCCTAACTTGGGGGATGCCGGGTGTGACAGTTGGTTTAAATCATCATTGCCACAAGTTTAGTTTTCGGTAGATAATCGGTTTTACCAATAAAGGGACGTTAGTGTACCTAACCCACATTCCATAAAAACTATTGAACTTACTGAAGATTCCTTGCTAAAACAGAATTAAGTACAGTAGGTATTATACAACTGACAGCCGGGACCAAGAGGCACGGAGGAGTCTCGGTGTGTAAAGATGGTCACCCATCCACTGATCAACCCCAGCAAGCGTAGCTTAAACAGCCGCACGGGTCGATCCATCAGGTAAAGCTACGCTTGCCGGGGTTGGTCAGTGGATGGGTGACCATCTTTACACACCGAGACTCCTCCGTGCCTCGGAAAGCACGTTAAGCCGTTGGTCCCGGCTGTCGTTCGTGGATCTTTGACAGTCGTTACGGGTCGTCAGAAGCCCGAAAGTCTGACAACCAGTCTTACCAAAGGGGTATCGTATTACCCAGTTACTGGGTTGTGGAGGTTAGATAGCCAGTCGCTCCATGTAAAATAATGGTATTCAGCTGCATCCAGTTAGACTGGAAGCCGACCCCAACAGAGTTGGGAAAAGGCTAGACAGATTGAGGTATATTATACAGCTAGTCATATGAAAATGAAACAAATGCAAAATTGAATAGCATAATGTACAAAGACACCGACTTCCGAAATTACAGTTATTTTTCACTTTGTAGTGTTTTTTTTTTTGGGAGTTGGTTGTTTTTTTTTTGTAAAAACACTACAAAGTAACAAATAACTATAATTTCGGAAGTCGGTGTCTTTGTTTTTTTTTAGTTTCATTTTTTGCCACCGACTTCCGAAAGTAGAATTATTTTTCACTTTGTAGTGTTTTTTTTGGGAGTCGGTTTTTTTTTTTTTATGTAAAAACTTTTTATTTTTCACTTTTTAGTGGTGCTTACCCCACACAAATTCGAATAGGTACCAATGCAAAATAAATTAGAACATCATTCACATAGATTATGTGAGAAAAATATGTATTAAATCAATGATGTCATTGTATTAAATTATTGAAGCTAACTCAAAAGCTACTCATCAGAACTTGAAGATATTTATATGCGACCATCTCAAATGAAAACTTTGCAAAAAGGCAAATATACGTCGCGCTACGGAGATTCTCCGTCAACATAAAACTACGCCTTCCAAACTTCTGACACGGCTTAGCGATCGGAGATAACGAGGCTACGAAATCTGACTTCTGACAATCAAGGCCACACATAACATACAAGTGCGCAATTTGTAGCGGCCTAAAATTACCATTAAAATCATTTATAGCTAGAGTGCACCTCATGATAATTCCAATAAGCCCAAACACGGCTAGAATACACTTTTTATTACTGAGTTCCGGCTTCCAGCTTCTTCATCAGATCGGTTCGATGCTACCATTTTCATCAGAACCATTTATTTAAAGCTTCGTCATAGTCGCTTAACTATCTTAATCGAGATATCTTATCGCCACCCATAAAATACTTGTTTATTATCGTTGAGAAGTTCCCGTGGCCATCTGAGGTCTTCTTCATCAGTTCCACTTCACCAGATGCTACTGTCTGAATACAAATACTTGATTTGTTGATGAAAATACCAAAATCGCTATATTTTTGCCTATAATTTGCCTGCCTATAATTTTTGAGGAATTCCCTCAATTCGGACCAATCTGAAAGTATATCCTTTCAAATAAAAAAAGAATTTTTCAAATCGGTTTATAAATGACGGAGATCTGAGGTAACAAACATAAAAAAAACCGAATTGAGAACCTCCTCCTTTATTTGAACTCGGTTAAAAATGTACCTAATCAATTTAGGAAACAACAAAAATAGTTTTCCAAAAAGGTTTCACGGAGAAAAGAACGTGTGAATTAATTTATTGATTAGATCAATCAATAAATTAATTAATTATTACATTAATTACATTCAATACGCCAGACATAGACCTTCGACTTACCACCTTAGAACATTGCACCGAGGATGAGATATCTAAAATAATAGATAATTTGGATAATGATACCAGCTGTGGAATTGATGGAATAACAACAAAATCTATAAAATGCATTATTAAGCACTTAATTTTAACTAACCTAACTAATTGCATAGACAGTTGCTGTCACAGTGGCGTGTTTCCAGACAGTCTTAAAATAGCTAAAGTAACCCCTATATACAAGTCTGGAACTAAGACTGACCCCGGAAACTACTGACCAATTTCAGTGTTGCCTGTTATTTACAAAATATTTGAAAAAGTTTTATACTTACACGTGCTTATCCAAACATTTAATCAATACCAACTTTCTTTACTCGCAACAATATGGCTTTCGTCCACACTCAAATACACTTTCGGCTACTGTTGACTTAATTACTAAAATAAAAGATAATATAGACAAAAAACAAATTGTTCTAGGTGTTTTTATTGACCTAAAAAAAGCATTTGATACTGTTAGCCATTTCATCCTTCTGGAAAAGCTAAAAATCATTGGAATTACTTCTACAGCCTACAAAATGTTTGAGTCTTATCTTGCTAATCACCAACAGATCGTCAAACTTGATAAATTTGCAAGTGCCCCGGTTAATATACAGTGCAGAGTACCTCAGGGATCGGTCCTGGGTCCATTGCTTTTCCTCATATATATTATCGACATTAACACCGCTGGACTGACTGGACATATATATCACTGTATGCAGACGACACATGTCTTTTTTATTTTGGTGATTCCATCACTGATATTATCTCAGAAGCACAGAAAGATCTTAATGTTTTGAATATATGGCTTAGTCAAAACCTTCTGACTATGAATGTTAGTAAAACTGCTTACATAATTTTCGCAGCAAAGAATAAAAAAATACCATCATTTCCAGATCTTACAATAAGTAACCAACCATTACGAAAATCAACGCATGAAAAGTATTTAGGCCTAATTGTGGACAGTAAGTTGACATTCAGAGCGCATATTGTCTACGTGAGATCTCGAATACTCCCACTAACCGGAGCCATGCGTAACATTGCAAAATGCGTACCCTATAAGCTAAGACATACTATTTACAACACGCTAGTCAAGCCGCATCTAGAATATCTGATCCAAGTATGGGGACAAGCTGTAAAAACAAATCAACAACACCTGCAACGAACACAAAATAAAATCATCAAAGTCAACAACCAACTACCATACTCCTCCTAACTCTACAAAAAAATAAAATTATTTAACCTACAACAATTGTATACATACCATACTTGCATGACTATCAGAAAGATCCTTAAGACCAACATACACACAAATATTTCATTTCCCAACAGACTCATAGATACAATACCCGTAATCAAGACGACCTAGAAGTACCAAGAGTGAGAACCCTGTACGGCAGGAAAACTATACAGTATGAGGGGGTTCGGCTATACAATAAATTACCTAAAAAAGTAAGAGAGTGTACAAGCATACCAACATTTAAAAAAGCCCTAAAGAATTATATATTAGACACATGAAATCGTTTGTGTCTAATATACTCGTATAATTCCTGGAACTAGCTTGAATTGTTTTGTATTTTATTTTATTTAGATTTAAGTACTTACAGTATCAGTATAATATTTTGTAAAACGAATCTATGGAGTTGAGTTTCTTGGATGGCTTGAACGTCGTAACCTATTGTTAATTTAGTTAAGTTTCTCTTTAAGTGAACTGTTATTTGTTCTTTGAGAAATAAATGTCTTTAAACCGAATTATCAAATCAAATTAGAAGACAGCAAAAAAAACTACGAAATTGATACACAGCGCTTACAGTGTGACATACAAGTACCTTCTTTGAGAACAGACAGTTTCTTTTAGCCGCTAACGCGAGAGGTACAGTAGCTCCATTTTATTATTAATTTGCACTTTAAGTATACTTTAAATTTGTGGGCTCAGAACATTATTCTTGCGGCTAATGAGTTAGGTTAAGTTAGCCTAGTGCTCCGTTAGTCCTCCGTTTCCTCAGATTGAGGCAACGCGCAACGTTCCTCCGTTGCCTCAGGCTGGACAGCATCAGGGTGTGAAACCTTCTGACAATTACACACTAACTCATTTGCCGCAAGAATACTTAATTTAAAAAAAAAAAGTTTTTTAGTTTTTTTTTTTTTTTTATTGTTTAAGTATAAGTAATATATGTTCTTTTTTTTTATTTTTTGCCGTGCCAGCCTGAGAGTTTGTCTCAAGACTATCCTAAACCAAGAATGTCAGATATAGTACAAGATCTATCTCTAGTGGACCAATGTGAATAACGGCTTTAAACTTTAAACGAACTTATTCGTTAATTTTTTTTCAAAAGTCACTTATATTATCTGCTTATTTGCTTAATTGCTTATTTTTTATTGACTTACATTAAAAATGGTTAAATGTGTTGTTTGCGTAACGTTAACTTTCAATGAACTTCCCTTCGTACTTTGCAGGCTTAGGACTGTCTGAATATTATCGAACTATATTAGGTACTCTTGTAATAAACTTGTATTTGTAATAAATTATTAATAATAAGTTATATGCATAATTCTCTACTGGTATTCAGGCGTACTTATAAGTTGATTAAGCACTTACGAAAAAACACTTAAGTACACTAATTATTTTATACACAAATATTTACATAATTACTGTTACAGTCATAATAAACAAAGTTTTAATCACAAAACGTAAATTTAAACACGGTCACGCACGCAAAAATCTACGAAAATTGAACGGTAAAACAGCAAACAATATTCCACGGTCGCGAAGAAAAGGTACTAAACTTAAAAAAGCAAATAACGAAATAAGTGGATATAACCCATATAAATTAAACGTGAACTGTTAAAACCAATTTTAATACGATATAAGCATATTCAATTCGACAGGATTTTAAACTCACGAAACCCGATTTAACGAAATAATCGAAAGACATAAATTTAAATCTTATTTTCATTAAGTTATGATCTGTTCTCGTAAAGCAATTGTCCGTCTATGGATTCAAATTGAATAATGCGCCGTCTATCGGTTATTATAAAATTCATTATGAGTCTCTGTCACAAATTCACAATAGAGGAGCTCGTGGCTAAATAATAACAGCCGCACGGGTCGATCCATCAGGTTAAGCTACGCTTGCCGGGGTTGGTCAGTGGATGGGTGACCATCTTTACATACCGAGACTCCTCCGTGCCTCGGAAAGCACGTTAAGCCGTTGGTCCCGGCTGTCATTCGTGGATCTTTGACAGTCGTTACGGGTCGTCAGAAGAGCGAGTCTGACAACCAGTCTTACCAAGGGGTATCGTATTACCCAGTTAATGGGTTGTGGAGGTCAGATAGGCAGTCGCTCCATGTAAAATTCTGGTATTCAGCTGCATCCGGTTAGACTGGAAGCTGACCCCAACATAGTTGGGAAAAGGCTAGGCAGATTGATTGTCACAAATTCACAATACACACTAGATGACTCTGAGGTCTATAAAATTTTCAGAACACGAATATGAGTTAAAATTTTAAGAAAAAGCAAATAACGATAATTGCTTAAAATTAAAAGTGTGCTTATGTGCTTTATTTAAATAACACTACTTCATTGTTTGCTTATCATTTAAACGGCCATCTCTACTAGTGGTACAATCTGAGAATGGTAGTTGTTGATTATGAGCACTATAGTGTGGGCAGTTGTTTTATCGTAAATCTATGCTCCGTGGAAGTTCTCTAATCTTGATAAAAAATTGTTTAAAATCTAAGCAACGTAATGACATAGTTGATTTATCAGTTGAACATTTCGTCGAACTGTCAAGTGACTGTGTTGAGCTAGATTATATAAGCATGTTGTAGTGTGCGTGTAAGTACAGACTAGCGTTGCAAAACTTCGGAAGTATTCGCAATAATCCATACTTCCATACTATCCATCCATACATCCATACTAATATTATAAATTCGAAAGTAACTCTGTCTGTCTGTCTGTTACCTTTTCACGCCTAAACCACTAAACTGATTTCGATAAAATTTGGCATGGTTATAGATGACATCCTGGGGAAGGACATAGGCTACTTTTTTCTTAAAAATAATTCTACAGGGGGTGATATAGGGGATGAAAGTTTGTATGGGAAACCCAGCATTTCTTAAGTTAGGCATATGAAAATTCAAATTTATGATTTTGGTAGGAAATAAATAAATATGTGGTACAACGTTTTTCAATAATCATCCTCTAAGGGGGTACAATAGGGATTGATTTTAAAATTCATAAATAATATTAAAATATTTGTGTACCTACTTCTTTTTAAGAGATTTAAAGGATTGGAAATGTCGTCATAGTTCGTATCTTGAGGGAATCAAAATCTTTATTTCATTCGACGTGTTTACGACGAAATTATTACAATAATTAACTTTTGAACGAGTGGACACTCGGTCAAAATTATTTGTTATTATAGCGTGACTGGCATAATAAATTTTAAATATACAAAGTCTTCCCGCCCCGCGTATGTCTGTCTGTTTGAATGCGATAAAGTCAAAAAGTACCGAACGGAACATACGGTTTTCACCAATGCACGGAGTGATTCAGTGTATAATTAGGTTTTGTGTAAATTGGCTGAAATATATGACGATGATTGTTGAAGATGTCGGAAAAAATCATTTTGACTGGGAGCTTTAAGCCCACCATACACGGCAACGATATTTTATATAGTAGCGATTTGAGTTTGCACAGTTATATCGGACGGCCTTATGTTTTCCACATGAACGTGCCCATGGGATATTTTCCGACATACACGCGGGCGAAGCCGCGGGCGAAAGGTAGTTCGCAATAATTCGCAAATATTCAAAAGAATACTTCGATTTGAAAGAATACTACTTGTAAAAACTTATTACGTAAGTACTTATCTAAGTAGATGTAAGAAATATTCGGAAGTTTTCAAATCAACTAATACTCAGATCTATGAATGAACGCGTAGTAACATAGTCACTGGCATTAACGCCATCTAGCGGACAATAGTCAAGCTATATAGATAATTCAATAAGTAGGTACCCGATGTCGGCACGTGGCAGTGCAGCTCGAGCCCGTTCATTCATTAAATCAACGAAGCCTTGTAGGTACTAAGCGGGAATATTTCCGCGTTAGTAGTTTTCTACTTGTGACGAGGTACTTAGTATTTTATTTTTGTATGGTTGAGTTTAAAATGTATCGATTTTGTGCGGATATTGGTGCCAATTCTCTTGTACATGGATGGGTACATGGATGGGTGCAGGAAGGGGGCAGCTTCAACGTGTTCTTTATGGATTTTTTTTTGGTACCTACATGTAGAGGTCTATGGATATACGTTTTTATAAAAGGGGGCCAAATTTTCATTATTTTTGCGATAGCACACACCGTTTTCGAGATATAAGCAAAAGAAAAAAAAATAAAGTACTGTTTTTGCCATAGTTATATTTCTATGGTTTTTGCACTTGAAGTCAAGGTGTCGGTATGAATTTTATTCCACACCGTTTTAATCGCGATCAAAAATAGTGAGATTTAGTTTGACAATCAAAATTTTTGGTGAAAAAACGTCAAATTCAGAATGGCCAAACTGCCATTTTCACTAAATCATTATCTCAGTGCAATCTTAGTGGAGTCAAACTAAAATATAGTTAAGTTGTATGGGATAACTTATAAATTATAATATTATTATACAGTACCTAGGTAGGTATGGTATTCACTTTTTACAAAAAACCGGCCAAGTGCGTGTCGGAGCACGCACAATGAAGGGTTCCGTAGTTGGGATGAATTTATCCTAAGAACAAACTTAACATTGTAGTTGAAAAACATGTTCTCTCATACATTCCAACTGTAAATGTAAGTTGGTTGACTATTAGTCGTAAACTTTAAAAGTCTTCTTAGCTGTGATAGTTTTCCTTTTAACTTCGTTATGTACCTACCTATGCTACTACCGTGAATTTTTTTACCCATCCAAACCTAACCGTTTAGCTGGCAGGGGGGGGGGACACTAACAAAAACAAAAATTAGCACTTTTAAGCTTAATATTTCAGATACGGCTCCCTAAATCGAAAAATTTTTCCACAAGCCCGCAACCTCAAGCGGCGGAAGTATAATAACCTTATCGGTAATTATATTGTCGAGCCGTTTGGGGTTGAAACCCTTGGGCCGTGGGGTCCGAGTGCTCATAGTTTGTTCAACGAAATCTCCAAACGGCTGGTTGACACTTCCCGTGACCCAAGGGCTGGCTTTTACCTTGGCCAGCGGCTTAGCACTGCCATACAACGTGGCAATGCCGCCAATCTCTTGGGTACTTTGCCAGTCGACAGGGATGCGGAGGAATTTTTCGACGCCATATTTTAGTTTTTTAGTAGTTTTAGTTATGTTTATAATTTTGTTATTTATAGGTTATGTTTACAACCCGCAATATTTTTGAAAGAACCATCCAACAACATCCCACACCATGGGGTATACGAAAAAAAAAACATCTACACTACGTGTACAGAAGGTACCCTAAAATATATTTTTTTCATGATTTTGTTTTACCACTTTGTCGGCGTGATGAATATGTATATCCATGCCAAATTAAAGCTTTCTAGTACTAAGAGTCTCTGAACTAAGCTGCGGACGGACAGACGGACATACCGAAACTATAAGGGTTTCTTGTTGACTACGGAACCCTAAAAATGGCATGTTAGAAACATTCTCCTGAAAAGGAGTCTTTCACTGTTAGAAGCAACCATAGAAATATTAAATTCTCATATCTATGCAAGCTCCACTATGCGTTGGATAGAATAGCTATCCAGCTACTTTACGTAAGGATCTTTCTAGGTGAACGCATAGCGTAGCAAATCACTCAAGTATTGTTTATGAATCGGATTTACCGGCCCTAGGCGCTGGTGCGTACCTACTGTGAGACCTCATAGTATCATTCTTGAATACCGGTGTAAGTATCTGCCTGGGGTGAGAATGTGCAACGAGAGTCCGGTTTAACTTTGGAAGAGTCTTAGTTTTTTATTTTTTGGAATTTTGTGTGTGGATCTATTCCTTGCGTTCTAGGTTCTTTGAAAAGTTGGTTGGGTGCAGTATATTTCTGCCAAAAGCCGTGAGGCTGTATCGGCATCACGAACAAAGTTAGTCTATGGTTGAAAATCAGTTTGCGGAACGAGAGGCGCGCGCGGGGGGCATTTGTTTACCGAGATTAGTGTTCGTATTTCAAAACTTTGGAAGAACAAACAAGGTTAATATTATGATGTCATTTCATTATTTGACACATGGGCAATATTTTAGACAAAAAAAAATAGGGTTATCGCTTTAGATTTTGAAATAATTTTTAAATTGTGTTTTATTGGCGATAATATAAACAAATTGCTTTTTTTTTGGATATTGAAAAAATACTAAGTCATCTATTGTTCTAAAACAAAATTCATAATCTAGATTCTAGCCTAGTCTATCCACTTTAAGAAACAGTAATTACTTTCATAGCGATTCATAGGAATGTTTTGTGTACAAGCCGTGTTTAAGTGGCTGGGCGCCCCGTTGCGCGCGCGCAAAAATTGGTCGGGGGCGTGCGAGGGTGGGTCGCGCGGAGGAGCCGCGCGTTTGAGTGGGTAGGATTATAAGAACATAGGCTACAAAAAGTAGCCTATGTTCTTCCTCAGGATGCTATCTATAGCCTTGCCAAATTATATTGAAATCCGTGCAGCTTTGTGAATTTTGAAATCAACTCCTATTCCACCCCCATTAGGGGATGATTTTTCAAAAAAAACTAAATCGCATATTCTTCATTTCCTGCCAAAATCATAAACTTGTATTTTCATAATTATCACTTACTTAAGAAATGCTGGATTTCCCATACAAACTTTCATCCCCTATATCACCCCCTGTAGGATTATTTTTGAGAAAAAAAAAGTAGCATTATGTCCCTACCCAGGATGCCATCTACATAGCCTTGCCTTTTATCGAAATCCGTTTAGTGGTTTAGGCCTGAAGAGGTAACAGACAGACAGAGTTACTTTCGAATTTATAATATTAGTATGGATAGTATGGATAAACCATGTACTTAATACAAAAATAAAATCTTAACACAAACTCAAAGCATTTATTTCAAACTAGCTTTTGCCCGCGGCTTCGCCGGCGTGGATGTCGGAATATATCCCACGGGAACGTACTACCGGAATTAAAAGTACCCTAAGTAGCAATCCAGGTAAACAATGTCTTCTCGCACTACTTATTTATAGTATCTAAGGAGCGGCGCAAGGATTTATATAATTATGATTGCTGGAAGATAATAAATCCTAAAACCTAACAGTAGTGCGGAACGGAAAATTACCAACTTGCATGCCTTTGAAAAGCGATAGTCTATATACTCTTTATTCCCTATCCCGTGGGAATTAAAAAATATAAGTTTAAGACTAAATGTTACTTCAAAATACAAACTATGACTACATATCCTATCCTTTAAATCTCTTAAAAAGAGGTACACAACATTTTTTATATTATTTGTAAATTTTAAAATCAACCCCTAGTTTAACCTCTTAGGGGATGATTTTTTCATAAATCAAAAGCATAAATTTTAATTTTCATATCCCTAACGTAAGAAGTGCTGGGTTTTTCATACAAACTTTCATCCCCTATATCACCCCCTGTAGGATTGTTTTTAAGACAAAAAGTAGACTATAATATCCTTTCCCAAGATGCCACCTACAGCCTTGCCAATTTTATCGATATCCGTGCAGTTTTGTGAATTATAAAATCATTCCTTATTTTACCCCCTTAGGGGTTGATTTTTCAAAACGCTGGACCACATATTCCTTTAATTCCTACCAAAAGCATAAATTTTAATTTTCATATACCTAACTTAAGAAATACTGGGTTTCCCATACAAACTTTCATCCCCTATTTCACCCCCTGTAGGGTTATTTTTGAAACAAAAAGTAGCATAAGATGATACCCCAGCCTTCCCCAGGATGCCATCTATAGACTTGCCAAATTTTATCGAAATCCGTTTAGTGGTTTAGGCGTGAAAAGGTAACAGACAAATAGACAGACAGACAGAGTTACTTTCGAATTTATAATATTAGTGTGGATGGATAAACCGATTACAGGCACTTTTGAACTGTCAATGGGTCGGTCAGTCGGAAAGAAGAAACTCAACAGACACTTGTAAATCAAAATATTTTTTCAAAATATTGGTTACATTGTTCATATTGATAATATAACATGTGAGAACAATGTAGAAAGACGTGCAACTTAAAAAGCGCCCATAATAAAAAGATAAAAACTAAAAACGACTAAATTAAAAATAAATCGTGGCAGCTAAGAGACGACCAGTCCCAACTGACGGCACCCGTTCAGGAATATGACGCATGGATCAGCACCAATTAGCTCAACCATTTTGAAGGGAACTTAATGATCCAACACACACGCCACCACCAGCGAGACATTTGAGTGAGCATGACGTACTCTCAACCGCCAGGGCACACTCAAGTCAGTGAAAGACGTACTTACCCAGTAAGGTCCCGTTCACGGCACGCACGCGGCGGCGCGCGCAAGCGGTGGCGCTCACGGGGCGCCGCGCCGCACGCGGCGTCATCTAGCATGTTACAAAGAAGTCAAACCGAAGAAACCCGCCGCGCCACCATAACATAACCTAAATTAACGATATTTACGCTCGAATAACGACGGGCGCGGCGTGCACTACGGAACCCTATTACTGAGCGTGGCCCGACACGCACTTGGCCGGTTTATTTTTTTCGCTGCGGGCGCTGTGGCTTTGGAAATTGTAGATACTTACTTTATGAAATTCTCATGGGTTATGTTTCGATAGGTAGGTAGGTACTTACTGATGTTCTGTTAACTGAGTTGTCATTCTCTGCCCAACAAAAACAATAAATCGTTGAACCAATGAGGTAGTCGGTACTGTAGGAAGCAGATATTCTCGTTCGCCAAACGCGCAAGGGGCGCGAGCGCGACGCAGTCACCAGCCCCCCAGCATTCGGCATCCCCTCGCTCCGCTGTCGCGCTCAGACTACCGAAGTACCGACCCCTCGATGCTCTCGTCATTATTTTACGACGCAGCTTTCTTTACTAAAGCACATAATAAATAATAGTACTAACGTAACTAAAGGAAGAATAAAGAACAAGTGCAGTGGAGTAGAAATTCTTGTTTAATTTCATACGACCATAGCTTAGTTTACAAAATCTTATATCTATTAAATGCATACAAATCTGAAACATACAGCGGCGACGTGAACTTAGATATAATGGCTAATTTACTTAATCAATTTTAGTCTTCATAATAACTTTAGTAAGTTTTAATAACTAATAATACCTTGATTTAACCGATTTAACCACACAATGGTGGGTGACATGTAAAATTATTATACAACGTCTAACAACATTCTGCTACACGTTGCTTAATAATTCACGTATTTAATTTGTGGAATTTCAAATAATTTTCGTTAATCAAAATAATTCAGTCAAAATTTTAAGTTAAGAGATCATCTTCCCAGTTGCTCCAAAGCCAAAAAGAATGCTCACTTTGTCACTTTCTAAATATGTGACTTCAGATGTTTTAAAGTCTGAGACTTCAGGTCAATGATATTACATTAAATATTATATTTAATATAATGTCAATAATATTACCTATATTAAATATAATAGTATCATTGCTTCGGGTAGAATATTTTTCTACATTGGTTTAAAAACAAATCTCGAAAGTGAGAACGCGCACTGCAATGAACGTCAGTCAGTAATACAAGAAACAGGCGGTAAGTTCTGCACATCCTCCATCCACATCGTACATCGTATTCTGACTGCTACTAACACTCACTAAAAGTAATAATGTTTTGATATGGACGCCGCGCGCGCGGCGCGTGGTATCACTGTGCGCGGACGCGGGGCGCGGCGCGGGACGCGGGGCGAGAGGCGGGGCGCGCGCTCACTCGCTGTCGTCGTGCTCGTCGTCTTCGGCGTCGTCCTCGTCCTCCGACGGCTCCTTCTTCACCTTGTTCCGGCTCACCTTCACGGGCTTGGCCTTGGCCACGCCTCTCTTCAGCGCCTTCTTGGGAGGAGGCGCGCCGCCGTTGGCGTTGAAGCACTCCAGGTCGCGCGCGTACTGTTCCTTGGCCACGGCCGCCTTCTCTTCCCACGTGGTCTTGTCGTCCATGGAGCGCCAGAGCTCGCCCGCCTTCTTGGCCACCTCGGTGACCTTCAGGCCGGGGTGCTCCGCCTTAATCTTCCCGCGCTCGCTGTTCAGCCACAACAGGTATGCCGACATCGGTCTTTTCGGTTTTTCCATCATTTCCTGGTGACAATGAAATTGAAATTATTTAGTAAGTAGGTACCGTAGTTCCTATGACTAAAATAACAAGAGGACCGCAATATGTAGATACTCATATAATTATATAGGTAAGTACCTACTTAAAGACATAATCGCTGTCATCCAGTTTTTGGACGATTTGCATTTTATAGGGATGTTTTAGATGTTTTTTTTTTTTTTAATCACATGCACCGGCAATCTTTCTCACTGATTTCCTTGGATTTCTAATCATTTGTTGTCGCATCTCTGCCGCGCGTTCCGGCGTTGCTGCTGACGCGGACGTGTAGTGTCCTGGAGCTAGACCACCACCTCTTAGCAGTATTATTTTAATCTTACATGTGTGTGGGAAAGAGATGGAGCTAGACGTCCTGTATAGCTCCATCTCTTTCTCACACTGAAGTAACATTAAAATAATACTGCTTTAAGAAGTGGTGGTTGGCCCCCTGGAGGCGTAGGCGGTCTATTAACTGTTGTTCCTTCTTGTCGGAATCTTTGTACCCACGACCAGATAAGCTGCGTGCTTAGACCATCGCTTAATTGCCGAATATCAAAGTGTGAACAGAAAGCACGACGCGATCGAATCAACGATTCACCACACTTCAAATATTGTTCCACCGCAAATGCGCGGTGCGCTCCCGAGTCCCGAACTCCCGAGCTCCCGACCAATGACTCGAAGTCATGATGGTTACTTACTAACGATAGGTAGGTATGTAGGTATCCCTCTCGCGCCCTACGGCTTTACATTTACACCACCATTGGCTACACCAACGGGAAACGCCGTTGATTATGGCGATTACGTACGCTGTAGGTGTAGCCACAACTTATCGTGATAATTTGACAACGGCATCGGCATTCACATTGCCATCGCCAAATTGAATGAGCGAGCATTGACGTTGACCGCTCAAGTGTGGCCACTCAATTTACCACGATAATTATCTGAACAATAACCGCGTTAAATAAATGATTGGCATTAACGTTGACCGATGGTGTGGCCCCCGCATTACAAAACGAATAACGATCATTTAAACTTGAAAAATTCCCGCTGGACACCCTTTACATACATAATCCTAAACTACATAAGTATCTACCGCATATTAAACACAATACACCAGAGCACGCCACGCCGCCGCCGCCGCGCGCCTCGAGAATGTAAACATTTCATTCATTATTTATCGAATGCGTCGAGCGGCGCGCGGCGCTAGTGACGCCGGTGACGCGGCGCGACGCGAGACGCAATGATGATGATAAGTGTCGAATATTCAGTTCAGTATGTACCATCAATTAGACAGTTGAATCCTTCTAAACAAACTACAAAAATACACACAATAATAAATACAAAAGATACTTACGATAAGAATATGTGGTTTCTCGGCAACAAAAACAAAAGTAACAACGTGTATCGGTTAGCGTAGCGCGTCGCACGGTTCCTGCTCGTCCGAGTCTCGCAGAGGCACTGGCGCGCGCGGGGCGGGGCTCGGGGCCGAGGGGCCGCGGGGCCGGGGAGCGCAGAGAGTACGCGGCAGCGGCACGCATCGCGCCGCACGACCGCCGCACCGCCTCACCCCACGCGGACGCCATCCACACCGACACAGTGCTAGCCAACAACCTCACCCGCTCTCGTAAACAAGTTTTAAACGCTCTGTATTGGTCTGAGGCTCTGTATTGATTCGAATTCGGCTTTGATTTTAAGAATTCGGCTTCTAAACATTAAAATAATATAGGTAGGTTAGGTTAGTTAGTCTCTTTTTAGTTAGTCTAGTCTAGGCCCAACCGCTCAAGGGAGGCTATGGATGGAGTAGAGACCCACTGAATGTGACACCTATTACTTACCTAAGTTAAGTGGGTATGATCCGTAGAAACCATGGTATGATCTATTAAATCTATGAAAGCAGTACTTACGTCTATTAGACTACCTGCTTATGCTTTCTCACCTTATAATATGTCATTGCGCCGGGGGCCGCGGCCGTGTTGCTCCATGTTCTACCGATAACAAGTGATGTTAGTGTTAGCCGACGTATGCACGGACGTAAAAATATCGCGGCGATATTTTTTCGCGTACTGGGTTTTCAACGCTCTGCATAGCGCCGAGAGTTGAAAATCCAACAGTGTATTTTTACAACGCGCTAGAATGCACTCTGTTGTTGTTAGGTTGGATTCTCAATGCTCGGCTCAACAGCGAGAGTTGAAAATCCATTGCGCGATAAAATCCCGCCGCGATATTTTTACGTCCGTGCGAACGTCGGCTTACACCTACGTGTCGCCTATAAGGCGATTCCTACAGTAGATAGGTCCGTATTAAGAATCATAAATTAGATACCTATAAGTACTTAGGTATTTAAGTTATGAAATATGCTAACTACAACATGGTAGGTATGAGAAGTTTAAATAATTAATAAGAATAATAACGTATAACAATAAGTTTGATAATACCACATACAGTAGTTTTTGAAAAGATCCAGACAGTAAAGACCAGTAAAGACGATAAAGAATCTCGGAAGGGCCGAGGTGCGGGGTCCCGGGGGTGAGGTGCGGGACGCGACGGGTGGAAGTCGGTTTCATTTTGTTTTTTATTAGTTAACTTTTTTATTTCGTAATTATTAGTTTTAAGTAAAATATTTGTTTGTAATAAGTAAGTAGGTAGTGTACCTACCTACCTAATAGTTTTGTTGTAAATATTGCACTAGAATTTGACCAAGCTTTTGAGAAATTTTCCCTTTGACACCACACTAGGGTTGCCAGATCACTGTAAGGGACAAATGCATGATTTGATTTAAAAAAAACGGGATTTGAAAACTTCCCGAGACAAATGAAAAACCTACTTATTTTACGTTCTTCTTTTTATTTATTTATTGCTACTTATATTTTTTTATAAGATCGTGTAAGTTTCAATATATCTTTGTTTTTTTTTACTTATTTTACTTATTCAAGGCATAATTTATAGTCGTACTTAGTTGAAAATGGAAAAAAAAGGAGCTCGTGGCTAAGTAATAACAGCCGCATGGGTCGATCCATCAGGTTAAGCTACGCTTGCCGCGATTGGTCCGTGAATGGGTGACCATCTATACATACCGAGACTCCTCCGTGCCTCGGAAAGCACGTTAAGCCGTTGGTCCCGGCTGTCATTCGTGGATCTTTGACAGTCGTTACGGGTCGTCAGAAGCCCGAAAGTCTGACAATCAGTCTTACCAAGGGGTATCGCATTACCCAGTTAATGGGTTGTGGAGGTCAGTTAAGCAGTCGCTCCATGTAAAATAATGGTATTCAGCTGTATCCGGTTAGACTGGAAACCGACCCCAACATAGTTGGGAAAAGGCTAGGCAGATTGATTTGACTTAGTTGAAAATGGTTATTAATTGACTGTATCAAATCCGGGGTAGGTATTGTATTGTTGTGTATTTTTTAAAATAAAACTATTAATATTTAGTATTTTGTGGTATTTAATTATATGAGCAAAATCAAGTCTACCAAGCTTGTGTCCTGACATCCCAGTGACAGCTCGCCAGACGTTTGACAACGACAGCTTGTCAAACGTCTGGTAACGTTACTTTAGTACAGTCCTACTAACTTATCTGTGAACTGAAAGAGGACGGCACCGTCGATGCGTCGACACAATCGAATGACATGCGTCGGCCCAATCGAAGACATTTCAACATGACGGCCGTAGTTCCAATTTTCGCCATTTCACAGATAAGTTGGTAGGAGTGTACAGGGACATTTGTTGCGCACATTAGTCCATTAATAATAATAATAATAACCCCACCGCCGTATCTCTACGTTGACGTCGTGGTGGGGCTTGCGCGCTCCGAACTCTAGGTCTGTGCCGATGGAGTTTACTTTGCCGAAACAGGTCTAGGGTGGGGAGCCAGACCAAGAGAGATACGTGAACCCGCAGGGCAGCATGTGACGAGCTGTTGGGCAGTAGCGACCCCACGAACCCTTTTTCCCGGGAGAAGTTTTGTCCTTCACCTCTGGCTTGCCTTTATTGGCCGGCTGGAGTGAACACTGACGGGAACAGAGCTCCCACCTCATTCTTGCCTTTATTGGCCGGCTTGAGTGGAGATTCGCAAGAGCAAACGTGCTCGGAGGAAGGAAGTATTCCAGTAAGTGCTTGTAGGGATCTTGACCATCTTCCGGGCTCTGGGATTGTTCTGAGAGCCGTGGAATACCTCTCCACTCCTCAAGCACCTCAGGACATGTTGCCCCTTGTCGCTACGTCACTATGTGCTAGCGACCGTTTCCGGGGGCCCATTGTTGAGTGTGCAAGTCACCCTCTGCCAATTTATCTGTGTATATTATACTAGCTTTTGCCCGCGGCTTCGCTCGCGTGTAACTCGGAAATTATGAGTGCGATTGACAAGTAGAAGAAAATCATGGAAGGGTTTTCCAAGAATGAAATCCCTAACGTTTTTCTATAAATCGTTTATCTTCAGTATCCCTAGTTCCTAGTTCCAAGTTGCAACTGCTTTGTGGAAAGGATTTTTTCGCAGATGACACTGCAATGTAGTTTGTAATTTTCTCCAATTCCATATTTTCTTTACAAACACAATACTTAATATGTTTATTGTTAATTTTTCTTTTAATTTTGTAGGTTCTTACTTTTCCTAATTGCGATTTCAGACTTATGTTATGTAATATCTTGACTAACCATTTTGTAACCTTTTATAGAGTATGGAAGGACATAAAAACAATACCATATTGTTACATATAAGTTTATTTTTTCTTAGAGATCTTCTCGTGTAGGTAAATATACTTACTTAATATACAATTACAAATGTACGCATCATCATTATTATAATAATTTCAGTCATTCCATAAACTTACTACACCGACCAGTTACCATGAGTCTGTATCGGTACATCACTGCCGCACCTACTCTAACTGACGATGACGGTGTCAATGTGCTGCAATGCGATGTACGTAACTCGGTTAGTCAACGAACTTAATTGCTTAACAAATAATTGACTATCGTCCGTTTTATTCAAATCACAAGTTAGTTACTATATTCTTGGTCAGGCGTATGAAATGGGTACAGGTATGTAAGATGTAACCCAACGCTTCAAATCGTCGTAGTGCCAAGGATTCCCTATGATACCCTGCGCATGCGCAATTGTCAAGTCCCCTGTTTACAACGTGCAGCTGTAATTGCGACATTAATTCACCACGCTTATAACGGTTCCTCGTTATAGTTTTATAAAGATATTTTTATTTCATTAAACGTTATTATTTATTGATTTATTTACAATTTTCTAAAATAGCATCTTGGAACAACCTGTAGCGCAGATGTGAAATTGAAGCAAACGAGAAAAAAAAGGCCAAGCAACTCGAGTTTTTTTTCCGTGCAGCTACTTAACAGCTGAGTCAGTACAATAGAAAAACGATGAAAACAAAACCGGCCAAGTGCGTGACGGAGCACGCACAATGAAGGGTTCCATAGTTATGATGAATTTATCCCAAGAACAAACTTAACATTGTAGTTGAAAAACTTGCTCTCATGAGAGAATTATAATTACAAGAATTTTACAGTTGGAATGTATGAACATTCCAACTGTAAATGTAAGTTGGTTGACTATTATTACTTGTAGCTATTATTATAGCTTTCTAGTACTAAGTCTCCGAGCTAAGCTGCGGACGGACAGACAGACATACGGACGGACACAGCGAAACTATAAGGGTTCCTTGTTAACTACGGAACTAACCCTTGAAACCAAAAAAACCCTAAACCCCAAAAACCCTAAAAAAGGTGTTGGTCAACGACATTTTACCAATGGCATAGAAAAATAGCTTCATGAATGAGTCTTTTGCATAAAGTGATCCTAATTTTGGTTATTATTTTATAATTTGGTTTGTTTGAATTTTTTTTTCCATTTACGAATGATTTTATCTTATTATAATTTTTGCCCTACTTGAGTTTTCAAGGAATGTCGCGATTGCGGCAGCACGTTGTATATGTACGCATCGACTGCTAACAAGATGGATGTAGGTATTACTTCTTGTTAGCAGTTAATGCGGAGCCTTAGTTTTATATTACTTACTAAACATAACATAACAGTACAAACTAGCTTACCTATTAACATACAGATCTGATAGACTAAACTTATAGGTACCCTCGGACACTGGGCACAGCGCAGTGGGGCGAGCACGGGCGTACCCAAGACGTTTGTGACAAGACATGATAAATTATGTCATATCTTAGAATTTTTCTGAAATGTCAACCATGGGTCAACCATGTGACATAATCTAGAGGAGCGACATGCTTTTCTTGTTGCCAAGTTCATAGTGTTACATAATAAATTGAAAAAATTAAAATGTCTTAAGACTATCTGAATGTGCGACCAAATAAAATCTTTTTTTTTTCGTTTCTTTTGTTTTATCTCGAAAACGGTGTGTCCTATCGCATAAGTAATGAAAATTTGCCCCCCCCCCCCCTTTATAAAACACCAAAAAAAACTTATTATATATTTACTTAAATTATTTATTTATTATTATTTTTCTTTGTTTTTTGTCGGTTTCCACGCGAATATTATTTATATTTCTAAATATTGTACCTATTTTTATAAAAACATAAAAAATTAAAATATATAAAAAAATAATAATTTATGTGAGGAGCTCGTGGCTAAGTAATAACAGCTGCACGGTTCGATCCATCAGGTTAAGCTACGCTTGCCGGGGTTGGTCAGTGGATGGGTGACCATCTTTACATACCGAGACTCCTCCGTGCCTTGGAAAGCACGTTAAGTCGTTGGTCCCGGCTGTCATTCGTGGATCTTTGACAGTCGTTACGGGTCGTCAGAAGCCCGAAAGTCTGACAACCAGTCTTACCAAGGGGTATCGTATTACCCAGTTACTGGGTTGTGGAGGTCAGATAAGCAGTCGCTCCATGTAAAATAATGGTATTCAGCTGCATCCGGTTAGACTGGAAGCCGACCCCAACATAGTTGGGAAAAGGCTAGGCAAATTGATTGAGTAATTTATGTGTTTACTTAAATTATTTATTTATTTTTTGTTGGTTTCCACGCGAGTTGTTTACAGTTTTAAATATGTATTTTTAAAATATAAAAAACCCTTTGAAAATATAAAAAATAGTAATTTATGAAATAACTTATTACAATTTTTTATTTGGTTATCACGCGCAATTCTTCACACAAATAAACCACAACCACATAATGCAAGAAAGTAATTTATTGCCATTTGGTGCAGAGTAATTAGCAGGAAAATATTATTTTTTTCAATTTTCAAATCTTAGCTTCACCTCCGAACGAACGTGTAAAATTTTTCTTAGTCACCATCAAAATGTGACATTTGTGATATAGTTCGTGCGCCCATATTAGCAAATAAGACCCAACTAAACGTCAAGAAGTTATGTCACATATCAAGAAATTCACGCCACCGTGCTAAAAAATGTGATAAAATGCGTAACTCAAGCCATGGCTTGAGTTACGCATTTTATCACATTTTGGGCGACACAACACAGCAGTAGGCTGTGCTCGCCGGGCTGGGCAGTGTCCCCACGAGGTGACGAGTCACAAGTCACGACGACACGACTCCGCCAGCTCGACGCGGTAGTGTACAATGTACCTACAACATACATAGGTAGGTGTACCAGCCATAGATATAAGATCACCAAACCCTCTTATCTGTTCTGTGAGCAATCTACACTAAAGAACAGTGTTCATCATCACTCACAATGGGTGCAATTCCGTTCAAACTTCCGATCACTATAAAACAGAATGTTTCGAATCGTAATTTTAAAACTTTTGATTGTTCACTGAAGCCAAACACAAAGATCGTAAAGCCCATCAGGACACACACACACACACACGCGAACATTTAACAGCTCAGACTTGTGACACGTCGTAACGTCATCGTCCTCCAGTCCTTCTGTCCTTATCCCAATTCATTTGGCGTGGGCGTAGCATGTGTCATCTTCTTCCATACAATTCCATACTCCGTTATCCCGTAATCTATTGTCTTAGTATTGTAATTATATTCAACTCCTTTTTACAATCCAACTGTATGTATAAAAAGATGAGGATGTAAAGCCGACTGATGATGTACAGACGCCAGCACATCAAGCTACTACAATCTGTCAAATTTCTTTAATAGGTAGATTTTCATCTTTATCGCTTAAGCATTAGGTTCAAGGTTGATTGGGAAAATTTGGCAGTTTCGGGTGGCTTGACCTGCTGGCGTCTGTACAAAGCATATGTAATCAAATTAAACGCGTCAGACGTCGCTGTTGCAGCAACTGACCTAGTTAAAAGTTTTGGTAAAAATTATAACGGTATTGTGTAATGCGGTCCCTAGACGGTAAAAATTGCTTGACAAGTATTTACGTGCTTAACAAGCACGCATTACGAGGTTTGACGCAACGTCAAGCATGCTTGTCAAGCATCAGCGCTCATTTTCATTTTAGGTTTCTTATCACACTGAATGTGTTGCTTAACAAGCATACATCTGAACGGCCTAGTATGCTTGATAAGCAAGCATTGCCAAAATAAAATTTTTCATAAAGGATATCAAGCACGTAGTTTGCTTGCAAGCACATCAAGCTTCGTTCTAGACGGTCAAACTTGTTTAACAAGCACAAAAAATTCACGTGCACAAGCACGTGCTCAAGCAATTTTGACCGTCGAGGGAACGTATTAAGTACGTTATGAGGAAGTGTGGGGTTGCGTTTGGTGGTCTGGTGACGGCCACGCAGCTGGTAAGGCGAGGCTTCACACCAGCAGCATGGCTATGTCTGTTGCGTTTGGTGGTCTGGTGACGGCCACGCAGCTGGTAAGGCGAGGCTTCACACCAGCAGCATGGCTATGTCTGTTGCGTTTGGTGGTCTGGTGACGGCCACGCAGCTGGTAAGGCGAGGCTTCACACCAGCAGCATGGCTATGTCTGTTGCGTTTGGTGGTCTGGTGACGGCCACGCAGCTGGTAAGGCGAGGCTTCACACCAGCAGCATGGCTATGTCTGTTGCGTTTGGTGGTCTGGTGACGGCCACGCAGCTGGTAAGGCGAGGCTTCACACCAGCAGCATGGCTATGTCTATGTTTGGTGGTCTGGTGACGGCCACGCAGCTGGTAAGGCGAGGCTTCACACCAGCAGCATGGCTATGTCTGTTGCGTTTGGTGGTCTGGTGACGGCCACGCAGCTGGTAAGGCGAGGCTTCACACCAGCAGCATGGCTATGTCTGTTGCGTTTGGTGGTCTGGTGACGGCCACGCAGCTGGTAAGGCGAGGCTTCACACCAGCAGCATGGCTATGTCTATGTTTGGTGGTCTGGTGACGGCCACGCAGCTGGTAAGGCGAGGCTTCACACCAGCAGCATGGCTATGTCTATGTTTGGTGGTCTGGTGACGGCCACGCAGCTGGTAAGGCGAGGCTTCACACCAGCAGCATGGCTATGTCTATGTTTGGTGGTCTGGTGACGGCCACGCAGCTGGTAAGGCGAGGCTTCACACCAGCAGCATGGCTATGTCTATGTTTGGTGGTCTGGTGACGGCCACGCAGCTGGTAAGGCGAGGCTTCACACCAGCAGCATGGCTATGTCTATGTTTGGTGGTCTGGTGACGGCCACGCAGCTGGTAAGGCGAGGCTTCACACCAGCAGCATGGCTATGTCTGTTGCGTTTGGTGGTCTGGTGACGGCCACGCAGCTGGTAAGGCGAGGCTTCACACCAGCAGCATGGCTATGTCTGTTGCGTTTGGTGGTCTGGTGACGGCCACGCAGCTGGTAAGGCGAGGCTTCACACCAGCAGCATGGCTATGTCTATGTTTGGTGGTCTGGTGACGGCCACGCAGCTGGTAAGGCGAGGCTTCACACCAGCAGCATGGCTATGTCTATGTTTGGTGGTCTGGTGACGGCCACGCAGCTGGTAAGGCGAGGCTTCACACCAGCAGCATGGCTATGTCTATGTTTGGTGGTCTGGTGACGGCCACGCAGCTGGTAAGGCGAGGCTTCACACCAGCAGCATGGCTATGTCTATGTTTGGTGGTCTGGTGACGGCCACGCAGCTGGTAAGGCGAGGCTTCACACCAGCAGCATGGCTATGTCTATGTTTGGTGGTCTGGTGACGGCCACGCAGCTGGTAAGGCGAGGCTTCACACCAGCAGCATGGCTATGTCTATGTTTGGTGGTCTGGTGACGGCCACGCAGCTGGTAAGGCGAGGCTTCACACCAGCAGCATGGCTATGTCTATGTTTGGTGGTCTGGTGACGGCCACGCAGCTGGTAAGGCGAGGCTTCACACCAGCAGCATGGCTATGTCTATGTTTGGTGGTCTGGTGACGGCCACGCAGCTGGTAAGGCGAGGCTTCACACCAGCAGCATGGCTGTCTATGTTTCGGGCTTTAGGACTGTGTGTGCTGTTAACTTAAGCGAACGGTATTGTCCAGCTGAGGACAGTTATCATTCGCTCCATACTATGAGCTTGACGCATGCGTGTTGTGTTCAGGCGCTGTGCGCCACGGCCGCGGCGGCGTACTGCGCGTACTGCGCGTACTGCGCGTATCGCGTGTAGAGCTGCGCGAGGCGGCGCCGGCGCGTGCGGCGGGCTCAGGACGGCTTGCGCTCGTCGTCGCTGGGCTCGCTAGAGGATGACGAGCCCGCCTCGGCCGCCCACAGGCTGGCGTAGCTGGCCTGCTCCGCCAGCAGCGCCTCCTCCGCCTCAATCACCGCGTTGAACAAGCTCTTCTTGATCTGCACACAAAGCGACGACTTTTAATAGAATAAGTAGGTAGGTACTCTTTATGATGCACAACATTGACTATATGAATTACAGATACCTACAGGTAAATGTACAAATTGTTAAGATAAGCTTAGCATAATAAAAAGGAGTAAGTACCTGTGTTAAACGGACAAAACGCACAAAAACTTTACTAAGTTGGTAAGTATAGTCAGCTTCACAATGTGGGTACCCGCCTTGAAAGCGCCTACGTCCGAACCGCGATGGCCGCATATAAGTTTTGTGTTTTGTTGTAATACTAGCTGACCCTCCAGACATTGTCCTCAATTCTTTTTTTTTTCCTATTTTTTTTTCTTTTAAACCATCCCATTAAAAAGGAGAATAAAACAAAAAAAAAAATATTCAAAGCGGTCAAGCAGTTCTCCAGTTATGACATGCGTGACCAAGGGAAATAGGGATTCATTTTTATATAGATAGTAGCTGTGCCCGTGACTTTGTTCGCGTGTCGGCAAACAATAATGTGTCGCTGAGATAAGTGTAGGTATCCTGTTTATCTCGTCCAATGAAAATGAACAATCTTCCGATCTTGCCTAGTGGGGAGCAGTGCTTCCCACCAGGCAAGATCGGAAGATTCTTCATTCCTGGGGTTCTCTACCACAGCACTTTCGAATGTAGTCACTGCGGTTTAAAATGTCAAAGCGACGAGGTGTCACTTTTTGAAAACTAGTACGGAGTTACATTGGGTAAGTAGCTATCGATTGAGTACAAAAGAAAACAAAATTATAAAACAAAGAAACAAACGATAGAAAAGATTAAATATTAGGTCTTTACCTATGAAATTGCCGTTCTGCAGTACTGGCCATTTCAAATCAAAATAATTTTTGTTTGGCTAAGAATTCTAAATTCAAATTAATTTTATTTTAAAAACATGGATTTTTTTTCCAAAAGCAGTCATTTGTTTATTGATTAGTGTTACATTTTCATCGCATTTCAATCTTTTTCGTCATCATGGATACGTTAAAAATTCGAGTAATTATGGAATAGGAGTACCGTCGTGGCAGCAACGCGGCACAAGCGGCACGCAACATCAACGACGTTTACGGAGCTAACACTACAAACCAACGCACCACTTGTTATTGGTTTGCTCGCTTCCGTTCTGGAAATTTCGACCTGAAAAATGAACCTCGCGGTCGTCCGAAGACTTTGGTCGACAATGACGAATTAAAGGCGATTGTGGAAGCTGATGATACACAATCTACGGCTGAATTAGCAGCAGCTTTCGACGTTAGCGTCAAAACAATATTGGTCCATTTGCGTCAAATTGGCAAGGTAAAAAAGCTTGACAAATGGGTGCCCCACGAACTCAATGATCGCCAGCGCGAAGTACGCGTCGAGACGTGCCTTGCACTGCTCAACAGACACACAAATGAAGGAATTTTGAACCGCATTGTTACCTGCGATGAAAAATAGATTCTGTTTGATAACCGCAAGCGCTCAGCAAGTTGGTTGGATCCTGGTTCAGCACCTAAACAATGCCCTAAACGAAAACTTACCCCTAGAAAAGTGATGGTCACTGTTTGGTGGTCTAGCGCCGGTGTGATTCATCACAGCTTCTTACCAAACGGGGTAAGCATTACTTCAGATGTGTACTGTGAAGAACTGAACACAATGATGGAGAAGCTGGCACATCTCCAACCAGCATTGGTCAATCGCTCGTCTCCGCTGCTCCTGCACGACAACGCGCGACCTCATACTTCACAGCAGACGGTCTCCAAGTTGCAAGAACTGGGGTTGGAAGCTCTCCGTCATCCGCCCTACTCACCAGACCTTGCGCCTACAGACTACTACTTTTTCCAGAACTTGGATAACTTCTTGGCGGGAAAAAAATTAAATACCCGAGAGGCAGTACAAAATGCCTTTGAAGAATTTATTGCCTCCCGTCCAGCTGATTTCTTTAAGAAGGGCATCAATAAACTGCCACTGCGATGGCAAAGATGCATTGATTGCATGGGTGATTACTTCGATTAATACAAAAAAAAAATGCATGAAAAAAATTCGTTTAAATTTTTTCATACAAAATAGCAATTTTATAGGTAAAGACCTATTATAAAAGATAAATAAAAATGTATAGCCTCTCTCTAGTGTGAATTAGGTGAGGTAAAAAAATAAAAAAGGTAAATAAATATCATTAAGGCACCTGCTCTACAGTTAATACTGTGCACCTGCCGTGCTCAATAACTCGACTGCTCGTCTGGCGGAGTGCGCTGACTGAAGTGTTATCATGGTGAAGAACGATCACGCTTTAAGAGTGATGTTGAAAATTTCCCAAGAAAACACGCAAAACCACTATGAAATTATCAGTTATCATCAGTTAGTAACCTATTATCTTACATAGCTTCCTCCCGCGGCTTCGCCCGCATGGTATGTCGATGAAGAGAAGCCTATGTCCTTTTCCAGGTCATGTTAATATCTTTAAACAGTTCCCCTAAAGAATCGCTCTAAGGGAACTGTTTAAAGATATTAACATCATGACGGTACCTTGTCAATATATCTACGAAAACATCATGTACGTAAGGAAAAATCTAAATCTTTTCGGTAAAAGAGGTGAAGGACACAATTATAGGACTAGAAATAGGGACCAATTAGTTCAACCAGGTTTCAGACTGGCTACAGTTTCATGGGGTACTGTTTAAAAATGTTATAATAAAATATCTCCCCACATACTCCAGCTGAATGAAACGAAATTTAAATCTTGTATAAAACGCACACTATGCGGCCGGGCATATTATAAGTTGGGGGTTGCTTGGCTGAATGCTTGTCCTGCTCCACAAGGACGCATTAACTAATTGATTAGCATTAGGAAATATTGTTGGAGCTGCTGAAGATTAAGATGAGAGAAAACTTTCTTTGCATTGTTTAAATTCAATCGCTTAGTATTATATAATTGCATAGCACATGTGTGAGCACTACCTATGTAGCTACTATTAAGCTACCTTTTACTGGGTACGTCTTTCACTGACTTGAATGTGCCCTGGCAGTTGAGAGTATGTCATGCTCACTCAAATGTCTCGCTGGTGGTTGGATCATTAAGTTCCCTTCAAAATGGTTGAGCTAATTGGTGCTGATCCATGCGTCATGTTCGTGAACGGGCGCCGTCAGTTGGGACTGGTCGTCTCTTAGCTGCCATGGCTTATTTTTAATTTTAATATTTAATTATTTTTTTTTTTTTATTTAATTTTTTTTTTATTTAATTTTTTTTTTTATTTAATTTTTTTTTTATTTAATTTTTTTATTTTGTTTTAGTTTTTATCTTTTTATTACGGACGCTTTTTAACGTGCACGTCTTTCTACATTGTTCTCACATGTATTTTTTCAACATGAACGATGTAACCAATATTTTGTAAAAATATTATGATTTAAAAGAGTGTCCGTGGAGTTTCTTGCCCGTTCTTCTCCATAGGGATCTACTACGCTTTGGAATGGGCAACTAGCTTCATCTTTCTGACTGACCGACCCATTGACAATTCAAAAGAGCCTGTAATTGGTTTATTTGAAATAAATGCTTTGAGTTTGAGTTTTTATGCCTATAGCCTTCCTTAAGAATCGGGCTATCAAATGCAAAAATAATTATTAAAGTCCGCCTAGTAGTTCCAGAGATTAGCGCGTTCAAACAAACAAAAAAAGTGTGTGTGTCAGCTCCGACGCAGACCGGAGTTTACTCCTGTTTTTGTGCCGACTTTCTATTTTTCGGTCATTTCTGTCGGGCATGGTTTCTTCAATGCATCAATGCTATACAAAAAGCAACTTTAAGGTATAAAGACACTCGTCATCCCTCCCCGTCACCCTCTAAGCCCCCTCTTACCCCTCCTCCTCTCCCTCTAATCCTCCTCGCAACCCCCTCCCCTTCCTCCCTCACCCTCCTCTATCATCCCCCTCACCGCCCCTTCTCACCCCCTCACCCACCCCATCCCCTCTCCCTCTCACCCTTCACCACATCCCCTTCCCGCTAACCTCCCCTCCCCCTTTTACTCCCTCTTACCCCTTCTTCTCTCCCTCTAATCCTCCTCCCACCCCCCTCTCCTTCCCTTCCCTTTCATCCTCCTCTATCATCCCCTTCACCGCCCCTTCCCACCACCTCACCCACCCCATCCCATCTCCCTCTCACCCCCTCACAACATCCCCTTCCCGCTAACCTCCCCCTCCCCCTTTTACCCCCCTCTCACACAACATTTACCGCTTCCCTTTCCCCCACTACCCTCGCCAACTCCTCCCCCCCTCTCAATACCCTCCCCACTCATTACACCCTCCCCATCACTACAACCTCCTATCCCTCTCCAACTCTTCGCGCTCTCCGATCAATAAATCAGTCAGTTTCAACTCAATCTCTCTTCAATGAATCAGTGCTATACAAAAAGCAACTTTAACTATTATTACTGTCATACCAGGAGTCGGGACGTACCTTGATTTGCGTCGGGAAGGGGAACCGCTTCGTGGACTGGCACATGCTGTTGAAGAAGATGTCGAGCGGGTCGGGATGCGCGGGCGCAGCGGGCGCGGCGGACGCGGCGGTCGCGGGAGCGGGGCCGGGCTCGGCGCAGGCGCGCTTGGCGGACTGTGCCTTGCACAGGTAGTCCAGCTTGCGGTCGATGACGGTCAGCTGAGAGCAGTTCTTGCGCTTGGGCGCCGACTCCGCGTCCGACTCCGAGTCAGTCGACGAGTGCTCAGCATGGCCATTCTCGGCAGCCTGCTGCGGCGTGGGGTAGCTGGGCGAGCCCGCCGGCTTCTTGCGGTTGCTCATGTACGGCTGCAGGAACTGCATCAGTCCCATGTACTTCCACGGGTAGTTCTTCTTGGCGGGGTTGGCGGGCTCCTTCGCCAGCATCTCGCTCTGCCTCTTGAGCGCATCGCGGTAGCTGTCGCGCAGCTTCTTCCACTTCAGCTTCACCTCTTTCACTGGAAGGGTTTTAAAAATTCGCTAGTTTAGTAAGTTTGACAATTTATAAAGGTGTAGTGATGATACCTATATAATCGGAGTAACTGACAAACTAGCTAGATGTGTACACGTGTAAGTGTACGTTCGCACGGACGTATAGAACAAACAGAAAGCTGTACATCTGTAGCACGGCCGCGATTCTTGCCCACCGCGATTTATAATCGCGCAGTGTTCCATTTTCAACGCTCAACGTTGAGCGTTGAATGAATACGACATACGAAGTCCTGTACTTGTGTTCCCACGGACGCGCGTTGGTCAGTACGGCCACAGAGTACATTGAATATAGTACGGCGCGCCGGCTAGTAGAGTGAAGAGCGCAGTAAATAAACCACATGACTGATTATTCCATTTTTTTTATTTTCTTTACCGACGTAATGAAAGTAATTTATTTGGTTAGTTATCGGCTTCATTGAACGATATCGGTTAAAGTAGCGTAGGTGCGCAGTACGCAATCACTTTATTTTACAAATCTGTTCGATATTGGATATTTGCTCGTTATTTTGTTTTATAACACCTCCGATGTTTCCAATTTCAATATTAGGTAGGTACCTACCTACCCATAATATGGAATCCTAAAATAGTTCTGGGCCGTATGTATATTGGTGGAGTTTATTATAAAAAAAGTAAGTAAACATTAAACGGATTTAATTTGGGAAAATACAATATAGTAAACATGCTATTTAATTGATAATTATATCATTGTATGGTGTCAAAAATTGGCCTTTTAAATAATATATAAATTCAAGGGATGTATCCAACATTTTATTTTATTTTATTTAAAAGGAACAACTAACAGCTACAATATAAAACATATAAAAAGAAATACACAAAACATATAGACAATATTGCAGCCCACAACGCTGTTCACAGATTAACTACAGGATACAAACAGTGAGAATAATCGCTAGGGTGACAAATACGTTTTTTTTTTTTTTTTTTTCTAAAGTACATTACGTATTGTGTAGAATAATAATAATAAAGTGTACATGTGTAGTGTGTGTGGGGGTGTGTTTGTGTGTGTGTAATGGGTGTGTAACAATAATGTAGGTATATGACACTCAAAAAATGGCACGAACGGAAAATTATAAAATAACAATTCAAGAAAGCTCCTTGAGTATAAGACTTTTGAACTTATAAGGAGGACGTGCAAAAATGTCTATACCTATGTTCAAAAGTCCTATTATAGGAATCGACCATTCTGCGAACAGGCGAACGCAAACCAGAGTTGGACTTGCAAGTGCCCACTGAAAATAATCTGCCAGCGCGCACCTTTCGCTTATGGACTGTCCTAGGAACCGCATAACACAACATGTTGGACAGTTCAATGCAGTCAAATTTATTTTTAACAATATTATATAAATTCATGGCTTCTAAATACTTACGTCTATTTTCAAGTGTTGCGAGCTTATACTTTGCAAGTAAATCTTTATAAGACAAATAATATCCATAGCATCTATAATGCATGGTACGCAGGAATTTGTACTGAACACGCTCAATCATTTTATTTGGTTCTATTGTAGTCTCCTAGCCTCACAAATAGCTGCCGCTAATAATTTTTCGGAGCCCATCGTACGTCCGCACTGTACGAAGAATCAGTTCGAAGTGGTTTTTTAACGCTCGTTCGAACACTGTTGAAGGTGGGAAAAAACCGCGCTAGGCGCGATTTTATTACGTCCGTGGGAACGTGGGCTAGCAAACTAGCTGGACGTGTACACGTGTAATTGAGTGCTCCTAATGCTGACTGTCTGGTTTGCAACCAGCTGAAACAAGACCAGACAGTGAGTGCTCCTAATGCTGACTGTCTGGTCTGCAACCAGCTGAAACAAGACCAGACAGTGAGTGCTCCTAATGCTGACTGTCTGATCTGCAACCAGCTGAAACAAGACCAGACAGTGAGTGCTCCTAGTGCTGACTGTCTGGTCTGCAACCAGCTGAAACAAGACCAGACAGTGAGTGCTCCTAGTGCTGACTGTCTGGTCTGCAACCAGCTGAAACAAGACCAGACAGTAAGTGCTCCTAGTGCTGACTGTCTGGTCTGCAACCAGCTGAAACAAGACCAGACAGTGAGTGCTCCTAGTGCTGACTGTCTGGTCTGCAACCAGCTGAAACAAGACCAGACAGTGAGTGCTCCTAGTGCTGACTGTCTGGTCTGCAACCAGCTGAAACAAGACCAGACAGTGAGTGCTCCTAGTGCTGACTGTCTGGTCTGCAACCAGCTGAAACAAGACCAGACAGTGAGTGCTCCTAGTGCTGACTGTCTGGTCTGCAACCAGCTGAAACAAGACCAGACAGTGAGTGCTCCTAGTGCTGACTGTCTGGTCTGCAACCAGCTGAAACAAGGAATGCACAGGTTGCTTTGTCAATTGTTGTTGTTTAACAATTAACTAATTAACCTCTGACTTTATTTTATTGTAATTAACATTACCTATCTACTCGATTCTTTTGAGTCTTAAATTGATTGAGTGAGATTGAACAGGAACATTCTGAGAATAACAGTAAGTTAAGGTAAGTAACCTAGGTAGTAAGTTAACCTAGGTACTCGTAGTAAGTTAACCTAGGTACTCGTAGTAAGTTAACCTAGGTACTCGTAGTAAGTTAACCTAGGTACTCGTAGTAAGTTAACCTAGGTACTCGTAGTAAGTTAACCTAGGTACTCGTAGTAAGTTAACCTAGGTACCTATTTCGAAGGACTGTTAACTATTATTGTGGTTATGTTACGGTAAGTGTGATTAATTGAAAATTATTAATAATTGTCTCATCATCATCATCATTCTCCTGCCCTTATCCCAATCTATGGAACCACTGTACTTTAGCACCCGGCTCTTTTGTATACACAAGTAGGTAGCTATTTTTTTTTGGGTAGAATAGACCCTTTTTAATGTATTTTTGAAAACCCCAAAGTGCGCAAAACAAAATTTGCAGAGAAAAAAAATTCAGACCCCCGCCATCCCCTTCGAACCTAACCTGTCGAGTCAGGGTGCTCCAAGTCCCGAGCTCGCTTCGCTCGCTCTTGCATCCTAAGTATTTAGTGTGTAGTGTACTGTGTAATAGGCTGACATAAACTTTAGATTTTTTTTTTTCTCAAAAACTTAGTTTGCGCAGTGTAATATTTTGCAAAAGTGTTTTGCTCGAAGACATAAACACGCTATAAAATTGTGAAGTTTCGGGCGCGCGTGTGTTCAATTTTACTTCACGGCGATCTGAAATATAATTGGTTAAACAGAGTAGTATTTCTAATACACACGTCAATTATCGCGATTTTTAGGAATAAAATATATAAATATTTTTTAAAATATGATTATTTCATCTGATGTGGCAATACAGAACGTCACTTTTCTTTTCGCGCGCGTTCTTGACATCGCAAGAAAATGTTATCTCTCGACAAATTACAAAGTGTATCGAGTGCATCGTCGCCGTCGGTGGAAGCTGGAACTGAGACGCAAAATCTGAGCAAGTACAACTCACGCTTACACAGCCCCGACGTCCATCAACCGAATGATCCGGAGGCATCACACTACCTTGAGGTGCGGTAATGCCTGGCTTTAACTGACCACCTAGTACGTGATACTGACAGTGCTTTGAAATAGCACTATGGTGGTCAATAACACTGCATATTGCATGTATGATTCAAACTTGTTAAAGCATTGCCTCTCCAGTGTGCACGCGATGCCCTCAGTAACGTTACTTCGACGTTACTAGCTGGATGAGAAGCTACCAGTGGGGCACGAGATGTCCTTAGCGATGTTATTCTACATAACAAGCACTGGTAGGTACCCTTCAGCAGTACCTCTCCAGTGCGCACGAAATACCGTCAGTAACATTACTATCATGTTACTAGCTGGATGAGAAGTTACCAGTGTGGCAAGTATGTGATGCCCATAGCGATGCTATATAGCTAACGCTAGTACGTAGGTACCCGTTATAACAGGTGAGTCCCATTCCTATGAACTAGGTTAGCGAAATGAAAAAATATGCTTTGATATATTTTAAATTTATGAGCATGAAGGCTGCGAGACAGCTTTGCTCAACCCTGCACATTGCCTATGTTGTAATCTTGCAAAAGCATTATACTTCCCCACCCTGCCAACCGGACTGTTACCAGCGAGTACGAGATACTCTTAGCAACATTAATTCTATGTTGCTAGCTGGTACACATTTGCCATAGTGTACACATGCTTAGCATGAGACGCTCATAGCAAGCTATCACAACACTATGTTATCTAGATCTCGCATCGAGGGGGATATTATGGTCACCTCACCCTGACAGATTATCTTTTATCAGCTAATGTCACACATGCCTGCAACAAATGCTAACATATTTCTGGGTATGGCTATGCTGCCCAGTTGCCAATTTTAACAAACAAATATACCTAATTAAGACAAATCAACATGTACAAGATACTCAGTGCCCTACCTAAGCACTAGGCGGTTTAACTATCCCGACACAAATAGATAAACAACATCCATTTTGTAAATTATAATAAAGCAAAATTATGTAAATTTTACACTAATACATTCAAATACTAAGTACAAGATACTTTGTTAACATGATTGTGTGACACATTGGCTGATGAAAAATGCCTCAGATAACTATGGCAATTCTTGATTTTAATTTTAGATATCTATTTAACTAAAACAAAAAAAAAAAAAAAAATGAAATATAATATTTAACTGAAATGGATCAAACAAATACAAAGTACTATTCCATACTGGTATTTACTCATAAGGTTATTTATAAGCCTTACTGCCAGATCCTGTGCCAGAGTTGTACGCACGGACTCTATTAAATATCTGGGAGTAGTAGTTGATAGCAAACTTTCGTGGAGCGAGCAGGTCAATTATCTGGTTTCTAGAGTGAGAAGATTGATTTCTGTTTTTAAAAACCTTAGAAGTTCCGCAAACGTTTCTACCCTGAAAACAGTTTATTTTGCACTTGCTCATTACGTTCTTACATATTGTATAACGGCTTGGGGTGGGGCTGGGAAGTGTCTTCTCCTTCGACTTGAGAGGGCACAGAGAGGGGTCCTTAAGGTTATGGCACATAAACCCATTCGTTTCCCGACTCACGATTTGTACTCGTTATGGAAGATACCTACTGTAAGGTAGTCTTTCATTCTATGCACAATGTTACGGAAACACTCGGAGTTGCCTTACGACCCTAACGCCACTATTGAGCGTAGACGTGGGTGTAGATCGGACAGTTTGTGCCTTAGTGTCGGCGAAACTTGAAGTGGTCCGGCGGCAATACGACTTCTTTAGTTCGAGGCTGTACAATAAGGTAACAGTGTACTCCATATTCATTCTCGTTCTTATAGGGACTGTAAAAAACTCACTGACGACTGGCTTCAAACCCTCACCTATGAAGACCTGGAGAGCTTGGTCAAACCCTGATTTGTTTCCAATATCGACCTCTTCCTTCCGAAATAGATTCATAACATATAAATTAAGACACACTCATGCACACACACACATACTCACATACCTATGCAAACACCCACACGCACATAATACATTCGCTTGTACCTACACATATTCACATTTTTAACCTATTATTCTAGTTTGTAATCTATCTCCTGTATTTAGTATAAATTCTAGAACGCTATCGTCTTTTTCCTGAGGTGGGCGTTAATTCCTACGACACAGTATTTTACTAATGTAGGTATTATCGCACTAAATGTTTTTGTCATACTGTGTTTTTGTTCAATAAAGAATTTTATTTATTTATTTATTTAGATTCCTCTAAACTGAGGGAACAAGGGATGGAGATATTCCAGAAGCAAGTTGGACTGGTTACCACTACCACAGAGAAAGCAATGACTGACCCATGCTAATGAAGAACATTAAGACAAACGTTGACTGATTTGGCTGATGCAACAAAACACCTGCCAATATTCACTACCACCAAATAAAACCAGAACGAAGTAATCACCCATGCAATCAATGCATCTTTGCCAACGCAGTGGCAGTTTATTGATGCCCTTCTTAAAGAAATCAGCTGGACGGGAGGCAACAAATTCTTCAAAGGCATTTTGTACTGCCTCTCGGGTATTGAATTTTTTTTCCCGCCAAGAAGTTATCCAAATTCTGGAAAAAGTAGTAGTCTGTAGGCGCAAGGTCTGGTGACTAGGGCGGATGACGGAGAGCTTCCAACCCCAGTTCTTGCAACTTGGAGACCGTCTGCTGTGCAGTATGAGGTCGCGCGTTGTCGTTGCCTTTAATTCGTCATTGTCGACCAAAGTCTTCGGACGACCGCGAGGTTCATTTTTCAGGTCGAAATTTCCAGAACGGAAGCGAGCAAACCAATAACAAGTGGTGCGTTGGTTTGTAGTGTTAACTCCGTAAACGTCGTTGATGTTGCGTGCCGCTTGTGCCGCGTTGCTGCCACGACGGTACTCATATTCCATAATTACTCGAATTTTTAACGTATCCATGATGACGAAAAAGATTGAAATGCGATGAAAATGTAACACTAACCAATAAACAAATGACTACTTTTGGAACAAAAAATCCATGTTTTTAAAATAAAATTAATTTGAATTTAGAATTCTTAGCCAAACACAAATTATTTTCGTTTGAAATGGCCAGTACTGCAGAACGGCAATTTCATAGGTAAAGACCTAATATATCATCTCTAATTGACATGAATGTTAATTTATTATATTTGGTAAACAAACAGATTCTGATACATAACAAACTTGAGTATACAACAATTAATCAAATAATATTAAAACCACAAGAGAATCACTCTTAAGATAATAGAGGAAACTTACCAGTCCTCCTCAATAAGATTCTATTGAGAAAATGTAAAACAAGCACAAAAGGAGGTGATTTATTACAGTAAATAACAAATTATAACATCATACAACCGGGTCAATAACAGGAATCAATCAATATTGAAAACAAAAATGAATATTTGTGGCGAACCTCAACAATAACCTGGCTTATATCTACATTCCAAAATAACAATTCAACAAGACTGACACTGGAATGCACCAATCAAATGCTGACAAAACAGTTACATGCTGTTATTGACTGCGGGTACAAAGATACAATATACAACTATTTGATAACAGCTATCAAATTCAATGTCTTAACTTCTCAATACCATTACAGTTAGTAAATAGGTACTGAGATTAATTAAAATACATTACTGACCTACAAAGAATTTATGTAAATATTGATTTTTAAACCAAACAGAATAGAAAATTCAGTTTCAATCTGAACCTAAAACTGTTAATTAACCCCTTCTAGGGCAGTGAAAATTTCACCATATTTCATTGGCGGAAAATGACAAAATTCCCAGTAAAAACGATTGTTTTATACTGATACTGACCCCAACATAGATGGGAAAATGTTAGGCAGATTGACCGATAATTTGATACTATTCAATCATTGTTCAACACATCAAAATAAATAAGTAGGTATATGATATAATCCTATAGGTACCCCTATCAGTTCCCATTACCAGATAACCAATAAAGGGCTAATCATACATACATTTTCTAATAACTTCCATATTAGAACTTTCATACTTGTAGGGACTGACACCTACCGAAACAAGATTTCATACCAACCTACCATGACTGGTATCTATTTGTCAAAATATCAAAGACTGCCATAAAACACAATACCTATAAATACCACTAAAGTGTACTTAAATGTTTGAGCTTGAAAATTAACGATGGAAATCTAACACCTGACAAACATAATGTGAATTGTTAAGTTAGATTATTAAGCTATACCTACTCGAAGCATGTACCTTGAAATACCTAATACTTATTAAGACACAAGTTAAAGTATTAGTGACCTTAGTGGCATTACATAATATCAGGCTTGTATTTCCCGAAGGGCCGGGCAGAGATGGACGACCTTATTCAGAGGTTATAAAACCAAAATGCCTAATTAAACATTCAACCATTTTAACTACTAGTCTAAATAGATATTTAGCAATAGACTTCAATGATAATTACAAGTCATCACTAAAGGGAAATTGTCAAGGAAACAAAAAGGGGGGGGGGGGGGCGCAAAGTACTGAGGGATGGTACCTAATTAGAATACAAACCAAGTTCAAATGCCATACAATCAATGTAGGCAACATGAATGAATTAACTAAGTACCTACAAATCATTTTACACTAAAACCACCTGCTCACCAATTGCACATTGTAACTAATTATGTACAACTCTCTCACTTAAACTGTACAGGTAACTCATTCCATAAGTAATCTAATTGTGGATATATGAGGTCAGAGAAAAGAGATTCATACTTTTATGCTCTTAGAATTAATCTACCTTTTTCTTGTTTAGCTATCGACCTGACAATGTTATTATGCATTATTAGTCAGTTAAGAAATTAACTAAATTAGTTAGTCCAAATCTTTCTTCTATCCAGGGAACAACCTATAGAATGGTGCTTACAGAACTTAAAATTGATAAAGTTAAAAGCTTCTTCGGCACTTGGCACACCCAAGTTTCCAAAATAACTACCTAACTCATAAAACAGATAAAGCTATAAAAATCTTATCGATACAAGGATTTGAATTGCAGGACGCCACAAAGTTGTGGCGCGTGACCAAAGTCGGAAGTGATGCATGACCCGCCACTTTGCTTTAAATCTGCAATTTATGTGAAAATTTAAAACCTCTTCACTCTCTAGTCTCCACTCGTATTATAGTCATACGAGTAGATATTGGAACTTCTTACAATAAAAAATAAAAGTAACACTTATAAATCTTATAATATTAAAACTTTTACAGTAGGAAACATTAATCTTCAAGAGTCACAATTATAGGACTAGAAATAGGGACCAATTAGTTCAACCAGGTTTCAGACTGGCTAAAGTAGACTCATCCTTCATGGGGTACTGTTTAAAATGTTATAATAAAATACCTCCCCACATACTCCAGCTGAATGAAAGGAAATTTAAATCTTGTATAAAACGCACACTATGCAGCCAGGCATATTATAAGTTGGGGGATTACATCGCTGACAAAAATGCTTGGCTGAATGCTTGTCCTGCTCCACAAGGACGCATTAATTAATTGATTAGCATTCGGATATATTGTTGGACCTGCTGAAGATTAAGATGAGAGAAAACTTTCTTTGCATTGTTTAGATTCAATCTCTTAGTATTATATAATTGCATAGCACGTGTGAGCACTATGTAGCTACTATTAAGCTACCTTTTACTGGGTACGTCTTTCACTGACTTGAGTGTGCCCTGGCGGTTGAGAGTATGTCATGCTCACTCAAATGTCTCGCTGATGGTGGCGTGTGTGTTGGATCATTAAGTTCCCTTCAAAATGGTTGAGCTAAATGGTGCTGATCCATGCGTCATGTTCGTGAACGGGCGCCGTCAGTTGGGACTGGTCGTCTCTTAGCTGCCATGGCTTATTTTTAATTTTAATATTTAATTTAGTTGTTTTAGTTATTATCTTTTTATTACGGACGCTTTTTAACGTGCACGTCTTTCTACATTGTTCTCACATGTATATTTTCAACTTGAACGATGTAACCAATATTTTGTAAAAATATTATGATTTAAAAGAGTGTCCGTGGAGTTTCTTGCCCGTTCTTCTCCATAGGGATCTACTACGCTTTGGAATGGGCAACTAGCTTCATCTTTCTGACTGACCGACCCATTGACAATTCAAAAGTGCCTGTAATTGGTTTATTTGAAATAAATGCTTTGAGTTTGAGTTTGAGTTTGAGTCGCTGAGATCGTCTCAAAACTTGGCAGCAGCAGCCTTTCAACAAAAAAAAAAAAAGAAAAGTGCCATGTGAGTGACTAAATACAATAATGCGCAATTCAACATAATCACTACAGCTTATTGCAAAGTCACGCACTGCAGTTCTACACTGCATCTCAAATAAAACAGTGACCGTTTACGTTTACGGAGACAATTAAACAACTGCTATTCTCATTTATGGAAACTTTCTAAACTTACAATTCAATATCACAATATGTTCCTGATCGGATTATACAGAACAAACTAGGAGACCCTACAAGAAGTCGGTTGCCCTTTTGGCCCTAATGTCCACAATGTGGACTAATAAAACAAAGACCTGCGGAGACTGACTTAATGGTTTTTATAACTGTAAGATGTGGTAAGTGAGAGTGACATAAATACTTAAACTCTCACAGTACATACAACAGCTCAGAGCTGACATCTATTGAGAAAATAATGTGGATTAATAAGACTTGCCGCTGATAATGTTTCTTTGCTATAAGCAAGACTAATTGATGGAAAATATAAGTACCTACTTACTTAATAAACTAGTATACTTATAAGCAGATAATTTATTAACTAACTGAATTATTGCAGACAACTCTAAACATCTACTCTGTTTAACCAATTATATTTCAGATCGCCGTGAAGTAAAATTGTGAATCAAACGAGCTTACCTGTTAAGCGAAGTCTTGATTCTAATTTTATGAACGGCGATCTGAAATATTATATAATTACCCACCCGCCACCTAACAGACCAAAGCTGCAATAATTAGTCTACCTACTTTATTCACTTATCCTTTCAGGAAAACCTACTGAATTTAAGTAGGTATATGGAACCACTCTGTACAGAAAACAGAGCTTGTTACCTAGGAGCTCTAAAATAAGTGACGTTCTGTGTTGCCACATGAGATGAAATAATCATATTTAAAAAAAATATTTATATATTTTATTCCTAAAAATTGCGATAATAGACGTGTGTATTAGAAATACTACTCTGTTTAACCAATTATATTTCAGATCGCCGTTCATAAAATTAGAATCAAGACTTCGCTTAACAGGTAAGCTCGTTTGATTCACAATTTTATTGTGTAACTAAGTACGATTTTCTGAAAATTTTGATTTTTTTTTTTCTCAGAAACTAATAGTTTGCGCAGTGTAATATTTTGCGAAAGTGTTTTACTCGAAGTCATCAACACGCTATAAAATTGTGAAGTTTCGGACGCGCGGGTGCTAAAGTACAGTGGAGCCCAATCTATTTGGGGTCGGCGCAACATGTCCTTTTTTTCCATACTTCTCTATTAATCGTCATCTCGGTAGTCACCCCCTTTCTAGTCATATCATATTAATAATTGTCTATCATTATTAATAATTACCGAAAGTCGAGGTAAAAGTAAGAAATTAATCACATTTACCGGTGATTATTAATAATGTAAAGTTTGTACTGATAAAAAATGTAATAATTTTCAAAGTTTATTTAGTGTTTTAGTTCAGTACCTATAAGTATTCTGGTTAGGTATTATCAATAAATACCTATTGAACAAACAAACCCCACCAAATGTTGCCAAGACGAGACCGATAAGGCTCGCACTGTCATAAAGTTATCAGATCTTATGTAGAGCCAAGCTTCTAACTCTACAAGCCCTAACTTCTCAAACTCGGTCAAAAATGAGGCTTGGCCGTTTCCTTACCACAAGAACTATTGTACTTGTAACAGAAAGGTAATGAATAATATGTATGACGTTTCGTATGTGGCACATATGTTTATGTGAAATAAAAGATTTTGATTTTACTGAATAAATTTTTCACCTTACGCCCATAACTATGACGGTAGCAAAACGGCCAAGCGTCATATTTTGACTAAAGCATAGAGTTTGTGAAGTTAGGGCTTGCAGAGTTAGAAGCTTGGCTCTACATGAGATCTGATAACTTGTTGACAGTGCGAGCCATATGGTCTCGTCTTGGCAACATTTTACATGAAAATGTTCTTGGTGGGATTTCACTTCATTTTGTAAGTTGCTTATTAAGGGGTTGAGGGATGTTTTTTTTAAACCTGAAACACGTAGGTATTTCTTAATTTGTAATAAGAAGTCTGTGTATTTGCATAATTTTCAAATCTCTAGCATGAAATTAAGTTTGTTTGGGAAAACCCAAACAAACTCCCATCTCCTAATTTAAAGGGTGCGGGGTGATTTACTAAAAATCGTGAAATATAATATTTTATTATTTATAACAAGGATTCCATATATCAATTTTCAGACCTCTAGCATCGAAATTTGCGGAAGTCTCACACAAACATCCATCCCTTGGTTTAAGGCGTTGTGGGGTAAAAGTTCCAAGTTTTAGATTTTTTTTGTTGTTTGGGTACATGCAAACACAATTAAAATTACATAGATACCAAATTTTAGCTTTCTAGGACTTCAGGAAGTACCCTAAGAATTTTGATGATCATCAGTGAGTCAGTGACGAAATAGGTGTTTTTTAGATAGGTATCAATAAAATCTAAAGTCAACCAAACAAGTAAGTCAATTATTGAAACTTTATATGTTTAATAAGTCCAATAATAACATCATATCCCGAAAATTTTGTTTATCTGGTATAATCAAAACCCAAGTTATGAGGGTTCAAAAAAACGACGAAGCTCTTCAAGAAAAGGTAGGTAGCGCTAGCGCCCTTGCGCTTCGCTTGGCTCGTCTTGGCGGATAGATAGAAGACTTTTTCATTTTGAATGTTGACGTTACGGAGTACGAGTCTATGATTTACTTATCATTTTTATTTTTTATGTTCTTGTCTAAAGAATAAACGGTTTTGCATGTAAGTTTCTTTTAGGTATGTATTTGTAAGTAAAGTACTAAGCTGTGCTATAAACAAATACCTACTGGACAAATTACTTCGAGTCTTATTTTATTACTGTTACCGACGAGAAGTGAATTAATAATAACAACTGCTAAAAGTAATGAATTTTAATTTTATATTCACATTTACCAAATCATGAGGTAATTATTAATAATGATGGATAATTGTTAATAATTTTCAATTAATCACACTTACCGTAACAGTTATACATTTCCATAACCACAGAACAGATAGAGTCCATAACGGTACAATAGGACTGCGCAGACGCAGAGAGGTGTACTCGATCGGTTTTATATTCTTGTGCTCGATAGCCTGCTGCCTGGGGAGCCTTGTTTAACACCCTTACAAATTGTAAAATGTAAATTGTAGATGACAGGCTACAATTCTTTAAGGTTATGTTTCGTCATGGTGGAAAATTTACAAAATTGTAAAATTGTACCTACTATTTTACTTATTTCTGTCTAATAAACATTTTCACTTTACAAGTGTAAGTTTACTTACGAGTATTTGTAGGGAAAATTATTTTATTGAACACACGATTGTAATTACAAGTTTACATATTTTGTAAATTGTAGTAGGTATAATTTGCACAGGCGGTCTCACGGTGTGTCAAAACTTTACAATTTTGTTATAAACCTAATAACTAAACAAATTAAATATTAGTGTAGTAGTGAAAGTATAATATTAGCTTGACCGGCGACGCAACGCGAGTTTTTGTACAGGAAAACTATTCTGAATACTTATCTATTATATTTACTTACGATGGTTCTTCTTCTAAAGTTTTGCCACGCTGTGTCACTTAGGTGTTGCCAGTCTTTGCTGCAGATGTTTAAAAATTTCAACTTCTCGGAAATATTTTTCCATTTTTTTATTTTAATTTCGTGAGTTAGTTTTTCACTAAACCGACCGAAGTATTTTTTTCTCCATGACTGTACTAAACCAATAAGAAAATAGTTAGGAAACACTAAAATTCTAAACTCATGGAGCCATGAGTAAGAAATCTACCCTCGTTTGTTAACAATCTGCACCAAAAACTTACATTTTATGTAAATTCTAACTTACAATTACGTATTTGTAAATACAATTGTAAATGTATCTCAGAAGGGAGTCATAGAAATTTAAACTACAAGTAAACCAACGCAATAACAATATTTATTTAAAAATTATTCACCATAGTTCAGTACATTTCACAATATTTTACTAACCTTACAACTCCGGTGCCTCGTTCAAGATAGACTGAATCATGTCGGCAACTCATGACAACTTATTAAACTGACAATTCACTTCAATGTCAAACTCAAATGACTTGATAATTGACACTGACTTTTAAAGCTTTCAAAATGGTACAAACGTAACTCGACTATAACAAGACTTGTACATGGACTGTTCACTATAATGTTACTAATATTAGGTCTTTACCCTCAAATAGATAAGTTTTGTTACAGTCGGCCATCCTTCAAGAACGAGTCCCTTCGTTCCTTAATATTATGAGCTGTGTTATAGTTTTGGTGTACAATACAATAGAAACTACAACAACCACAACAATAGACAACAACAATACAATAGAGTATCTTCTATCTATCAAACAAAAATATTTTATTACATTTACAAAATAACCTGTACATAATAAGGTTAGGTATTATTTAACAAAAATAATAATATAATTAATCAGTTTGCCTGACTTCTTACAAAATAAAAATATTCCAGATAAATCATGTTTTCGCTTATTTTATAGCTTGAGCGATGTGAAAGCTACTTCCTTCACTCTCACACTGCTTCAGCCGCAATGTCTTGAACCACTCATGGGCGGCGAGTTCATACGCCAATCCTGCCCGGTTCAAACATTCACTTAATCTATTGCCGTGCGGAGTGAGGCTACTTCCTTCACCGTCACTCCGTCATCGGCAGCGGTACTTTAAGCCACTCATGGGCGACGAATCCCATCGCCAATCCTGCCCGACTCAAAGCACCCTCACTCATCTTACTCAATCTATTGCCGTGCGAAGTGAGGCTACTTCCTTCACCGTCACTCCGTCATCGACAGCGATACTTTAAGCCACTCATGGGCGGCGAATCCCATCGCCAATCCTGCCCGACTCAAAGCACCCTCACTAATATCACTCAATCTATTGCCGTGCGAAGTGAGGCTACTTCCTTCACCGTCACTCCGTCATCGACAGCGATACTTTAAGCCACTCATGGGCGGCGAATCCCATCGCCAATCCTGCCCGACTCAAAGCACCCTCACTCATATTACTCAATCTATTGCCGTGCGAAGTGAGGCTACTTCCTTCACCGTCACTCCGTCATCGGCAGCAGTACTTTAAGCCACTCATGGGCGGCGAATCCCATCGCCAATCCTGCCCGACTCAAAGTACCCTCACTCATCTCACTCAATCTATTGCCGCGCGAAGTGAGGCTACTTCCTTCACCGTCACTCCGTCATCGGCAGCGATACTTTAAGCCACTCATGGGCGGCGAATCCCATCGCCAATCCTGCCCGACTCAAAGCACCCTCACTTATTTCTAAAGGACTGGCAAGTTCATAATTATGCTAGACACCATGTATTACATCGCAATCATGCGGTATCATAAACTAAAGGTCAGATCAGATTACATATTGAGTTATAAGTCAAATAATTCGTAAAAATTACTAACATTTAAGTAGCATTCGATTTAATTGTTATCACTCTCATTGTCTACGCTGGACGAGCAAGCAGAAGCATTAAAACTCAATCATGGTATTGTCAAAAGCAACAATTGGTTCGTAATGTGCCCCTTTTCTAGTCAAAGGTGTGTCTAGTTGTGTACAACGAAGAATCGACGTTTGGTAAAACTTTGTTTATCATGATTGTATAGACCCTGGTTCTTCGCTACTAACTTTTTGGATTAACCCGGCGCTGATACTAAGTACTGCCCTCGCATCCTAACCAGCCCTCCTTATAATTCGTGGCCTTTTCCCTATATTTGTCATACCGATTCTTATTTGATTTCTTTGAATTCGCTCTCTCGCTTCAGACCTAATTTCTTCTAAAGTTTGATTAGCTACTGCCTTGTTCTATATTATCAATTACGTTATCCCGGGTTCACCACCATTCTACATAGATATTTACGGTTCAAGAAACCTTTGACCTTAAAGGAACAGATGCCTTCTCACAAATATCCACTATAACATCACAAGTTATATGGAGATGTAATTCTACCAGCACAAATATTACATACGTTGGAGTTTCAATAATCTAAACCATAAGTGTAGGTTTTTCAGTAAGACTATGTCCAAGCAACACGTCATAATTAACTAAATGGTCATCTACAATAAATATCTCGACATCCCTTTCTGAAGCACTCTGCAAATCTATATTCACTAAAGTACGATCTAGTGATACATTCCCTCTTAATTTTAGGTCATTAACTCTTCCCCAGTTAAATTATAATCTTGAACCATCATCATCATTCATCATCATTCTCCTGCTCTTATCCCAATGTATTTTGGGGTTGTCGCAACATGTTTTTTTTTCTTCCATACTTTTATATTAGTCGTCATCTCGGTAGTCACTCCCTTTCTAGCCATATCATCTTCACCCAGTCCATCCATAGTTTTTTTTTGTTTTTGTTTTTTTTGTCTTCCCCTACTCGTATAGCCATCCACATTCATACTCAAAACTTCCCTGACGACATCTTTCTCATTCCACCGCATCACATGCACATACCATGATAGCCGTTTTCAACACAACTTTTCAGTACTGGTGTCACTTTCAGACTTTCTCTTATATACTCAATTGCTTATTATATCCATTCGCATAACAACACTCACATCACAACAAACATCCCTCTTAGTATTCTCATCTCAGCTGCATACAATTGCCTATCATACATTCCCTTTATGGCCCGACAATCAGATCCATACACAGACAGCAGTTCTAACCATTGTTTTATAAATCTTCCCCCAAGTTTAAGGGAATGCGGGAGTCGCAGATTGTTCACGTGAAATGCCGCCATTTCATCCATCCAGTGTGCTTAATAGTTCGATCTACTTCGCCATCGCTTTGTATAAGTGAACCGAGATATCGAAAGCCGGAGCAGACCGGGAGAATCGCGCCATCAAGCGCTATGGCCCCAGAACTGGAGTGACCATCAAAATCGCATAACATACGCTACTATTTTCGTAACTCTTAAAATGTCGATTGCACACCATGTGTACAGATAACAATAGAATTTCAATTGTGTCTGCTAATTAGCGCGCGACGGGTTAATTAGTACAAAAAAAAAATGGGGCTCTATCCGTACCCGTTACCGTTACGACTATTTGTGTAGCCAAAAGTCAAAAATAATTTAATCCCAAAATTGTCCACGAAAATTTGTCATGATTGGTAAATTCATAATAAAATCAATTATTCATAACAATTGCTACCAGAAAATACTACGCGCAGTGCTTTTCCATGATTAATTAATACTACTATGTAGTCTGTACAATATTTCCATAAACTGAGTAACATTTTGGCATACAAACAAACGCTAATAACTTAGCTGTTTATGAATATAATTTATTGAGACTTTACATATCACTTTAATAAAAAGACCTTCTCTAATAAGCCCTTTAAGTATTTGTACCAATTAAAATCAGCGGTGTATATTCTGTTTTGATTCTCTGCTCCATCATTTTTAAGAAATAACGTTGCCGCACTACCTAAATCCAATTGGCAAGATGTGGAGATTTCGTTAGTATTTATCATAACTTTGTACTTGTCGTTACTAGTTTTATAGGAGACCATTACGGCGTTAGCACACTGACGCTCACCGCTGCGGTATCGCTACGAAGCTCGGTAGTTTTTCATACAATTTGATTAGTTTCCGCGATGATTTCGCTTATCGCAGCGCCAGCATGTAAACAGCGTTAGGACTCTTTATTGTTTGCATGATTCATTTAATCCTTTAATCTAGGAAAGTGGGCATGATCGTGTCCCATAAAATTACAATTAGTGCACTTAACGATCGGTTTAGGGCACTTATAGCTGGGGTGACTGATACCCTGACAGTTAAAGCACTTAAATGACTTCCCCGCGTCACTATTTTTATTTGACGACGTATTATCTGTATTCTTTGCCAAGTTATTAATTACCGATGTACTGCTAGGACGTTTATCCTTATTAAAATCTTTGATAAAGTCCGACTGATTTCTATTATGAAACTTAATGGTTTTAAAGAATTCAAGTACATCTTCAGGTTTGTCAAATTTCGCTGCTTGAGCACCTACACGGACTTGCCTGTCTTCGACCCCATAAAGTAAACAATCCACTGCTTGCTTTCCAAATATCTTACGAGTATATTCAGTAAATTAATTTTCCCAAAATAATTAAGTTCATAAGATTCTCCAAAGCGTACCCGTCTATTAAGCATATCTGTTAAAAGTTCCTCATAATTTTCGGTTGGAGGAAATGGTTCCTTAAGCATCGACTTCCATTCAAGCCAAGTATGCTTAATAGTGGGTAGACCCTGGAACCATGTCTTAGCCAGTCCGGTGAGTTTCGGCAGGGCATAGTGAACCGTTTGTTTATCGTTCCAATCATAAATTTCGGAACATTCATAGACTTTATCGAGCCAGATATTAATAATCTGTTCTTTCGACATGGGGTTATTCAAAGTTGAACTCGAAAACGATTCACAATCCCCTGCTTTACACTTAAAAGTTTTATAAAGAAATCCTCAAATAGGTCCGTAGTCATGAATTTAGTTTTCTTGTTTTCATGTGCTTCATGTGTTTCATCACAGGGCGTGCGTCTCGCGGGAGTAATAGCTTTTATTGCCCGCGTTTATCCGCCCACGATTACTCAGGTCAGGCTCAGACGTCTCGAAACGCCTACGTGATCTGTTCCCTTCCGTTAATCTTTCCCGATCTTTACGTACCTGGTTTTTAAGGGTTTTTAACCTTTTCCTCTCTCTGGACAGCTCACATTCCTGCTCGAGTAGCGTTCGCGTGCTGCTTGTGCTTCGGCTTCTCAGCTCATGACGCGTTGCGCTGCTGTGCCGACGATCACGAGCTGGACTACGCCCCCGAGCCACTTCACCACCATTACCACGGCCCACAATGGATGTGCGGCCACTGTGACTGCGGCTACGACTGCGCCTCTCGATTTACCCTAGGTCTCGCTTTCGACTACGACGGGATGAATCACTATATTTCCTCCGTCTTTCGTAGTTGCAGGAAGGGTTGCTGGTGCGTCGATAATCCGGATTGGGTTCTTTGTCGCTCATTTTCCTGGAACTCAGAACATTTTTTTTTGTATTATGTAAAAATCTTGCAAAACAAAGTCTTTGCATACACTTAAGTCTACAAGTCTCCGTGTCTTCTGTCTCTGTATATTTTAACGTTGGTATTTTAACATCATTTTATAATTAACATCAGTCTAGCATTATTCATATTTTTAATCTGTATGCATCACAAAAATGGCGACACATTTTAGGTTTATTTATTTATTTCTAGTTATTAAGTTCACTATATTTCACTTTTAAACTTGTATTTCTACTCGTATTATCATTGATGTATAAATTGGGAAGCTAAGGTTCACGCTCCTCAATGTGGACCGCATACATTGTGTAAACGTACACAATTGACCTTAGGCACAATCAAACTGGCGCTTGTGTAGCACGTTAAGTAAAATTACCGTAATCGTCTAAATAAGCAGCAACATTGCCTTCATGTGTTTTGAAAATGTGCACAAATAGTGCAAAAACCAAAAACAAGTTCCACGGGATTACTTTTCACTCGTCAGTACAGGCAAAAATGTTAATTTGTTGAAAATTATTATAACATTTAATGTTTGCTTCGCCATGTTTGTAAGAGCGAGATAGACATGCAATGTCATTCATAATCGTAAGCATTCGGCGGCTAAAGCGACCGGTGGCCGGCGGCCGGCTCCTATCTCTGTCCTTGATAGACAAGGTAACCGTAGGATTGCAACTGTGATCACGGACGTGCGAGTTTCGGTGCACGACTACATGTGCGCCAGGTCCAGGTTTAGTGATTGCGATGTTAGCGCGTGACATATCTGCCTCTAATATCAATGCCTATTATACTACCTCCAACGAGGAACACAAAATTGTTAATTACATGAAAGGAAAATAGCTAGCCACTTGTTATTCATCACGAGAATGTTGATAATTTTATAAAAAAAATATTGTACCTTGTCGTTAATTACACTCGATTGCTATTTTAAACTAATATTTCAACTATCAATTCCAAAAACTCATCATAACCACTAACAATCATTATTTTTCGAAAAGAACACGTGGATCGCATGCAAATCGGGCTACACAATAATAGCATGTAATGTTAAATCACACATATTTTATTTTCTTGTAATTGCGTTGATTTTCCGTTTTTAAAACAATATCGTTTGCTTACGGCGGTCGAGCTCGTGGGGTGGTTCACCACAAAACAAAATGTCTCGCGAATCCCACTTCTGAGATGTAAATGTATCTCAGAAGGGAGTCATAGAAATTTAAACTACAAGTAAACCAACGCAATAACAATATTTATTTAAAAATTATTCACCATAGTTCAGTACATTTCACAATATTTTACTAACCTTACAACTCCGGTGCCTCGTTCAAGATAGACTGAATCATGTCGGCAACTCATGACAACTTATTAAACTGACAATTCACTTCAATGTCAAACTCAAATGACTTGATAATTGACACTGACTTTTAAAGCTTTCAAAATGGTACAAACGTAACTCGACTATAACAAGACTTGTACATGGACTGTTCACTATAATGTTACTAATATTAGGTCTTTACCCTCAAATAGATAAGTTTTGTTACACAATATTGTCATCAAAATCGACAGGCGTTTTCGACTTATGTAAATGTTTATTAAACAGCATTTACAATTGAGATACTTTTAAGTTTCTTACATATTCGTAAGGTTTATTAAACAGCACCTATAGTAAAACTTAACAAATATTTCACTTTTTTTTACAAAATTGTAGGATTGTAACGTGTATTAATCAGGACCCTGGGACTGGGCGAGTTTGGGGAGACGGAGAGAAATACAATGTGCGCATGCACTAAGTATTATCTGTAAGTAACCATAGAAACTAAATAATAGGTTTTTACCTATGAAATTGCCGTTTTGTATGAAAAAATTTAAACGAATTTTTTTCATGCATTTTTTATTTGTATTAATCGAAGTATTCACCCATGCAATCAATGCATCTTTGCCAACGCAGTGGCAGTTTATTAATGCCCTTCTTAAAGAAATCAGCTGGACTAGGCAACAAATTCTTCAAAGGCATTTTGTACTGCCTCTCGGGTATTGAATTTTTTTCCCGCCAAGAAGTTATCCAAATTCTGGAAAAAGTAGTAGTCTGTAGGCGCAAGGTCTGATGAGTAGGGCGGATGACGGAGAGCTTCCAACCCCAGTTCTTGCATCTTGGAGACCGTCTGCTGTGCAGTATGAGGTCGCGCGTTGTCATGCAGGAGCAGCGGAGACGAGCGATTGACCAATGCTGGTTGGAGATGTGCCAGCTTCTCCATCATTGTGTTCAGTTCTTCACAGTACACATCTGAAGTAATGCTCACCCCGTTTGGTAAGAAGCTGTGATGAATCACACCGGCGCTAGACTACCAAACAGTGACCATCACTTTTCTAGGGGTAAGTTTTCGTTTAGGGCATTGTTTAGGTGCTGAACCAAGATCCAACCAACTTGCTAAGCGCTTGCGGTTATCAAACAGAATCCATTTTTCATCGCAGGTAACAATGCGGTTCAAAATTCCTTCATTTGTGTGTCTGTTGAGCAGTGCAAGGCACGTCTCGACGCGTACTTCGCGCTGGCGATCATTGAGTTCGTGGGGCACCCATTTGTCAAGCTTTTTTACCTTGCCAATTTGACGCAAATAGACCAATATTGTTTTGACGCTAACGTCGAAAGCTGCTGCTAATTCAGCCGTAGATTGTGTATCATCAGCTTCCACAATCGCCTTTAATTCGTCATTGTCGACCAAAGTCTTCGGACGACCGCGAGGTTCATTTTTCAGGTCGAAATTTCCAGAACGGAAGCGAGCAAACCAATAACAAGTGGTGCGTTGGTTTGCAGTGTTAGCTCCGTAAACGTCGTTGATGTTGCGTGCCGCTTGTGCCGCGTTGCTGTCACGACGGTACTCATATTCCATAATTACTCGAATTTTTAACGTATCCATGATGACGAAAAAGATTGAAATGCGATGAAAATGTAACACTCATCAATAAACAAATGACTACTTTTGGAAAAAAAAAATCCATGTTTTTAAAATAAAATTAATTTGAAATTAGAATTCTTAGCCAAACAAAAATTATTTTGATTTGAAATGGCCAGTACTGCAGAACGGCAATTTCATAGGTAAAGACCTAATACTTACCGCAGACAAGTTTATGTAAGTAAATAGGTAGTTGGTTCACATTTATTATTGTAAGTAATGATTTTATTCGTATGCTTACTATTATTACTGTCGTATAAACATGACGTTAAGTACGGGACGGGCGGTAAGCAGTGTACAGTACAGCGGCGGCGCGCGGCGGGCGTGGCGCGCCGCGCGCCGCTCGGCCCGCTCCGGGCAGGCGGCGCGGCGGCGGCGCTCGTCGCGTTTCCTTGTTGCGTGTGCCTCTACTCTAGATAGATAATTGGATACGACACACAAGTCACAACAATAGCGCGCGGGCTCACCTGACGACAGGTCCGTCTCCTTCATGACCTCGGCCCAGGCGGCATCCTTCAGCTCCTGGTCGCGGTACTCGATGGCCGTGGTGTTCCACAGGCACGGGTACTTGCGCACGGTCTCGATGAAGTGCTCCATGGCGCGGGGCGCGGGCTCGGCGCGGTCGGTGCGGCGGCGTCGGCGGGCTCGCGCGCGCTACTGAGCCAAGCGGCCTCGGCCGGCCCCGCCGGCGGGGGGCAGCTCGCAGCCGCCCGGCGCCGCGCCCGGCCGCGCGCCAGTGCCCGCCGCGCCCCGGGGACAGCCCGCAGCAAGCCGCGGCCGCCGCGCACCGCACCGCGAGCCGAGCCGCTGCGTCACGCTATTCACTTTCGGATGATCACAACAAGCCAAGCCATTAGTGTTGCCAACCGTCCTGTTTTCCCGCTGCTTTTGGGATGTCCTGGATAGTTTTTTTAAGTAGCGTCCTGTGTTTTTAAAGCATCCTGGTAAAATCCTGTAATTGAAATGTCGCGCGCTGCCATTGCCTTGAACCTTACGTTTATCTGCCGGCCGACAGAGGTGCAGGTAGTACGGGCGGGCGGAAAATATTATTTTTAAATGAAAAGACGTTGCGTTTCTTCATAATACTTTATTAAAAATGATATAATGCATGTACCAGTACCTATATAATGAATGTACCAGTACCTATATAAAGAGAAATGTATAATACGTATTTTCTTTTTTATTAACATGAAAATATTCATCATATTTTTTTCACATGAATTCAATTATAAATATTATGCAAAATATACAGTCTTTAAGCATTTCTATAAAAATAAATATTAATAAGCTAAATAATAAATAGAGAAGACATAGTTTTAGAGATGGGTGCTATCCACTAATATAGCTTTGGCATCGTCATGAAGAGGATAGTATTTTTTATTCGGTACTGCACGTAAACTGTTGATAACGGGATCTGAGGTAGCTAAGAGCATATTCATTACATGATAGACGAGAACATTTTCTTGAATGACCTAACCTATAATTGCGTTAATGTTTATTTCGCGCTTCTTGAGCTTCCTCAGATAACACCCCAATAGGTAAGGCAGCAACACTGTATTTGGCATATAATGCCAGCTGTACAGGCTTACGTATAGTTCAGCAGTCTGGCAACAATAACTACCAAACTTATCCGAATCAACATAGATATATGAAAGAATGTTTGAACGAATGCACTAGAATTAATTGTTTGCAATATTATACCAAACTGATGAATAAGTTCTTTATCAACTCTTGTGACTTCAGCTACAATGTCTGCATTATTGAGAAATCTTCTAGACGTGTTTCCATCGTTAGATGTTCCCATTCCTTGCTTTACAAAATCCACTTTTAGACCTAAACGTTAAAACGGCTCACTTTGGATTCTTTTCTTCTCTTCATCTTTTTGTCCCTTGGTAGTTGCGTTTGTTCTCCAACTGGTGAATGACATATTGTACGCAATATGTAATATGCATTTCATAAATTTAATCCGTGCGTGAAGCGGCGATAAACCGACCTTGAGAGCCCCCGTATCCACAGTTTTATTTCGCACTTGGTCAAGGTTATTCATTTCTGATGGCTTTGACTTGCGTAGAACACACACTGCACAGCATGATGTGTCCGTAACTGTCTGCGCTGTTTTGCCATCTATCATTGTGAATACAAGTTTATGGTAGACTTTGTAAGTCTTTTACTTTAAACTAATAACAGTTTCATTTATGTTTGCTATTTCAGACTCCATTCTAGCAATTTCATTATTCATGGATTCTGTAATTTCTTTTTGAAATTGGAATTGTACCGGGCGACAACACCTTCTAGAAGAAGGAGTTGCATTTGTCCAATACACAACAGATTTATTTGTACCGGGCGACAACACCTTCTAGAAGAAGGAGTTGCATTTGTCCAATACACAACAGATTTATTTGTACCGGGCGACAACACCTTCTAGAAGAAGGAGTTGCATTTGTCCAATACACAACAGATTTATTTGTACCGGGCGACAACACCTTCTAGAAGAAGGAGTTGCATTTGTCCAATACACAACAGATTTATTTGTACCGGGCGACAACACCTTCTAGAAGAAGGAGTTGCATTTGTCCAATACACAACAGATTTATTTGTACCGGGCGACAACACCTTCTAGAAGAAGGAGTTGCGTTTGTCCAATACACAACAGATTTATTTTCCTTTTCATTCAGATGCAGTCATAGATACTATTTCTATGGATGCAGTGGAACTAATGATGTCAAAAACATATGTGAATCTGACACATTTTCGTCAATAAATGACTGTTTGTACTCAGCATGACCTGATGGTCCGTCACATCCCCACTTGTGTAAAAATGTTGAATTTACACTAATCTGTGTAAGGTCTTCTGGTTGTGTGGTCCAGTAAAGACTGCAAACCTACACAAGCGTAGCTTTCAGTTACATCAATATCCGTGGGGTAGCATTGCCTTTTTGCTTCAAGTAGGTACTTTATGATAATCGGGAAAAATATCACACCCAATACTTTTTGCTGCATTTCTCAGTGCTTGATATTGATGTTTCGAAAGTGATGCATCAAGTAATAATGCCAACGCTTTTTCTGGAGTAAACTTGATAGTATCCGACTGTTCTGTATTTATCCCATGATTGGACGAATTTGACAATGAATGTCTGTGTGCGCTCGCTAAGTCCGCATGCGATTGGCTGTCCCGTACCCACGAGCTGCTGCACATATTCGCGACAACGCGACAAACGCGCCATCTTCAAGAAGCTTGGTGTGCGCGCGGAGCCGTCAAGTCTGTCGTCCGCCATTGACCCATGAACTAGCTAATTTTCAACTCCGTGAGTAAAAATTGATAAAACAAGGACAAATTGTGCATTACCGTGTGAAGTTACTCGTGCCAGTCTCCGTGTTCAACGGTCCACTCAAAAGACCGTTGAGATCTAGTGGGAGCCAGCCGCAGCAAGAGAATAGGGGAGTCGTACTCAGCCATCTCTGTTGAATTTGTTCCTGGGTTGGGATGAACGGCAAACTCCGTTCGTACAGAACTACCTATATTTTGTTTCTAGAACCAGCGTAATTTCTTACAGTCCACTCCTCTATTCCACATTCTGGTCATTCGAGCCCTATTTCTTAATTTCATTTAGCTAAAACCACGCTTCCAAAATGGCTGAAGTTTTAGAAATGAAACGTAAAGTCTTAATAGTTAGAAGGGAATATTTGTTTACTAAGATACAAAAGCTTTATGACTATTCCAAAAAGTTGGGAACGGATCCAGATAAATTGCAACTGTTTACGGTATCGGAAATGGAAAGTGTTCGTGTGAAGTTTGAAGCCGCCATATTTGATTTGTACGAGATAGAAGTACAAATAAAACCTACTGCAAAAATGCCAATTAGTGAACTTGAATCATTTGACGAGATGAACTTGAATCATTTGACGAGATGTATAATGCATGTCAGTTAATCGCCAGTAAACATTCACATTCTAAATCAGAATCCAATTCCTGTACTGCGTTAGATACAAAGGATTTAGTTACCATAGATAAACCCGTTACCAAAGAATCCCGCGTTACCAAAGATAGCATTATTTCAATTTGATGGAGAAATTGAAAACTTGATAACCTTTTATGACACGTTCTCATCATTAGTTCTTAATAGAAATTTCTCAGATATCGATAAATTCCGGGTTTACTGGTTGATTTCGAATGTCATATGGCCGGTGGCTAATTCCCCGAAGTCATCAGATCGAACGTCCGAATTGCCGAAATTCCAAAGCGTCAATGTACCACAATTTCGAATAGCTATTATATCGAGCATCCGTTTCGCCGAAAAGCCATTGCAACGATCATAGATATTATGAAAGAAGTTTTTGTATTTCTATGGCAACGATAGTCCTATCCATCGAATGTCTATTGGCTCGACATGCCAATAAGTCGAAAGCTATTTATTCTACATCAAATATTCAAGAAGAGTAAAAGAAGGAATGTAAAATGGGATAAAAAAAAAACTAATATTTTACATAAAAATGTCACAAATAGTTAAAACTTGTTTAATATTCACTATTCATGAATGAGTGAGAGTCAGCCGCCGCATCCATGGGGGAATCCAAATTGTCAAAAAAGTGGTCCAGCATGTCAAAATTTTAGAACATACTTTAAAAAAAAAGTAATTTCTTACCGCACCAAAACTTAAAGGGACGTTTTTTGGGATCATCTTCTACCCAAAAAAAAAAAAAAATAATCAGCTGCATGAAACTGGAGGAATATACAAGGTGTAACATAAATAACGCACAACCTCTTAAGGGGTCATTGTACTCATCATTATGAACAACTTTTACTATGGGACCAAACCTGAAATCGCGAAAAAAAAATTAGCTGCTCCCTACATGTTGACGAGTTTGATGTTGATTTGTACTGAGAATGTACTGAGCAGCTGATGTTTTTTTCGCGATTTCAGGTTTAGTCCCAGAACATAAATGTTGCAATGGCACATCAGGCTAAATTCGAAACTTGGGTAATGAGGCAAAGTGGTCCAAAGAATCATAATCTAAATTTTGAAGGAAAATAAAACTGCATTTTTGGTTTTCTGCAAAAAACTTCTGCCACAGCCAGGAAACGTATCCGTTTTTTTACAAAAACTGCACCCTTTTTAGGGTTCCGTAGTCAACAAGGAACCCTTATAGTTTGACTATGTCCGTCCTCCTGTCCGTCTGTCTGTCCGTCTGTCCGTCCGCTGCTTAGCTCAGAAACTCAGTACCTACTAGAAAGCTATAATTTGGCAAGGATATACATATTCATGACGCCGAAAAAGTGGTAAAATAAAATCATAAAAAAAAAACATAAAAAGACGTTATTATTATTATTCATTTATTTATTTATTTAGACAACAAAGTTCAGATCAGAAATGATTATAAGCACGTTTCGAATTTAGCCCTGATTTGCCTTCGCAACAATCAATTTCATTTACGCGACTGACATAATATTCCTCCCATTTCCATGCAGCTGACTATTTTTTTTGGGTTGAAGATGATCCCAAAAATTGTACCATTCAATTTTGGTGCGGTATGAAATTACTTTTTTTAAGTATTTTTTACAATTTTGGCATCCTGCACCAATTTTTTACACTGGATGCGGCGGCTGACTCTCACTCATTCATGATTAGTGAATATTAAACAAATTTTAAATTTGGTCGATAGCAAAAATTAAAGTATTCCACTTAGAGCACTGAAGAGCAAGTACGTCCTCTACTAATATGGTGTTTGACAGGTAAACACCACTAGCGACGGGGTGACTCCTAGCGGGATAAATTGGCAGTGTCTCTCCCCATTACCGTGTGATAAAATTAGACGTGGGTAGATCGAAAAAAAAGCATTAAAGTAAAGCGGTAGTAAAGTACTAATGTGGGAGTATTTACTACTTGCTAAATTAACTAATATACATTCAAAGTCGTAAAACATTTTTTACCTATTTGTGGCATATTAATGTAAAATATTTGTTTTTTTTTATCCCATTTTACATTCCTTCTTTTACTCTTCTTGAATATTTGATGTAGTCGAGTATAGTATAAAGAATGCCGCGATCAAAAGATGATACCTACGTTTGCGGAACTAATATCTTTTGTCAACAAACAAATTAAAGTTCTAGAACACACTTTTACAGACAGCTCTTCGAATAATACGTCGAAATCTAGTAATACTATGACACAAAATAAAAACCAAATTAAATCTTCGTCTAAGTCAGTTCTTAATAACAAGCTCCGCACAATAATAACAACCGTAATAATAATAAATTAAATTTGACTTGTGTGATTTGTAAACAAAATCATATGATATATCGATGTGATCAATTTCGTAAATTGTCTGTCGATGAAAGCATGAGCCGTGTTCATTCAATAAGTCTTTCTGTCTCTAACTCATAAATATATGTGTTTATATCCGAGCCCGCCCGCAGCACTGGACTGAAATCCTGACTTTCTCATAGCGTCTGTACTCTTCTATAAGCCTTGCAAGAGACCACACGTCTCACGTAATATTAGTAAATCACACCTTCCAATATATAAAGTAAAGGATAATAAACACTCCATTGAAATCCTTAGAACGGTCTTTCCTTTGGCTTTCCCCTTTGACCGCAAGGGTTTCTTGGACTGAGCCATGATTAGTTGACCTCTGTTAGGTAAGTACGTACTTAACCTACCGTGTTTCATCTTCCGTACGATTAACCATTCACAATAATGTGTGCTGCTCGTCGATGAGGAGTTCCATGGGGTAAGTAGGTAATATTTACCTACTTATTTTCGAAATCCATAATTAGTTGACCACGAATAGTAACTAACCAGTAATTTTCTTTGATTTCTGCACAGGAACTAAATCACAGTACGTTTACCTACTGTACGTTATAGAGGAGTTCAATTGTCAGATATTCACCATAATAAAGGTGACCGTCTTGGGAGAATCCATATCCAGTATAAGCTGATCTCGCATGTATAGTATTCTTACAGTGAGAGGTCAGTGTAAACTGGAAATGTATAGCTTTAGCTTGATGTGTAGCCGTGTGTACAGCTGCAGGCTCACAAAGTGAAACCCAGTTTCATTTAAAAAAAAGTTGTTGTGATTATTGTATAGCATTGCTTTCTTTATCACTCAGAACACCACATTAGTTAGTAACCTATTATCTTACATAGCTTCCTCCCGCGGCTTCGCCCGCATGGTAGGTCGATAAAAAGTAGCCTATGCCCAGGTCATGGTTTACCCGTGTAACAAATTTCATCCAAATCCGTTCAGCTGTTTTAGCGTGAAAGCGTTACAAACAAAAAAACTTGCTTTCGCTCATCGAGATATTAGTACTTATATCTCGATGCTTTCGCTCATTATTTTTGCTGCGGAGTTATTTTAAAACAGATATCTCCGAAGATATTCATTGAAATGAAATGATGTAAAAGGCAATTTTGTTCAAAATTAAATACTTGTGATGAATAACGTATTTATTTGGATAAGGATTAATACGATATTTATGAAAACACCTTCGCAAATAATGCATTATTTTATAACAAATTTGATTACCATTAAAACAGTTATAGTGAGCCAGCCTTAAAAGATAGACATATGCTATTGCGGACTTTTTTTTAGAACTTTTTAAGAGGAACATTTCTGTCATATATGATTTTTGCGTAACTTTAACCGTTTACGCAGCGCACGCAACAGAAGCTCTTAAAAGGAATAAATGTTCCCCGTTTTTGCAACATTTTTCACTGATGCTCCGCTCCTATTGGTCGTAGCGTGATGTTCCTATAACTTTTCTCGATAAATGGGCTATCCCACAGAAAAGATAAAGAGGGATCTCTTTATCTGTTCTGTGGGCTATCCAACACTAAAAGAATTTTTCAATTCGAATCAGTAGTTTCTGAGATTAGCGCGTTCAAACAAACAAACAAACAAAAATCTCTTCAGCTTTATCTATACTAATATACTAATAATACTAGCTGTGCCCGCGACTTCGTTCGCGTGCATGTCGGAAAAGAATACCCTAATGAAGAAGAGTGGGAATATCCTCCTGGTGGTATGAAGAAGAGTGGGAATATCCTCCTGGTGGTATGAAGAAGAGTGGGAATATCCTCCTGGTGGTATGAGGACTAAAACAACTCGGTATAACTTTTAACAATGGTGGACTGTATTACGATATTCTACATGGAATTCAGGAACTAACGGTAAATAGATTGACAATGGCGAGAGATTAACGTAAGTATGTACCTACGTGGTCGCTCAGTAGCACGGACGATGACGCAGTCGCGAGCCGGCCGGTGCGCGCCCGCTGCTCGAGGGCCCCTCCGCCCGCAGTCGCCCGGCGCGGCGTGATATTCTCGACATGCTCCCGGCGTTGAATACTTGTGTTCAATGGTCATACTGGAAGAGGACAGATGGTGTTGTAAGCACGCCGGACTATTCCCTTTTTGGTCCTTACGTCTGCGACTCTGCTTATTCCGTCCCTCCCAGATATGAGACGTACGATACGACCGAGTGGCCACATCAGTGGCGGCGACTGCCTCTCCTTGAGTGCCACCATGGCTCCCTCTTCAAGCACCCCATCGGAGTCCGTCCACTTGGTTCTCTGTTGGAGGTAGGAAGTGTACTCGTTAGAGAATCTGTTCCAGAACTGTTGCTTTAGATGCTCGATACGCTGGAATCGCTTCAGGCTGGAGATGTTCTGGTTGATAACTTGCGGATGCGGCAGGGATGTGAGAGATCTCCCAATAAGGAAATGAGCAGGAGTTAAAGGGTATAGGTCTGATGGATCAGTGGAGAGAGGAGTGAGAGGACGAGAGTTTAGTATTGCTTCAACCTGAACCAGACACGTAGACATCTCTTCGTAAGTGAGATGTGCGAAGCCTAATATACGCCTCAGGTGATGTTTTATAGATTTTACGGCAGACTCCCATAAGCCGCCGAAGTGTGTGGTATATGCCGGAATAAAGCTAAAATTGATACCTGTATCTGCCATTTCTGAAGAAAAATCCTGTTTCAATATGTCAGCTATTTCGTTACAGGTGCCAATAAAGGTTGTACCATTGTCGGAATAAATGGTCTTTGGTTTACCACGACGAGCAATAAACCTGTTCAGTGCTGCAATGAAAGCATGTTTTGTTAGATCTGAGACAAGCTCCAGATGAACCGCCCTCGTGGCCAGACAAACAAAAACACATATGTATGATTTAATCAGTCTACATCCTCTACCTTTGCGGTCGGCTAGGAGGATGGGTCCGGCATAGTCTGTGCCAGTCTCTAAGAAAGGAAACTCTAACTGAACTCGTTCCTTAGGTAAATTACCCATGATGGGTTGAACTGTTCTACCGTTGAATCGCTGACACTTTACACACGTATGTACAGTTGATTTGGCAAGGCTTCTTCCACCCAAAGGCCAATACTCATGTCTAATTGTGGCCAAGAGTAGCTGTGGACTGTAGAGGTTTTCTACTAAATAATAATACTCGTTTACTTCCAAACACTACTTTTAATCTCGCTCCGGATCTAACCTCCAATATGTCTCCTTCACAACTGACAGCTCCTGGAGGTGTCCATAAAACAACTATAATAGGGATGTTCCACATTATAAATCCTACAATCCCTTCCTTTCTTTATAAACAAAATAGCAAATAACAAACAATGATTAGCCTTAAACAAAAACAAATTAGGCACGCAACCAACACATCAGTCGCCCACTAAACCAAATGGTGCCTTACATAAGTACACATTCAATAATCAACACCTCAGTCATTAATACAACTAGCCTCAAACAAGTATACATGAAGTACCTAATCAAAACATCAAGCATTAATAATAATAACCCCACCGCCGTATCTCTACGTTGACGTCGTGGTGGGGCTTGCGCGCTCCGAACTCTGGGTCTGTGCCGATGGAGTTTATTTTGCCGAAACAGGTCTAGGGTGAGGAGCCAGACCAAGAGAGATACGTGAACTCGCAGGGCAGCATGTGTCGAGCTGTTGGGCAGTAGCGACCCCACGGACCCTATTTCCCGGGAGAAGTCTTGTTCTTCACCTCTGGCTTGCCTTTATTGGCCGGCTGGAGTGAACACTGACGGGAACAGAGCTCCCACCTCATTCTTGCCTTTATTGGCCGGCTTGTGGAGATTCGCAAGAGCAAACGTGCTCGGAGGAAGGAAGTATTCCAGTAAGTGCTTGTAGGGATCTTGACCATCTTCCGGGCTCTGGGATTGTTCCGAGAGCCGTGGAATACCTCTCCACTCCTCAAGCACCTCAGGACATGTTGCCCCTTGTCGCTACGTCACTATGTGCTAGCGACCGTTTCCGGGGGCCCATTATTGAGCGTGCAAGTCACCCCCTGCCAATTTATCTGTGTATATTATATAACATTGGTCAGGCAGGGGACATAGTTCTTCCATAGTTTAAGGTACCCAATCCACTATAGCCACCCAAACCCATAGGCCCAATGTGTTTTGTTTCCATGCTCTGCAATAGTTCTGCGCCAACCGGGGGTTGTCCTTGGGTGCAATTGCATAGTGCATACATGGATAGTCGTCGGCTGGTGCCTTCTTTTCATTTAAAATTGTCTAAGGGGCCTCTGCGAGTTGGCTTCGGCTCCTCGTACGCCTTCCAAAGGTCCGGGACCCCAGGGTCCCGAGATATGTCAAAGACAATTTAAATAATAATAATAATAAAAACCAGCCTACGAGCTGAGAAAAAGAACACACTCGAAAATAAATATATATATATATATATATATATTATTATAATTAAGCTTTAAACATGCAAATTGAGTAATCAACAATCAGTCATTAATACAGTCCAATATTAGGCCTAGCACAAAATCTCTATATTTCGCAGGAGCCCTACGTCTCTTGAAGGTCTGTCTGTCTTAGTCCCAATATTAGCCACCGTCAAGTCTGGACTTTCCCTATCTTTGCTATTCTCCCTCTGCTCTTTATCACTCTCATGGCTGTTTCTTAAATCTGTTTTCTCTTTTTCACATATCCCATTTTGTTCACTGCTTTGCATGCTAAATCTACTCATATCTCTTCTCTTGATAGGTTGAAAATAGGTAGAATTTCTTCTCAGTATTTCTCCATCTTGTGTTAACCAGGTTTATGAAATATTAATAAAATAAAAATGCACTTTCCACAAGAGGCCATGACACACTGTTTCTTTATTAAAACTTCTTTTTCACATGACAAAGGCTGAAGGCTATACAGCCTAGTCTCATATGACACATCCCCCCCTTTAACATTCATAATCAACTAAATGGGAAGGAGGTTTCACAGACCTTCCACTACGAGTAACATATGAACTGCCTGCTTCACAAGCATCTCTAAACACTCTGTGCTGACTAGGCATAGAGCCATCTGTACTCACAGTTTCCCCATTATTTGAATCATTCACCGGTCTGACATTAATTGGGGTATCAAACTCAACTTCTGGTCTCTCATTAAACTTATTTCTACTTAGTAATATATGTTTTTCATTTCTCCTAACACAATTACCTTTTTCATTTTTTACAATATAGGATCTAGGACTATCCTTCCTCACTACCCTTCCTGGCTGCCAATCCTTATCATCCCCATTCTGTATTAACACACTCTGACCATTACTATAAGAAGCTCTATTTTTGGCTGTTTTATTATAATTACTTTTAGATTTTTCTTTCATTATTTGCATTTTTTCATTGATATTGATTGGCAGTCTGGGTTGAAGATCTGTGTAAGTACAAGGTAAGTTAGTTCTTAATAGCCTGCACATCAGAAGTTCAGATGGGCTATAGTCTAAGCCAGCAAGCGGTGTTGTTCTATAGTGTAGCAAAGCCATATTCAAGTTCTCATCATTTGCCCTGCATTTCTTCATTAAACTCTTTACAATACCTACAGCTTTTTCTGCCAGGCCATTCGACTGATGATGATGAGGGCTTGAAAACAACAACTGCATATTAACATCTCTGGAAAACTGTTTAAGTTCAAAGCTATTAAATGGATTATTATCACAAACTGCATACTTAGGTATTCCATGTGTGGCAAATATTATTTTTAATTTCAATATAACATTTTTTGCTGTTTTTTGTTGAACTTGTTTCAACTCAATCCACTTTGAATAATAATCAACAACCACTAGATAATCTTTGCCAGCAAAGGAACAAATATCCATACCTACTTTATAAAAAGGAATATCTGGCACATCATGACTCATGAGGGATTCTTTGCAGTTACTTGACCTATATTTCTCACATTCCTTACATGACAAAACAAAATTTTCAATGTCCTTGGACATTCCTGGCCAGAATAAAGACCTACGTCCCCTTTTCTTGGACTTGACCACACCTGCATGAGCAGTATGTAAAATAGTAAGTATTTCTTTTCTCATACAATAAGGTACCACTACCCGGTTATTATAGTATAAAACATTATCTTTAAAGTTTAAAAAATCTTTCAGTTTGTAAAATATTTTCAACTCTTTATTCAAAATATTTTTATCATTGGATGGCCACTCATTAAAATACCATGTCTTAATTTGCATTAAATTGTTGTCACACCCAGTTTCAAATTGTAATTTTTTAAGTTTTTCATCAGTAATTGCTAAATCAGATTCACATCCATACACAACTTCAGTATCAAAAGAATGAACTAACTCTTGTAAATCGGAGTCATTTTTCCCATTATTTAACAAGTAGTTTCTTGACAAATAATCAGCAATAAACATTTTAGGACCTGGTACATAGCGAATTTCAAATTCATATTTTAGCAATTTTAAGACCATTCTTTGAAGTCTGGCTGATATTTTATTGATGTCCTTTGACATTATTGCCACTAATGGCTTGTGGTCTGTCTCAACCACAATCCTTCTACCATATACAAATTGATGATACTTTTCCATAGCAGCACAAATAGCAAATAATTCTTTTTCTATAGGTGCCCACCTACTTTGGCACTCCGTGTAAACTCTGGAGTAAAATGACACTGGTTTTCCATCTTGCATCAGGCATGCACCCATACCAGATTTAGAGCTGTCAGTTTGTAGCACAACTGTACCCTTGTCACTCAGAATTGCTAAAGTAGGTGTGCAACTCAATTTTCTTTTCAGTTCTAAAAATGCTTCTTGCTGAGAAGAATCCCATTCCCACAAAGTATCTTTTTTAAGTAACTGTCTCAAGGGCATTGTAGTTTTTGTATAGTGAGGTATAAACTTACTTAAGTAATTACACATACCAAGGAACTTCTGAAGCTGTTTGATGTTTTTTGGTGAATCTAATTGAAGAATGGCTGATACATGTTCAGAGTCTATTTGTATTCCATTTTTTGATATTATGAGCCCTATATATTTTACATGATCAAGTCTATACTGTAACTTTTTACTGTTAAATTTTACATTATACTCTCTTGATCTCTGAATAACTTTATTAAGTATTATATCATGTTCTAACTGGTCTTTACCTGCAATAATTAAGTCATCAAAATATACATAAACTCCTTGAATATCCCCAAAGATTGAACAATTTATGCGCTGCATTACTTCAGGCGCTGATGATATGCCAAAAGGCATTCTTTTAAATGCATATCTTCCAAATGGAGTACCAAATGTGCATAATTTCTGAGGATCATCAAGTTCAATCTGAAAAAACCCGTCCTTCATATCAAGAACTGTAAAAACTTCTTTACCTGATAAACTATTGTAAATTTCTTCGGGACTAGCAATTGGGTAATTTTCACGTAGAATATTTTTATTAAGATCTTGTGGATCTAAACAAAGTCTAAGTGATTTGTCAGGTTTCTCTACTATCACTAAATTATTACACCAGTCAGTCGGGGAAGTTACTTTTTCAATAATATTTCTCTTTTCATAGTTATTTAAAGTTTCTTTCAGTCTACCTTTTAATGCCTGTGGGATTCTCCTGATGGGCTTGATTACTGGTTCAGCATTTTCTTTTACTTTAATCCTGTATTTTCCTATATTTCCCAATCCTGTAAACACCTCTATATTTTTTCTGAGAAAAGTTTCTTTTTCTGAACTTGATTGTGTAACATCCACTCTTTTAACTAATTCAAGCCTGTTACAATCAGGCAGTCCTAATACTGGCTGAACTGGTAAGTCTATTACTGTGAACTTTAGTTTTTGTTTTTTGTTTTTTATGATACAATCTAGTTCAGCTGTCCCAGCTGTTTCCACTTGTTGGCCATTGTACACTAATAGAATTATCCCAGCATTCAAAAGACTTTCTGTTTTTCTCAGTTTCTTGAACAATTCCAATGATAGTGTATTGCAATCAGCACCAGTGTCTAATTTAAATTCTACTTCATATCCATTCACTATTATTTTTTCTTTCCACTGTAATTTAATTCCATCTACTGTAAAAATGCTTCCAACTGTAAAGTCTTCGTCACTGTCATCTGTATTTTCTTGAATTACATTAACTCGACTTTTCCTAGTATCACTGAGTTTTTCACTTCTGTTATTCTTGTTTTTGCACATATTAGCAAAATGTCCATAAAATCCACATACCATACATTTTCTGCCGTAGGCTGGACAGTTCCTTAACTCGTGATTTTTTCCACATCGGCTACAGTCTATTAATTTTTCTTTGGGCCTTGCCCCTCTGTTGTATGGTATCACTTTCTGACTTAAGGTGCTCACTTGATCTTCCATTTTATTTCCTTGTAATGTCTGTACTTTTTCTTTGCCTAATTCTGCTGCTCTGCAAATATCAATTGCTGCAGTGAGCTTCAACTCCGATTCTCTTAGAAGCCTTTCTTTGACATTTGTGTCCCTGATGCCAATAACAATAACCATAGTGATCAATCGATCCTCAAGCTCTCCAAGATCACATTTTTTAGCTTGAGTGAGAACTTTGGTATAAAAGTGATCAAATACTTCGCCATCTTGCTGTTTCATGGTGAACAAGTTATATGACAACCACAACAAATTTTTTCGTGGCTCGGCGTATTCTTTGAATTGATCAATCAGAGCTTGTAAGTTTTTAACTTTGTCTTTGCTAAATGTATTGTACACTTCCAATGCATCTTCCCCAGCACAGTTCAAAAACAATGCAATTTTTCTTGATTCAGCCGTATCATCAAGATTCACAGCTTGTAAATACAAGTTAAACTGCTGCACAAAGCGTTTAAAGTTTGCTCCATCTCCCGATAGTTGGAGGCCTGTTGGAGGTTTTATTCCGTCCATCGTAGACACACCTGACACCATGTGTTAACCAGGTTTATGAAATATTAATAAAATAAAAATGCACTTTCCACAAGAGGCCATGACACACTGTTTCTTTATTAAAACTTCTTTTTCACATGACAAAGGCTGAAGGCTATACAGCCTAGTCTCATATGACACACATCTGGTGATTGAGTTGCCATTGAATTTCCTGTTTTCCATATTACTGTATGCTCTGTAGGTGAGAAGTCTGTACTTGATATCTGTAACTTTGCTGTGTCTTCTCTTGTCTAATGACTAATCTTAATTAAAAATTGTATTAAATCAAAAACTCGTACAGACATAGTTGAACTATCGGTTGAACATAGCATTGAACTTTCCTGTGTTGAGCTGGATAAGCATGTCATAGTGTGCGTTTACAGACCTCCAAATTATCAAAACTACTCCATATTTGAGTCAGTAATGGAAGAAGTTTTGGCAAAACTTGCAGCTGGTAATAAGTCAGTAATTATCTGTGGTGACTTTAATATTAATATTTTAGAAAACAATTCAAATACCAGTAGATTATTAAATATGTTTAAATCATTCAATTTGTCAAATGTGTTTTTAGAACCAACCCGAATAACTATGACTACTGCTACATGTATTGATAATGTTTTTTGTTGCTGTGACTATTTAAATAAATCCATCGTTAATTATCTCCCTTCTGATCACAGCGGTCAAACTGTAACTTTTGAGTCCAACATACCAATACAAAATGTGCAGATACAATCCAGACCAATAACATCTGCTAATTTAAATAAATTTAATAGCACTTTAATTGGTAAGTTAAATGACCAAGAACTAACAATGAACAATGTTAATATTATGTATGAAGAATTCTTTTCGGTAGTCCAAACAGAGTTCGATAAATGTTTTAAGAAGATCACAAAAACTATAAGCCCTAAGTTTTTATTTAGTGACTGGAAGTGGTACCCTTTCACGCAACACAGCTTCATTTGCCATCCTCATGTCGACTACTAGTCGGTGCTGCCCCTTCTCCTTTTTCTGAACAACGTGTGAAGGTGAAACACAAGGTGTCGGTCCTGTCACAGATTCAATAATGTCATTGTCAAGTAATTCCTTAATTAAATCTTTTTCTATCTGTCTTACATTAAATGGTTGTCTTCTGACAGGTTGAGCAACAAGTGGTACTTTAGGGTTAACGGGTATTTTAAGCTCAACATTTTTCAACTTGCCCACGCCTGTGATATGGGATACATCGCAGTTATTTTGTCCTTGGTTAGATAACCGTCATTGGGCTCTGTATATGCTGACATAACTGTGGTTTCAGGCCCTACTCGCAACAGTCCTAACTGAATAGAAGTATCTCGGCTTAACAGTGCTGGCCCCTTGCCGTCATACACTAACACAGAAGCTGTTACATTTATTTTTGTGTCCGGTGAATACAGCTTTGTTTTAAAAATTCCTAGTTTAAGAATTTCCTTGCCACCATAGGCACAATACCTTTGAGACTTACTATTTACTAAATCACATTGTAAACCACACCTTAACAATTCTTTAAAAAGCTTTTTGTCAATTATATTGATCATCGCACCAGAGTCTATAATAAACTTGTGATTCTGTCCACAAATCCTGATGTTACATTTATTGTCTGCAGCACACATCACCGGAAATACAGACTGCACATAACCTTCTTCATCACATTCACATTCATTGTCTGATTCACTTTCACTGTTTGATTCCTTACGACGATTTTTATTTGGTAAGGGTTTACCTGATGAAAGTAGCTCGTACTCTTCAGGAAACATCTCCCTCTGAACTGTTTTAATTATGAAATCAGCGCTGTAGGACAACTCTGAATTAGCAAGAGTGACACTATGACTATGTACCCCTTTAGAACGATTAATGAATCTAAATACATATGCTAATAGACGCTGTAAATGTGAATAATTAGATGAATTATTAATTAAAGTTTGAAATAAATTTAAATAAATTAGGATTAGTGACAGGTAATTTATTTATTTATTATTTATTTATTTATTTATTTATAACCGCTTAAACTACCATTACAGGGTTTTACCCTAATGCGACAGTTAAGAACTTAAACTAATAACCTAAGCTACATACTTACAATAATTTAAATTATAAAAAATTAAAACTAACAACATTATTACATTATTACACCATTCAAATCACGAAAACATAATAAACCATAATTAATACCATAATTAATTACTTCACATAGTACAAACTTATCAGTACAACTTAAACACAAACTTACTTTACTTACAGATTAAAGAAAAACTTAAGTATTATTTCGCTTGTAGCATAATATAAATAGTAATACCCTTGCGAATTCACTCACACAACATGCAAACACATCAATCTGAGTTTGAAGGTCATTGATGGTACGAATAGCTCTGGTAAGGGGTGCCTTGGCAAGCAAGTTAGTTCTGGCTGTAGGTACCAGTAGCAGTGGCGGGCTGCGCCGCCTCCAAACGTAGCGGTCAGGCACACACAGACTCAAGCGCTGCAATACTCCCGGGTTACTCTCCACTCCACGTAGCACCTTCACCAAGTAGGCAACCAGCGTAAACTCCCGTCGGACATGCAATTGGTTATAGCCAACCATGCCCAGGACAAACAGAGTGGGATACATCAGTGGGTAAAACGGATATACACCATATAATTTCCTGTACAAATGGCGCGTGAACTTGTTCTGAACACGCTCCAACATTACAGAGTACTTAGCTTCATAATAATTAATGTAATGATGATTTATGTTTGATGATTTATGTAATGATTGATTATTTATGTTAATGTATTGTGATTTCAATAGTTCAAGTAGTACTATGTTCACATCTGTGTTAGGCGTTGAAGGCCAAAGAGCTGGGTCAGTAAGCAAGAATGAAGGCCCTGATCACCACATGGAAGACTGACCTATGAGGTCAGCGCTCAGACCACGGGAGACGAGATCTGCAGGGTTGTCCTTGGACGGCACATAGCGCCAGGTATAAGTACCAAAGCCTTCCCGTATCTCCGAAACTCGATTCCTGACAAACGGCTTAAGCGTGGCAGGTGAAGCAGACAGCCAACCTAACACAATCATTGAATCACACCAAAATATGCATTTGTCTGGTTTTAGTGACAACGATTCTAGCACTTTTGCACAAAACCTGGTTCCTAATAAGGCACCACAAAGCTCTAGCCTTGGGATTGTAGTCAACTTGATTGGTGCAACTTTACTTTTGGACGTTAGCAGATGTGTACGGACGGAACCATTACCAGCTACAGAACGAATGTATACGCAAGCTCCGTATGCCTTTTCTGACGCATCCGTAAAAATATGTACTTCCACGGTTAAAGGGCTATCACATACCACCCAGCGTGGTATGCTGAGAAGATTAAGCTGTGGTAAAGTCTGTGTGAACTTCAACCATAACTTTTTAATGTCCACATTAACCTCGTCATCCCATGCACACTTTTCTATCCATAGCTTCTGCAATCTTATTTTGACCTCGATAATACATGGCGAGACAAGATCCAGTGGATCGAATACTTGCGCTATTGTGGAAAGTATGTGTCGTTTTGTGATTGCAGTATCTGTATGTTTAGGTATATGAATCGAGAATGTAAGACAGTCAGTATGACAATGGCAATTAAGACCAAGCGTTTTACTTGGTTCATCAACACTCAAGCTGGCTGTGTTATGTGTGTCCGTATGTATTGTTGTGGATGTGGTATGAGTGGATGAATCAAGTGTATTTGTAGTGACTGCCTGAAGTATTTGTGCATTGTTGGACTGCCACTTCCGAATATTGAGTTGTGCAGTTTTAAGTATGCTGATGACTTCTCTACACAGCTCTATAGTGCTCTCTATAGAGTCATCTCCGGACAGATAATCGTCGACGTAGAAATCGTGTTGTATAGAGTGTTGTGTACGTGTGTGCGTTGCCTCCTTTGCCAACTGAGACAAACATCGTGTACTAATGAACGGAGCGGATGCTGTTCCGTAAGTAACGGTGTTTAATGTATAAGTTTTAAGAGGTAATGATGGATCAGAGCGCCATAATATTCGTTGCAGAGATCGCTGCGATTCGTCAACTTCGATTTGTCGAAAGAATTTTTCGATATCTGACGATATGACGTATTTATGCTGGCGAAACCTCAACAATATGGATATTAAGTCATCCTGAACTACAGGTCCTATGCCTTGAATGTCGTTGAACGACTTACCAGAAGTTGTGACGGCTGATGCGTCGAAGACAACTCGAAGCTTGGTCGTTGTACTGGACTCTCTGAAAACACCATGATGTGGAAGGTAATATGCATTTGATAAAGAAGGTTGAGACACTTCGCTCATATGACCTAATGCTTCACACTCCTGCAAGAACTCTACGTAGCGATGCTTAAGTATTGGGTCTCTATCAAGTCTGCGCTCTAACGACAGAAAGCGACGTTTAGCCATCTCAAAGGAGTTCCCCAATGCTTCAGGGGATTCCTTTAAGGGAATGGTGACTATGAAACGGCCATCGGCATTACGCCTAGTAGTGTTCATGTAGTTCTGTTCACATGCTCGCTCTTCGGACGTGTAATTGAACTTAGGTGAGATGGAGTCAAGTTCCCAGAATCTCGACAGATCCATGGTTGCTTGTACTTGTGTGGTGTGCTTGTCATGCGCGAACATGCACACTGATGAGTTTGCTGTGTTACGTTGAGGTATGGCCCCTGATATAAGCCATCCGAGCTTAGGCTCGTAGAGCGCCGGCATATGTCGACCTAAGCGTATACGGTTGCGAGCAATCACGCTCCAAAAGATGTCGGCTCCAACAAGTATGTCAATGGAGGAAGGGACATTGAAAGATGGATCAACCAGACTTATACCTGCTGGTAGCTGCAAGTTAGATAAGTCTATGTATGTATGAGGTATATGAGTGGTTATATTGGGCAAGACAAAACAATCAATGTCAATATCATATGTCCCATCACACGACTGTAAATGTAAAGCACAAGATTGCGTAATGGTAGACACTTGACTGTTTATGCCTGCAACGTGTGAGCTTACACTACGGATAGGTAAACGTAGCTTACCACAAAGGTCCTTGGTAACAAAATTTGCCATGCTTCCATTGTCAAGTAAGACTCTGGCGCTGTGCGGCGTCCCGGAATGGTCCGTGACCCGTACCAATGCTGTGGAAAGCAATACATGACGAGTTGAAACTTCATGATTAGTACCTACTAAAGCTATGTGCTCCTTACTAGAGCTAGGATCATCGTCATGAGAATGCAACATTGTGTTGTGCCTTTTTTTGCAATACTTGCAGTGACCAAGTGGACAAGAAGCCTCCAAATGACCTGGGCGCAAACAATTCAAACAAAGCTTAAACTCCTTAGCTTTAGATAAGCGTGTAGCGATTGCAAGCTCCTTAAATTGATCACAAATAAATATGTAGTGACTCTGTTTACACAGGGGACACGAAACATTTACCCTTACTTGTTGATACAGAGAAACTCTTTGGCTTACTGTGCGATGACTCTGGCTTCGGTTTCAAACTCTTAGCCTCCTCAAGCGTTTCTAGAAGATTGCAGCGGTTAGAAATAAATTTAGTGAACATGTCTAAAGACGGATACTCAGTCTGAGTGTTCCTATGCTCTTCCCACTGTCTACTAGTAACCGGGTCTAATTTTGATGCCATTAAATGTATGATTATTTCACCCCAATGCTGTACTAACAGGCCTAGTGTTGCCAGTGACCGTAGGTTCTTGCTAGTGACATCAATAATCTGACGTAAGCCCTGACTACTCTCTTTTTGCAGTGGTTCTAGAGTAAATAAAGCTTGAATGTTATTATTTATTAATAATTGCTTGTTATCGTACCTGTCAACAACTGCCATGCATTGTCGTAGTTATCCCCTCTGAAATCTAAACTTTTAATAACTAGCGCTGCGCTGCCATTAAGTGATGAGCGTAAGTAGTGGAACTTGTTGATGTTATCTATACTTTTTTCTTCATGAATCAATGAAATATAAATATCTTTAAACTCTAACCAATCCTTATAACCGCTGCTAAAGTGAGGTAAATTTATTTTAGGAAGTCTTAACATTATTTTGTCTAGTAACCACTGAAAGTTGTTCACTGGAGCTCACCTTAGACGCCAGTTGAGCGCGATGCCGTGACAGAAGCGCGCGAGCAGATGCTAGCTGCCTGTAGTAGTTGCTCTCAAATTGCTCACGTTCAGAAAATTGCTCGTCGGGTTTGGCTGACAGGTACTCCAATTGACTCTGTAACTGATCATAGGTGACATATAAGCACAGAAAAGATAAAGAGGTCTTTATCTCTTTATCTGTTCTGTGCATATAAGCTATCAATTTTCTCAGTTCTCATCTGTAACTCGACAAGCTGTTCCTCACTAAGTTGTTCACAAGACTTAGTGGTGGTTATAAATGTTGTGAATTGAGTTAGCTGCGATTTTACTGAGGCACGCTTTTTTGAAAGCTCTTTAACCGTCATTTCTTCAGCCATGGCTACACAGGATGGTAGCTCTGAGCGCTAAAGAAAAGCAAGTAGGTAAATGAGTACCTAGGTAAGAAAAGAAAGGAAAATTGCTGAAAGCACTGAAATATACTGTTATAGTGTTCCTGTACAACAGCAAATGGCAAACAGCTCGATGAAGCGTTGCTATTAAAAATCGGTTGGCGGTTGGTTGAAAAAATATTTGAATTCAAAATCTCAAACTGTCAAGAGAGAAAATAAACTACAAATGTTATAACTAGATTAATAAGCACTTATTACTAATTATTAATGCGTGGGGAACTTCTATAATGAGACAAAACTACTTCAAAGTTGAAACCAAACAATGATGGAAAAAAAAACAATACGAAGTAAAAGTGTAGGTATGTTTGATTATAATAAAAGTAATTTTGATTATAGTAGTTTGATTATAATAATTATTATAATATAAGCAAGCTAATTACTAATGTTATGCGATTGTTATTCTAAGATGAATAGATAAGTAATAATGTATGATTCACTGGTCTAATGCACTATCTAAATCTCTAAGGAATGATAGTTAATATATGAATTATGTATAAATGTTAGTTATATTATGGAACGATCTCACAAAATCCGTTGACTGCTAGTCCAAACTGAACGTATTTTGCTTGAAATGGATGACGATGCTCTTGGGTACTGCTTGGGCTGCTACGCTGCTATGACCCATCTACGATGACCACTGAAGAACTGCTCGCCCCAACAAATACGCCTCTTCACTAAGACTGGAGCCAGTTTCGCACGAAGGGCGAATAGTCGTCTTGATCTTGATGACGTTCTCTAACGGCCGTTTTCAATCTTGCAAAAACCGCTTGTCATTCCCATTAACTGGTCAGTTACACGTCGAAGGACCATGAAGAAGAGTGGGAATATCCTCCTGGTGGTATGAAGAAGAGTGGGAATATCCTCCTGGTGGTATGAAGAAGAGTGGGAATATCCTCCTGGTGGTATGAGGACTAAACCAACTCGGTATAACTTTTAACAATGGTGGACTGTATTACGATATTCTACATGGAATTCAGGAACTAACGGTAAATAGATTGACAATGGCGAGAGATTAACGTAAGTATGTACCTACGTGGTCGCTCAGTAGCACGGACGATGACGCAGTAGCGAGCCGGCCGGTGCGCGCCCGCTGCTCGAGGGCCCCTCCGCCCGCAGTCGCCCGGCGCGGCGTGATATTCTCGACACCTAATGCGTAGCTTAGATAAGGTATAGGTGCTTATATCCTTTAAAACTCCTCCGATGAAAATGAACAATCTTCCGATCTTGCCTAGTGGGGAGCAGTGCTTCCCACCAGGCAAGATCGGAAGATTCTTCATTCCTGGGTTCTCTACCACAGCCCTAACCTTTGTTGAAGATCCAAATAAATAAATAAATAGAAAATGCTTTTCTGTAAACAATGTTTGAGCTACAGTTGTCGGTGTGAACTGAAAAGCAACCCATTTACTGAGATCTATCTCTGGTTACAGCCGCCATTTTGGATTTTAATTTCCTGATTTCCGGCCCAGCGCCCTCGGAAGCTATGCAGATGATACACCATTTTGATTTAGATCTCTTTTACTCCCGAATACCGTAAAAATGACACCCCCGCTTTAAAATGTATACAGTATTTTATTTATGTGCCCATCGTTAAAAAATCGTAAGACAAAAACACTAAAACTGACGTCCATAAAAAACACTACAAAATAACTTTAGTTTGGGAAGCAGTTAGCAAGAAATAACTTTAGTTTGGGAAGCAGTTAGCAAGAAATAACTTTAGTTTGGGAAGCAGTTAGCAAGAAATAACTTTAGTTTGGGAAGCAGTTAGCAAGAAATAACTTTAGTTTGGGAAGCAGTTAGCAAGAAATTACCGAAACTGTAACGGACTTTAATAAATACTAATAATTAGACGTTTTTTGCATTATGGTCCACACGGCTACATATTAAGCTATACAATTCCAGTATAAGCTGACCTCTCATTGTACGGAAATCCTATACAAAGCGAGATCAGTTTATACTGGATATTTCTAGCTTGATATGTAGCCGTGTGTGTACAATACGTGCCACTAAAGATGAGACTTGACACACCACGTGGCTTGACTTGCGCAGTAGACGATATAAAGGTCTCTTTAGGAAGAGATCGGGCGTCATTGCGCAGCGCGGAACGGCGCTCGTTCAAGTCTCACCTTTCGTGGCGCGTATTATACCTACCTACCTCACGCTACCTAATTCGTGTACACACTTCTTTAAATTGATACTCAGCAACTTTTTTTCACATACCTAGGATAACCCATTCACAATAGGTAGGTATAGGTACTGTTCGTCATTGAGGAGTTCCGTGACAGTAGGGTTTCTTCGCAGTCCATGATCAGGTGACCACTGTTAGGTACTTAACCTACTGTGTTTCATCTTCCGTACGATTACCCATGTGCTGCTCGTCGATGAGGAGTTCCATGGGGTAAGTAGGTATTAACCTACTTATTTTCGAAGTCCATAATTAGTTGACCACGGATAGTAACTAACCAGTAATTTTCTTTGATTTCTGTACAGTAACTAAATCACAGTACGTTATTGAGGAGTTCATTTGTCAGATCTTCACCATAATAAAGGTGACTATCTCGGGAGAATCCATATCCAGTATAAGCTGATCTCGCATTGTATAGGATTTCCTTACAATGAGAGGTCAGTGTAAACTGGAATTGTATAGCTTTATGTGTAGCCGTGTGTACAATTAACTTACAATTAACTTGTGATTTATAAAAAGTTGTTATGATTATTCTATAGCATTGTATTCTTTACCACTCAGAACACCACATCAGTTAGTAGGTAACCTATTATCTTATACAGTATGGAATTGACATCTTGGCAATCATTGAAAGCTCAAGGAATATTACTCCATAGAAGTATAGAAAAATTAAATAATAAATAAAAAACCGAAAATTAAAAAAGTTAAATTTTCAAACAAAATAAATATCAAAATAAATTCACTTAAAGTAAACACTCTGTTTAGACAACGTACCTTGACCCCAGGAGCGAATAGTGGCAACGGTGCACGCGGGCGGCATGGCGGCTTTTTTGTCGGCGCCGGCACTTTGATTCGTTTGACAATGTGCGACGAAAATAAAATCCACTAAGTTCATTTGTACCGCCACGTGTTTATTTCGCGATAACTGAACTGAACTAAATACTTCAATATTACACATTAGTTCCAAAAAGAATAAACTTAAATTTTCTCATTTTCAAAGTGTCCACCACGTTTTTGAATGCACAAGTTACATCGTTGCACAATGTTATCCCGAAGCCTGCTCAGCAAATTTCGTTCAGGATCCAGAGCCATGGTTTTTAATTTGTCAAAGGGTTCTGCTCGAAATGTTCTAAGACTCGGTGTTCAAAAGAGGATGGAACGTGACGCGGAGCAACTCCTTCATGTGCTGATTTTCCCTGATCCTTTGGACAGCTCCCAGGATTGTCCGGACACTAGGTAGGGCAGACGCGAGTTGCGCCGTATCTCTCACGATAAGTAAGTAGAGTTAAGGCTGAATTTTGGCCGCATTCGCCATACAATAACACCATGTCTGTATACTCTGCAGCACTGTAAAAATGCTGTTGTCTTGGCATTTTGTTAAAAAGACACACGCGAACACAAAAGTCAAGTGTCAATTTCACCTTAAAAAATGTATACAAAAAACTTAAAAACACAATTTACACACATACAGAGTCAAATAACTAATAAACTAATAAGTGTCCATTCCACTGATAAAAAATTAAACTAACTAAACACTTACTGGTATTTGCTAATCACGTTTTGAAGCAATGCGCGCAAGTAGAGGAAATCTCTGCGAAAGGCACACACACTATCCCGGAAGACCAGCGGTGAACTGACAAAGCGGAACGCAACTTCCAAGATGGCGAAAAAATATTATAATGTAGGGCACATGGTGCAATTATCGTAATTAACGCTTATCGATAACTTTTTACACATAATTACTTTCTACCGAAACAAGGCATTAGAATACAAGTATCTTTGTGTAATTTGAATATTTATTTTTAACAATTAAAAATATTAATTGGACATTAAAAATACGATTGAACAGTTTACGAAACTACCGTTAAGTTGGTGACTTTCTGAGTAATCCTGAGTATCAATCGGGTCTGTCGATCCACCGGGAGCCGGTCTGTAACTAACTATGTAACATGCGAAAACAATTCATAAATTGTTGTTGTTTACTTTATGCATTTTATCTCTAAATCTACTTAATAATATTTAATAAGAACACACATAAACAAAAATGCTGTTTAGCTTTAAATACTCAGGGCATAGTGGTTTTTAGAATTATGACAATAATTCTTAAAACACCATAGCACCACCTAAGTATTTAAAGCTAAACAGCTTTTTTGATTATCTATCTTTATTCCTTTTAACAGAAGCTAATAGTCGATAACAGGTGTGCTTCCCTACGTGGCGCGAGCGCACCCCGCACCCGCGCGCCCCCCGCAATATTATTTCGCTGAATCGCCTTTGAAGAAAGCCGCGTGGCTTGTGCCGCTCTGTGTAAAGAAGCCGCCAAAAGACACCGCTGCCGATGTACACCCGCAGGAAATGTTGGCGCGTCCCAGTGATGGATTATGTTTGTGTAAACAAAACAAAGTTTCGACCATGGCAGGCCAAGGAAGTTGTTCAATAGGAAATTCCAAGTACTAGTATACCGAAAAAAAAACCACATTAACATTAAATTTCATAGTCAGTCTGTACTGGTCTTGTGTCTGTGAGAGGTAGTGGGCCGTACCGTCACAGTATAAATCGAATGTGGGTGTCGTCGGGCGGCGCGGTCCGCGGCTGCGTCTCCCGTACACGCTTAGTTTTGCGCACGCACTCAAACGTTGAATTATTTTTTTTTTTACATTAAATTCCAGCCTGTCGTGCAGGTGTACCGATTTTACATTTCGGCAAATAAGTAGAATAGGTACGTAACAGCGTCGTGATAGTTTGCACTGAGTGGCAACGTCGCATTTTAAAGGGTTCATTGAATCATTGACCTAGTGATACAATTCTACAGTGTTTAAATTTGTTCAAAATGAAAACTCTACTTTTTGACAATTACTGGACCGATTTCGTTCATTTTTTGTATATCGTCAGAAAAGGCGATACCAAGTGTGTCCTAGAAATTATTGCATATAAGCGGTCCCCATACTGTATAGCTTCCTCCCGCGGCTTCGCCCGCATGGTATGTCGATAAAAAGTCTATGTCCTTTTCCAGGTCATGGTCTACCCGTGTGCCAAATTTCATACAAATCCGTTCAGCCGTTTTAGCGTGAAAGCGTTACAAACAAACAAACTTACTTTCGCGCGATATTTAATCATTATTTTTGCTGCGGAGTTATTATAAAACAGTTAAATCTCCGAAGATACTCATTGAAATGAAATGATGTAAAAGACAACTTTGTTCAAAATTAAATAATTGTGATGAATATCGTATTTATTTGGATAAGGATTAATACCATGTTTATGAAAACACCTTCGCAAATATGCATTATTTTATAACAAATTTGATTACCACTAAAACAGTTATAGTGAGCCAGCCTTAAAAGATAGACATATGCTATTGCGGACTTTTTTTTAGAACTTTTTAAGAAGAACAATTTTGTCATACATGGTTGTTGCGTAACTTTACCCGTTTCCGCAGCGCACGCAACAGAAGCTCTCAAAAGGAATAAATTTTCCCCATTTTTGCAACATTTTTCATTGATGCTCCGGTCCTGTTGGTCGTAGCGTGATGTTATAAAACCTATTGCCTTCCTCGATAAATGGGCTATCCAACACTAAAAGAATTTTTCAATTCGAATCAGTAGTTCCTGAGATTAGCGCGTTCAACCAAACAAACAAACAAACTCTTCAGCTTTATAATAAAAATAAATAAAATAAATATGTTTGGACATATCACACAACGCCATCTAGCCCCAAGCTAAGCAACCTAATGCTTGTGTTATGGTAACGAGATGGCTGATAAACTACCTACTTATATACATTTTTTTTTTTTGTAAATACATACATATTATAGATAGAAAAACACCCAGACTCGGAACAAATACTTGTAGGTCGTACAAATATTTGTTCCGTGCGGGAATAGAACCCGCGACATGCTGCGCAGCAGTCAATCGCTCAACCACTGCGCCAACCGTGTCGTCATAATATTATTAGTATATAATATTAGTATAGATTATATATTATAATAATATTATAAAGAGGAAAGATTTTTTTGTTTGTTTGTTTGTTTGTACCGAATAGGCTCCGAAACTACTGGACCAATTGTAACCATTTTTTCGGTGTGGGCTGCGCTCGCCCCTTGGATCTTGCCCCTTTCGATTAAAATGTTCCATTCACCCCGTTTTTTATTATTTTGGTGTAGTGATTCGCCCCTTACGAAGGGGCGAGTGGAAAATTGACATTTAAATAATTATTTTGGTGTATCGATTCGCCCCTTACGACATTTCCTTTGAAATTTAACCAAAAAGGGTACAGTTAGACAGAAAAATGCACACATTGTGAATAACGCCATGTTTGATTAACTCTATCTGTAATCTCAGCAACTCGTGACACTTGTGATAGTTTTTTATTTATTTATTATTTATAATAAACTTTATTGTACACCAAAAAAATACATAACAAAAAAAAAAGACAATTAATTACTTATGTCTATTTTTTATTATGTATTTTTTATAAACACTACAAAATATACAATGGGCGGCCTTATCGCTTTCTGCGATCTCTTCCAGGCAACCTTATCACGGCTCAATGCTTTATAGAGTCTAATTACATACGTTCCACAGTAATATTATTGAGTAGAACATTCATTATTAGGCAGTCAACCGGTGCGACCATCACTTCAAATAATACGAAACAAATTGTAAGTATTGTACAAGTACCCATCTACTTATAACATTGTTTCATCATGTTGTTTATGTAATTATAATTAAATATTATTTCGTTTGTTTCAGATTATTGAGAATGTGTGATTCTCCAGATATTAACAACTTCTCACAATACGCTCAAGCTTTTCCGACTCCGAGTTTAAGCTGGCATATCCCAGAGTTCTCAGAACAACAAAGACCTGACAACAAGGAGCTTAGAGGAAGACAAAACTGCGGACCTGCCAGCAAGAAGCCTAGAACAAGACGGGAGTGTCTGAAACAGCAGTCATCTCCACCTACATGTCAATCATTCGTCATAAACAATGAAAAGAAAAAAGGTTTACGACTGGTCATGGTGCAAGTACTGGATATCAGTGAACAACAAAAACCTGCAAGTGACAATCAGGATGTCAGTATGTAGTGACTGAATCGGTGGACCATATTATGGAGGAGACGCAATCGTTATTTAATAAAATATAAAAAAAAATAACTTTGTGGGGACAATTGTTACTTTTAACAGGTGTCATTATTTTGTAAGTACTTACATAAGTTATTCTTTAGTCTCTATACATGTTAGGTTTTTATGTTGTGTAAGTTTTAAATGTATAAATTATTAAAATATCAACTATGTAAGTTTTAGTGTAATTAACTTTTGTATTTTATCCTGTACATAGCCTTAAAAACTAAAACATAAAAATATTATAATGTAGGTAATATTAATTTCTTTGTTTAATTTAGTTATGGTAATGTTCATACATCACAAGTTTGTAAATTAAGTGTGTAGGTACGTATTGAAAACATTAAATAAACTATAGCTTTTGTATTTTATCCTGTACATAGTCTAAAAATAAAACAAAAAAAATATTATTATGTTGATATTCTTTGTCTAATCTAGTTGGGACAATGTACATACATCACAAGTTTGTAAGTTAAGTATGTAGGTACGTATAGAAAACATTAAATAAACTATGTGGGGAAAATTATTATTGCCTTAATTTCTTTAATATATACATACAAATAACATTTAGTAGCCCACCGGTATCGGGAACAGGGTCCAAGCTACCGGCGGTCAGGGCTCCAGAGAGAGGAACCTCCTAAAAATGAGCGCCGTGTCTAGAATTACCGCTTTCTGAATCAGGCCCTTAATCCAGCCGCCCAAAGAGAGCCTCCTTAGATGTTGGTCGAGGCTCTTGGCAATTAAGCCATTGGCTGATACGACTATCGGCACAATGATTGCTGAGTCCACATTCCACATGTCGACAACCTCGCGAGCCAAGTCAAGATATTTGATTTGTTTATCTTTCTCGGCTTTCACGAGGTTCCCGTCATGTGGGACCGTTATGTCAATAATCATTGCGCGCCGCTCTATTCGATCCATCATCACTATATCAGGCTTATTGGCAACAATAGTCCTGTCAGTGATGATGGATCGATCCCAGTACAATGTGATATTTCCATTTTCGAGAACTGGGTCGGGCACATACCTATAGTATGGTACTTCCGATTCCGCAAGGCTGTATTTCAGCGCAAGTTGCTGATGGATAATCCTGGCTACAAGGTTGTGTCTATGCAAGTACTCTTCGTTAGCAAGACGAGAACAGCCGGAGATAATGTGTCGAATTGATTCTCCTGAACGGTGGCATGCCCGACAAATGTCAACCGTGCCGTCCTTCACAATAAATCTCCGGTAATTGTTCGTCATGATAACTTCGTCCATAATTGCACAGACAAAACCTTCGGTTTCCCCAAAGAGGTCACCGGAATGCAGCCAGGCTACGGACGCTAGCAAATCTACATCGGGTCCATGTAGGGCCCGGAAAAAGCGTCCGTGAAGCTCCTTACTCTGCCATACCTCCCTGCGATCGTTAGTGTCAAGCACTATAGGTTTGCGCCAGTTCTCTTTAGCCAATGAGAGCGGGGTGAGGCCCTTGTCCACCGCGACCACATCTCGATGCATCCCCACGTCGGCTCCTAGGAAATATTCCCTGAGACTGCATATATCTCGCAGTTGTGGAGAGTCTTAGCGTTTAAAAAGCCTCGGCCTCCACACTCTCGCGGGATATACAGTCTCATTACCGATGACCGTGGGTGATGCATTCGATATGCAGTCAACAGCGCACGGACCCTCCGATCCAGGGCGTCGAGTTCAGTCTAAGTCCATTTGAGTACGCCGAAAGAGTACATCAAAACCGGCATGACCCAACCATTGAAGGCGAGGTTTATGGAATCCGAGAGTTCAATTCCCACGGATTCCACAATCTCCCCTCGCTTTACATGCATGACCGCACATTTGTCCACACCAAATTCCATCCTGATGGCGCTACTGAAAGTTTCTGTTACTTTCAGTAGCTCCATCAGTTGCAAATTGTTGGGGGCAAATAGTTTTAGGTCATCCACGTAGAGGAGGTGGGATATAAACTGACCATCTCTCCTCAACCGATAGCCTAGACTTGAATCTTCCAGCAGTGTGCTTAGAGGATTCAAGGCTAAGTAGAACCAAAGCGGACTCAAACTATCGCCCTGAAAAAAATACTATTTTTTGTCTTTGGCTTATCTCGGGACCCTGGGGTCCCGGACCTTTAGAAGGCGTACGAGGAGCCGAAGCCAACTCGCAGAGGCCTCTTAGACAATTTTAAATAACGAGGAGGCACCAGCCGACGATTATCCCTGTATGCACTATGCAAGTGCACCTAAGGACAACCCCCGGTTGGTGCAGGACTATTGCAGAACATGGAAACAAAACACATTGGGCCTATGGGTTTGGGTGGCTACATGGATTGGGTACCTTGAACTATGGAAGAACTATGTCCCCTGCCTGACCAATGTTATATAATATACACAGATAAATTGGCAGGGGGTGACTTGCACACTCAATAATGGGCCCCCGGAAACGGTCGCTAGCACATAGTGACGTAGCGACAAGGGGCATCATGTCCTGAGGTGCTTGAGGAGTGGAGAGGTATTCCACGGCTCTCAGAACAATCCCAGAGCCCGGAAGATGGTCAAGATCCCTACAAGAACTTACTGGAATACTTCCTTCCTCCGAGCACGTTTGCTCTTGCGAATCTCCACTCAAGCCGGTCAATAAAGGCAAGAATGAGGTGGGAGCTCTGTTCCCGTCAGTGTTCACTCCAGCCGGCCAATAAAGGCAAGCCAGAGGTGAAGAACAAGACTTCTCCCGGGAAATAGGGTCCGTGGGGTCGCTACTGCCCAACAGCTCGCCACATGCTGCCCTGCGGGTTCACGTATCTCTCTTGGTCTGGCTCCTCACCCTAGACCTGTTTCGGCAAGGTAAACTCCACCGGCACAGACCCAATGTTCGGAGCGCGCAAGCCCCACCACGACGTCAACGTAGAGATACGGCGGTGGGGAAAAAATTATTATTATTATTAATGAGTAACATTTGTAGTAATAAACAATAAAAATTATGTAAGTAACATTATAGTTATTATGGTAGAATATATTATTAGGTATGTATAACATTTATTTGCTTTCTTATTCTTTAGTGTTTAAACGTCTTAGGTTTTTATATTGGGTAAGTTTTGAATGTATAAATTATTAAAATATCAAACATGAAAGTTTTGTAATTAATTTTTTGTATTTTATACTGTAAATAGTGTAAAAATTGAAATAAAGTTAAATAAAATATAAAAAAATATTATTATGTAGATTTTCTTTGTTTAATCTACACACATCAAAAGTGTCTAGGGATCAAGCATTTTTATGCGGATTTCTTGAGATTGAGATGTGGCTTTGTAATAAATTTATGATTTTATAAATTTATATGGATCCTTTTTGGTGCATTTCATAATTTGAATCAGGAACTGTGAATCAAATTCGAGTAAAAGATGAAAATCAGCTGTCAATATTTTCCCTATAAAAACATACAACGCATTGAAGACATTATTAGTGCTACTGTTTCCCTACTACTGATTAAAACCAACGTTATTATGGAGCGGCGACGTCATTTAAGCAGGGAAGAAATGCTCAGAGCCGTGGGAATGATAGAAGCTGGTTCCCGGCAACGTACTGTGGCTTTAGCTCTGAATACAAGTCAGAGTGTTATCAGTCGACTTTGGACACGTTACCGAAGCACTGGTACCGTGGCTGAGCGCCATGGAGGACGGTATCGCTGCACCACACGGAGACAAGACCGATACATTCAAATCTTAACTCGAAGAGCTCCAACTATAACCGCCATGATGTTAGCCGTGAGGCTTCATCACTCTTCAGGGAACTTAATTAGCGACCAAACAGTCAGAAACCGCTTGCATGAAGTGAACCTTCATTCCCGAAGACCGCTACGGGTACCACCTATAGCAATGCACAATCGTAGGATTCGATATCAATGGGCTCTTGAACACAGAAATTGGGCAGAAGAACAATGGCGTTTCGTGTGCTTTTCTGATGAGTCTCGTTTTGGTATGAGACCGGATACAAGACGTATACGACACTGGAGAACCCCTGGACGCCAACAGCGATTAAAATCCTGCCAGGAAGTCCATCCTTATAGTGGTGGAACCATCATGGTATGGGCGGGTATTTGGATCGGCGGAAGAACTGAGTTGATTTGGATCAGAGGCAACCTCAACGCTCAAATTTATGCTGAGACGATTGTATCAGACGTCATCGTTCCTCTACAAGTGCAAATCGGTCCCTTATTTCAGTTAATGCATGATAATGCACGACCGCACACCGCAAGAGTTGTAAGACAGACTCTCGCCGCAGCTAACATCAATGTCCTGCCCTGGCCTGCTCAGTCGCCAGACTTGAACCCGATTGAGCATGCATGGGATATGCTACAGAGAAGAGCTCTGCCGAATATGGAGGGTATCCAGTCGCAAGAAGACCTTTTTTTGTTGTTGCAACGAACATGGGCGGCCATTCCACAGCGTGATTTGGATGAACTCATTTTGAGTATGCCAAACCGATGTTCTTGTGTTGTTAGTGTTCGCGGTAGAAACACGGATTATTAATTGTTTAAGTTACCCAATAAAATTTTAAAGAAAACTGTTATTTCAGTCTTTTTTTCGAACTTTAATGTTAGTGGTTCAAATGTCAAAAAAAAAAAAATGAAAAAAAAATGAAAAATGAAAAATGGTTTATTATTTTTACAAGTAATATCTTAACAACTAGTGATTGGAGCCTCCTTTTAAGCAAATAAGCCTGTATTAGGAGACTCCGCTCTTCCAAATCAATTAGTTTAATTTACTTGTTTTCTATTGTAATATAAAGAAAATTAAAATTAAATCTAAAATTAAATAAAAAAAAAAAACACAAAAAAATACGCAGCCCGTACACAGGCATGCGAGTGTGTTAGTGAGAGTGAGTGTGCGAATGTGAATGTGAGTGTGTGAATGTGAGTGTGTGAATGTGACATGTGAGTGTGAGTGAGGTGTGTGATTGATAAATGTGAATGAACCAGAGTGTATGCGTGAGGTTATGGATGGTGCAGGCATCAGATGTGTAGGGTTATATTTTATTCCAGCAGCGTCTCCGTTTCGTCATAGGTTAGTGGTTTTATCCAATTAGTTACAATTTTTTTACATTCATTTTGCTTCTTATCGTATACGTAAATCTCTTTGTTAAGTCTATTGTATAGCTGAGCTGAGCGTTTTTTGTATTGAATACGGGCAAACTTGGTTTTAGTTTGAGGAACGTCCGCTATTAAATATTTTCTTCTTTTCAAGGTTATCTTGGGGTCAAAAGGAAGAGTTTTGTGTTTCTTTAAAACAGTTTTAATTATATATAGTTTTCGCACCGAGAGTAAATCGCTTATTTGGTAAAGACTTTGTGTAGGATATCTAAGTTTTTTAAAGTACATAAGTTTAATTAAAGCTCGTCAAAAATCCCTTTATTAGGAAAATGGCAAATTTCTTTATTAATGCAAAGGTGACTTGGTTTATCGTTACTGTGACAAACGAAAACACTTTATTTGATGAATCCTTAAAGAAAATTTTAATTAATATCAATCAGGAGAAAAGTTATTGCAAAAATATATGTTGATCCCTAGACACTTTTGATGTGTGTAGTTAGGGTAATGTTCATACATCACAAGTTTGTAAGTTAAGTATGTAGGTACGTATAGAAAACATTAAATAAACTATGTGAGGAAATATATTATTGGGTAGATAGTTATAATTAGTTTTTAATAATTGTAAATAATGTAAAAAGGTAAATAAAATGTTTTATAATTTAAATTATGTTTTATTTTGTATTACTTATTTATACTCGAACTCTAAATTAGCTCTAGTGTAATGATATAATTATAGGTAAATAACCTATAATCTTCTAACCTTTCAGTATTTTTATAGAATAATTCGTTTAAAATCATGGTTGAAATTTTATAATAAAATTTATAAGAAATATCATTTTGCTGCAGCTAATTTTAAGTTTGAGGTTACCCTGATTATATTAAATACAACACTCATAAATAGATAGACATTTTTTATTAACTGATCAACACAATAATAATTAAAATAAATTAAATACAGACATATTATTATCAAAATACCATTTTCTAATACACACAGCATTATTCAATGCACAGTTCATTTTATGATTCACACAATTAAAATCAGTTTTATTTTTACAGCAATTTTTTTTTAATGTCGCAAAATTAGGACATCCTTTCTCACCTATGTCAATCACTTCACAGTTCGCACATAACTCTTTTATCTACTTAATCTTTTCTAAACCCTGTGTAATATTTTTTTTATTTTCTAAATACGGTATGATGTATATGTACCTATTATGTATAAAATAATAACAAACATTAGCAACAAATCAAATCAAAAACCAACGTGCATCCTATTGGTCAAAACGCATACATCTGTACATACGTCTGTACATATGGTAAGTAGTGTAGTGTTTCAAACTCTACATAACCCTACAAGTTTTTTTTTTATTACATTAGAACCTTCTCGATAAATAAAAAGTTTATGAACTTTTTTATGAGTCAAATCTTGGCATTCTATTTTTCACATTTTTTCTTTTCGTTTTTGAATTCGGATGACGGATGTTTTTTTCTTGGTCCTGTCAAAGATTTTTCGGATTCATTACTGAGTTTTTTTCTGAAGGAATCAGTCATTATATTTTTTCAAAAAGTCTATATAGATTTTAAAAAGTTCTTCAACCATTGAGCCCGATTCAGGCAGCAACAATGTTCGGTGGGCGGGTGTGCTGTCGGAGCCGTATCAATTGGAGTGTGGAGTGAGACAGGGGGGATTGACCTCCCCTCACCTCTTCAATTTGTATATGAATGCCCTGATTGAGGCGCTCAGCAGTCATCATGTCGGTTGTCATATTGACGGTGTCTGTGTTAATAATTTAAGTTACGCGGACGACATGGTGCTGCTGAGCGCGTCAGTCGGCGGTATTAGGACACTATTGGCTACATGTGAACGTTATGCAACTGAACATGGGTTATTGTATAACCCTTTGCAACCGGGAGTAAAAAAACTCGCATAGATCAGTAAAAACTTAGTTATCGTTTGGAAAGTATTCAGAGACCCTGGAAAAAATACTGAAAAAAATCTCACGCAAGCTGGTCTTCAGCAATCAGACCCTCACATACGTGAGGTTCAGGAATAATTTGCAAGTCGCACGATCGTGAGTATATGTAAATAATCAATGATTAAGAACGAATTAATGAAATAAATATTATCAATTAAAATAAAATATGAATATTTCAGTTTTCTTACAACTTTAATCAGTCTTTATTACAAAATAAACTATATGAGTATTTATAAAATCACGAGTAACAAATGAGATCTTCTTAATTTTTTAAATTAGAACAAAAATAAACTATGTTACTTCTTAATAATCAACAAAATCTTAATTTTTAGTCACTACAATCAATGAGATCGACATAATTATTGTGTACACAAATGATATGTTTTAAAACAATTTTTATCACGAGATAAACATAGATAGACGTCGCATTTTTCACACCTAATTTTTGAACGACTGCTGCAAGTTTCCAACCTACAGATCCTTGGCGCTTTTATGTCATCGCTGGTTGGAAAATGCTCATATCCATCATATCGTTTCTCTGCCGACGGTCTGATTGCTGGTCTATATATTTTATAGTCTCGACGCGGAGCTGTTGACTGATCTTCATCTTCACTATCCCTTCGAGCTCTACTTGGTGTAGAAGATAAAGCATCCGCCACATCCAAGCGAAAATCCAGTAAAGGCTTTGTGTCTTTCCTTGCATAATTATTACTGTGGCAGTCGATTCTATACAGCCTCCAAGAGTTTGCCAGCGCGAGGTCAAAAAAATGCGTCAATACTTTTAGGGTCCATTTTTTGGTTTTAATAAATGTTCGATAATACTCCATTTGTTGATCCAGTACATCTACTCCTCCCATGTGTTGGTTATAATTTTTTACTATTATTGGAGCAGTTACGTCGACGTTCCGTTTCATAGTTTTATCCCACCTTTTTACGAGAGTGGTTGCACCGGAGCCAGTACAGTTTGATGCGAGTAATAGGTACGGATTTATTATCTTTCCACTTTACAACTATCTTAGTTTTGCAGTTTATCTACAAATGAAACCTGCTTCCATATTCTTTTCCTAATACTTGGTGTTGATGCCGATCTTTGTCCTTGAGAACGTGATGCTGTCACTGTTCTTCTTTCCTGAATACTGGTGGTTGATCTCGAACGTTCAGAGGATAAATTTACTGACCTTAGTCGATGTAAAGGACGACGAGACGTAGATGATAACGATGGGCAAGGCGACTGCATTGTTGATGGAGATTCAGTCGTTGTTGGAGGAGGATGTTGCGTCATTAAAGAAGCAGAAGGTTGCGGTATCGATTTAGACGGAGGCTGCATCACTGGTGAACATATCAATGGTGATAATTGGTGACTAATTTCTTCATCTTCATTAGGAATATCACCATCGGAGAGATCTTCGCATGCCAATTGATCAAACAGATTATTTGGTTCAAAATCCAAGTCATCGTCGCTGAAATCTTCAATCTCCGATAGATTTCCGTCCAACAATTGTTCAAATATTGCATCATCCGTAATTCGAGCCCCTAATACAAAAGAAAAAGCAATTTTAATACCAGATAGAATCAAAATAACAAATAAAACACAGAACAACGAAATGTTATAATATCACGTCCTACGACCGATGTTGCATGATCGTGCGTGTTTAATTTTGACGATAAATAATTACGAAACTAATACTTTCATTTGCAAAAACTTGATGACTATATCTACAGAAACTCGTATTTAATCAAAAAACATCAAATAAATATGAATAATACAATAGAACTACTAAAAATTGATCTACTTACGTGCGGAGGCGCCGGGATTAAAAGACGCAGCCATCCCTCATGCGGGTTTCAACGAACTGGCAGGACGAAACGTGTGCGCAAAGTGCAAAACTATTTTTTGTCTCATTCTTAGATAGTGTCACGATAGATCGACGCCGGTTGCGTCCGCTAAAGTCGTTTACAAATTTGCTTAGAATTTTGTAAAGTCGAAACTCACGATCGTTTTAACTCGGTTGGAAAGGGATAACGTTCTGAAAAGTCAGTACATTGTTTTTGAGGCGGGGGGGACCAGGTACCATCTCGATGTGCCTCCCATACGGTTAAATGGTGTTCCTCTTGAGCGAGTGGAACAATTTAAGTACCTAGGTCATTTGGTCACCCCTGGCCTTAGGGACAATGCTGATATAGAAAGGGAACGGAGGGCTCTTTCCGTGCGTGCGAATATGATGGCCCGCAGGTTTGCACGTTGTACTGCAGACGTAAAGGTGACGCTTTTTAGAGCATTCTGTACAACATTCTACACGTGCAGCTTGTGGGAGAAGTATTCGCGGGCGTCGTACGGAGCCCTTCGTGTCCAATTTAATAACGCGTTCAGAAAACTGTTGGGGTTGCCATGGCGTTGTAGTGCGTCAGGGATGTTTGCGGCGGCGCGTGTAGATTGTTTTTACACAATAATGCGCAAGCGCGCAGCATCCATGGTAGCTCGAGTCATGGCTAGCCCTAACAGGGTTCTGAAAATGATTGCTGACAGAGTGGACTGTCCGTATATAATCCACTGCTGTCAGTTACATGTGCCGTCGTTTCGTGTTGTTTACTAACACTTAGTTTTAAGGAACAATGTTACTAACCCTATATGAGTCTTTGCTCGAAATAAAATTTTTGAATTTGAATTTGAATTTGAATAGCCAGTCGTTCCATGTGAGATTTCTCGTATTCAGTTGCATCTAGTGGGACTGGAGGCTGGTTGATCGGGTCATCCGAGTTGATTATCCCGCATATTATTAGATTTTACTTTATGAGGTGAGGTATATTTAAAAAAGAAACCTGTAAGTGATCGCGCATAGCGACCATAGATATATGAAAGAAGTTTTTTATATTTCTATGATAGCGACGATTGAATACAGCAAGCCAGATAGCTCTGGTTTTCCCTTGGGGCTAGTGCCTTAAGCTGAGGAGCTTATTTAATTTCAAAAACACATCCTTCGCGTCCTTACGGCAGGAGAAGTTCCACCATCGTGCATCACGGATTCCCGGCGATCTCCAGGACTGTCAGATAACCATATTTGATTTAATTTCCCAAATTAGTCTTAATGTCATTGTAATTTTTCATGTAATTTTACTATTTTAACAGATATGTTTATTCAAATTCAAAAATTTTATTTCGAGCAAAGACTCATATATTTAGTAATATTGTTCCTTAAAAACTAAGTGTTAGTAAACAACACGAAACGATGGCACATGTAACTGACAGCAGTGGATTATAATCCACTGCTGTCAGTTACATGTGCCACGACACACGACGTGTGTGTACGGACAGTCCACTCTGTCAGCAATCATTTTCAGAACCCTTGTTAGGGCTAGCTCTGACTCGAGCTACCATGGATGCTGCGCGCTTGCGCATTATTGTGTAAAAACAATCTACACGCGCCGCCGCAAACATCCCTGACGCACTACAACGCCATGGCAAGCCCAACAGTTTTCTGAACGAGTTATTTAATTGGACACGAAGGGCTCCGTACGACGCCCGCGAATACTTCTCCCACAAGCTGCACGTGTAGAAGGTTGTACAGAATGCTCTAAAAAGAGTCACCTTTACGTCGGAAGTACAACGTGCAAACCTGTGGGCTATCATATTCGCACGCACGGAAAGAGCCCTCCGTTTCCTTTCTATATCAGCATTGTCCCTAAGTTCAGTGGTGACCAAGTGACCTAGGTACTTAAATTATTCCACTCGCTCAAGAGGAACACCGATTTACCATATGGGAGGCACATCGAGATGGTACTTGGTCCCCCCCGCCTCAAAAACAATGTACTGACTTTTCAGAACGTTATACAATACCCATGTTCAGTTGCATAACGTTTACATGTGGCCAATAGTGTCCTAATACCGCCGACTGAAGCGCTCAGCAACACCATGTCGTCCGCGTAACTTAAATTATTGACACAGATACCGTCAATATGACAACCGTCATGATGACTACTAAGCGCCTCATTCAGGGCATTCATATACAAATTGAAGAGGTGAGGGGAGGTCAACCCCCCCGTCTCACTCCACACTCCAATTGATACGGCTCCGACAGCACACCTGCCCACTGAACATTGTTGACCTGGCCTCCATACCAATTCTTGAAGATACTTATAAGCTCGATAGGCAAGCTTATAGCCTCAAGTTTCTTCCACAATATATCGTAGGAAACCAGATCAAAAGCCCTGGACAGATCAAGGAAGCAAGCAAAAACAGGTGTTCTTCTTTCTGTGTAGTACCTGACAGCCTGCTTGAGACACAGAACTGCACTTTCTGTAGAAAGTCCTGACCGAAACCCGAACTGATTGTCATGCAGCACAAGACGTTCGTTTAGTTGTGCCTCAAGCAGTCCATATAGCACCTTGGCGACTGTGGTCGCCAAAGAAATAGGTCTATAATTGCACTTATCCGAAAGATCACCTGTATAAGCCCCCGTTCTCATGGGCGTAATAAAATCGCGGCGGGATTTTATCGCGCACTGGATTTTCAACTCTCGTTGTTGAGCCGAGCGTTGAGAATCCAACTTAACAATAACAGAGTACATTCTAGCGAAAAAACACACTGTTGGATTTTGCACTCTCGGCGCTAAGCAGAGCGTTGAAAATCCGGTGCGCGAAAAAAAAATCGCCGCGATATTATTACGTCCGTGCGAACGTCGACTAAAACTTCACGAGCATAGATATTTACTTATTGTGTCATGATTTCCAAATACAAATAAAATACAAATACAAAAATCTTTATTGCAACAACAAGTATTTACATTTCATGTGCAAGCCCTGCAGTGCTATTCAGTAAAAATCTCACCGTGATAATTTAGGTGAAGTGAGCAGTGAGCTGTCACATTTTTCACCCGATACTTGGAGTTGACACTACTGACAGCTCACTTCACCAAAGTTAACACGGTGAGATTTTTCCAGAATAGACCGACTGTTTCCCAAAGTAGCGTGAGCTGTATGTTGGGAATCAGTTCCTTCCAGATAAATATGTCGAGCTAAAGTGTTACAATCATAACTTATAATAATTTATCTACTAGTTAAGTTTATAACCAAAAGTTTACAATCTGCGAACTAAAACAAGTGTGTGTGTGTGTGTGTGTGTATGTGTGTGTGCGTGGGTGAGTGTGTGTGTGCATGTGCATGTTTGTGGGTGTGGGAGTGCGTGTGTGTATGTGGCAATGTGAGAGTGGGTTTTGTGTTTTACTGCTGGTATTAGATAGGGTACTGTGTTTTTATGATATAATAATAGGTCTTTACCTATGAAATTGCCGTTTTGTATGAAAAAATTTAAACGAATTTTTTTCATGCATTTTTTATTTGTATTAATCGAAGTATTCACCCATGCAATCAATGCATCTTTGCCAACGCAGTGGCAGTTTATTGATGCCCTTCTTAAAGAAATCAGCTGGACGGGAGGCAACAAATTCTTCAAAGGCATTTTGTACTGTCTCTCGGGTATTGAATTTTTTTCCCGCCAAGAAGTTATCCAAATTCTGGAAAAAGTAGTAGTCTGTAGGCGCAAGGTCTGGTGAGTAGGGCGGATGACGGAGAGCTTCCAACCCCAGTTCTTGCAACTTGGAGACCGTCTGCTGTGCAGTATGAGGTCGCGCGTTGTCGTGCAGGAGCAGCGGAGACGAGCGATTGACCAATGCTGGTTGGAGATGTGCCAGCTTCTCCGTCATTGTGTTCAGTTCTTCACAGTACACATCTGAAGTAATGCTCACCCCGTTTGGTAAGAAGCTGTGATGAATCACACCGGCGCTAGACCACCAAACAGTGACCATCACTTTTCTAGGGGTAAGTTTTCGTTTAGGGAATTGTTTAGGTGCTGAACCAGGATCCAACCAACTTGCTGAGCGCTTGCGGATATCAAACAGAATCCATTTTTCATCGCAGGTAACAATGCGGTTCAAAATTCCTTCATTTGTGTGTCTGTTGAGCAGTGCAAGGCACGTCTCGACGCGTACTTCGCGCTGGCGATCATTGAGTTCGTGGGGCACCCATTTGTCAAGCTTTTTTACCTTGCCAATTTGACGAAAATGGACCAATATTGTTTTGACGCTAACGTCGAAAGCTGCTGCTAATTCAGCCGTAGATTGTGTATCATCAGCTTCCACAATCGCCTTTAATTCGTCATTGTCGACCAAAGTCTTCGGACGACCGCGAGGTTCATTTTTCAGGTCGAAATTTCCAGAACGGAAGCGAGCAAACCAATAACAAGTGGTGCGTTGGTTTGTAGTGTTAGCTCCGTAAACGTCGTTGATGTTGCGTGCCGCTTGTGCCGCGTTGCTGCCACGACGGTACTCATATTCCATAATTACTCGAATTATTAACGTATCCATGATGACGAAAAAGATTGAAATGCGATGAAAATGTAACACTAATCAATAAACAAATGACTACTTTTGGGAAAAAAATCCATGTTTTTAAAATAAAATTAATTTGAAATTAGAATTCTTAGCCAAACAAAAATTATTTTGATTTGAAATGGCCAGTACTGCAGAACGGCAATTTCATAGGTAAAGACCTAATATTTACGTAAACATTGATACACAAACAACTTTCTGACAGACAGAACATCGGCCTTATCATAAACAGAATCTGTAGGATGTTGAAACGGTAGCGAGAGAAGTACTTTGAGCACAACACGCTGCGCCCTCTCAAGTTCAAGAAGATGTGTTTTGGCTGCCGAACCCCAGGAACATATACAATAGGTTATTACGCATTCTGCCAAGGCTTTGTAGATGTGAATCAAAAGTTTTAAATCTGGTTTCAATCTCAAGTCTTTAAAAATGTAAATGAGTTTCCTTAGTCGGTTGCTAACTGCAGTTATGTGCTTCTTCCAACATACGAGTAGTTTGTCGTCAATATTTACTCCTAAGTATTTAATTTCTGTGGATCTAACTAACGTGGCGCAGTTACAGAGTGGCAAAAGAGTATTGTAGGATCTGTTACAAGGGTAGGAATGTATGCGAACTAGGAAGTTTTTTTAATATAGTTAGATAATAATAAGTTTTGTTGATGTAAAATACTGGCTATATTTTAAGGGGTCATAATAATACAAAACATAACCTAAAAACAACAAAATTATATCCTACATAACTAAAACTATTAAGAAACTAAAATATGGCATCGAAAAATTCCTCCGCATCGTTGTCGACTGGTAATGTACCCAAGAGACTGGCGGCATTTCCACGTTGTATGGCAATGCTAAGCCTCTGGCCAAGGTAAAAGCCAGCCCTTGGGTCACGGGAAGTCTCAACCAGCCGCTTGGAGATTTCGTTGAATAAACGATGAGCACACGGACCACACAGCCCAAGGGTTTCAACCCCAAACGGCTCGAAAATATTATTACCGATAAGGTTATTATACTTTCGCCGCTTGAGGTTTTCCGCAGCCGCAGCAGCAGTGCCAGCACAGCACGCCGAGCCAGGAAGATGGGATGGCGCAAGAGTATCGACGCACGTTGCGTCCCACACTAAGGGCCTTCCCACCTTCCATGGAAATAAAGACATGCCGTCCGGTCTCTTGCCATCGTCGCGTGCCAAGCCATAGGGTTCTAATACAGCTGGAACGCCGATGGTGACAAGGGCTCGTCGGATGATGTCATTGATGTTCGCGTGCCGCGCAAAGCGACCCGCACTTCGGCTGCAAGACAGGCCGTGGTGTCCGAGGCTGTTGACAACTTCACCACAGTGACAGCGATGAGGAGAACAAGAAGGAGCTCCTAGACGCAGTGAAGCAGAGAGGCGGACAGTAGTATCGTCGAACAAAGTGCCTATCTTCGACGACGGTAGCGCATGAAGCCACAGATCCGACTCTCACTTACCCACAGCCAGCAGGCGCGCACGCTCCGCAGTAGTAGCAGACGTATCAAGTAAATTGTTCTGTACTAATCTGCAGAGCGGCTCATCCCACCGTCTCTGGGAAGATGGATTGTTGGGTGGATCTGAATTCGGGCAAGCGAGTCTTCAGGCAACAGGCATCCATAGCCTCGATGAAACAAGGCACATCAAAATTAACCAGTGTGGATGCTAGGATTTTCCTGATTAATTTCTCTGTGCCGTGGACCGAGGATATGAATGCCGGTAAACTAATACTAGAAATTTTGCGGACGCCAAGGCCTCCCATACGAATGGGAAGAGTATCTTGTGCCCAAGCGCGGTCGTCCATGGCCACATTTAAGACCGAAGATAAATTATGCCGGATAATTTTGTCCATTTTGTCTAAAAGGTGAGTGTGCTTCCATAAATGGGAAGCGCGAAGGATATATGTTAATTTAGGGCCGAAACAGCAGTAACAGATTAATGATAGGGCCGAATGCATGTTAATTTGGAGCAATCATTCCGAAAGTCATTGAAATTTTGGATTTTTTCCTCAATGAAAACAGGAAATGAATTTTCATATATTGGAGACCCAAGGAGGCGAAGGGAGTTCTTTTCAATAATTTTGATTTCGGGGGCTATTGCGTTAAATTTGGGAAGTGTTTGAAGTCTGTCAGTATCGTCCGCTAAGAATAGTTCACATTTCGAAAGGTTGAGATCAAAGCCAATGGAATGAAGTTCATTTTTTTAGAATTGAAGGTCATTTAAAACAGTTTTACATCGCCTCCCAAGGTACCATCATCAAGATACCAAACGTTAAATTTGGAATTTAGTTGTCGAATAATTGGGTGAACGGGTACACTAAAAATCACTGGCCCGAGGGGGTCACCTTCTTGACAGCCAACAGCAGATTCCAGAAGGTTGTCCCGCAACAGTAATTTAGAAGGGTGTCTGTAACATTGCCAAAGGAAGCTATAAATTTGGGGTATTTCTTTTCTAGTTTCTGCCAGCAAGGTGTCCCTATTAACAGAATTAAAGGCATTCTTTATGTCAACCTACAGGATGACCTCACCTTTACCAGAATTTAGGTAGGTCGATAAGGCGTGTATGGCAGCCTCACAGCCCCCTGTGGAGCCGTAACCTAGCTGCAGGGGCTGCAATTTTTCCGAAACAACCTCACCATAAAATTTACAGCAAATCTTGGCTGCCATACGACGGTAGGTAGTTCCCACGGCAATGGGACGGATGCCGCCATCCCTTTTACGCAGGGCGCATAGATTGGCCCCGTATAGAACGTCGTAAAATACTAGATAAAAAGTCGAAAGTTGAATCAAATGATTTTGTATCTGTGTATTCGTGAAGTTAAAAAGTATCTTATTTGACAGTTGCCGCCAAAAGTACTGGTTTTTTCTAGCAGAATGTAGGTACCTAATGAAAACATGATGTTTGGAGCGTCGCCGTCACCTAGTTGCTAAGTTGGTTGGCTTCGAGTCTCGGATCCTAAAGGTTGTCTAGAAATCAAGTCTAGAATGATATTTATTAAGTGCCTAGTTAAATAGTTTGTTAAATATGGCTATCTTATACTAAGTTTGTATGTGTGCAAGAAGATAAAATACAGAATTAATGCAATGAAAAAGGTGTATCATTTTAATTGCGTTAGTTATCGTTTATTCTTCTTCAATCGTACCTGGGAATTGCAATTCTTCTGGTTTAGGTCGATATTTTATTTTCGGATTAAGATACCTACGTTCGTATCCTGAAATACGCATTTAAATATCTATCTCGTTATTTTTTTTTTTGAATATCAGTAAAAAACTCGGTACCTATATAATATTTTTTTATTTTAACTTGTTTTTATTTTTATTTTTAGGGATCCGTACCTCAAAAGGAAAAAACGGAACCCTTTATAGGACCACTTCGTTGTCCGTCTGTCTGTCTGTCTGTCTGTCAGTCTGTCAAGACCCTTTTTCTCAGGAACGCGTGGAAGTATCAAGTTGAAATTAATATCAAATATGTAAGTCTATGGTCTCTTGGAGTCCTAAAAAACTCAAGCTTCTAAGCTAACGCAATAAAAACATACGGCCATTTATGCGACATATTTTGATACTCACAAGTATATCAAAACCTATAGGGTACTTCCCGTTGTGCTAGAATCACGAAATTTGGCAAGAAGCAAGCTTTCACAGCACAAATAAAGGAAAAAGTCCGAAAATTATTAATTTGTAATTCTATCATATAAAAAAAAAATCAACTCTGTCAATCTGTCATGACTCTTTTTCTCAAGGAGGCGTGGAGATATCAAGTTGAAATTAATATCGAATACGTAAGTCTATAACCCCTTAGAGTTCTAAAAAAATCAACCTTCTAAGTCAACGCAATAAAAAAATACGGCCATTTTGCGATACATTTTGATACTCGCAACTGTCGCAAGTAAATCAAAACCTATAGGGTACTTCCCGTTGACCTAGAATAATGAAATTTGGCAAAAAGCAAGGTCTTCCAGTGCAAATAAAAGAAAAAGTCCGAAAATTGTTAATTTGTAGTTTTATAACATATTTTTTTTTTTTTTTTTGGGATCCATTGTTTAATTTGTTTTTGGGATAAATTCTTTTCAACTACGGAACCCTTCATTGTGCGTGTTGCGACACGCACTTGGTCGGTTTTTTTAAGTATAAATTGTGTTTTTCGATATAAAAAAAATACTTTTATTGTGGCAGAGGTGATTAGTTTCATTTTTTACGCTACTGTAGGTTATTATCGTGATATTCTTAACTTTTCCATCGTGTCCTTCTTTCTAAGAAAATGTATGGCCACCTATATTAGATAGGACATTGTTCTCGTAAGCGTACTGATAATTCTTTTACGGTACTTACTAATTCCATGGATTGTGCAAATTGTCAGTTGTGTTGACATTGAAACTTGAGGACAAGCTGACAGCGAACGAAGTTTGACATATTGTCATTGTCATATGTTTAACGAGCAAATGAAATCCAGCAAATTCCTATTTGTCAATATAAGAATCTAATTATCTACTTTACTTAATTGTGAATCTTTTGTTTTATAATTTCATAACATCTTTTAGTAGGAGAAAGTGACAGTGGTATGTACTTGTTATTGAACGTTAGTGCAACCCAGGCCTTTGTTTATGGTGGAGGCTGGTAAGCGGCGAGCAGTGGGCAGTGAACGGGCAGGCGGCCGCTAGGACACTGTCGCCGGCGCCATGGAGGGCCAGGCTGACTCCGAGCGCGACAGAGCCCTGTGAGTGGAACCCTCTATCTCGTACGATCATCACAATTTCCGCGCCTGCTGCATTCCGGATCATAAAAATCGAATCTCGTTGTAGGTAGTGTCGCTCCTCGAAATGGTGAAGTAATAAAATGTCAAAACAAAAAATGAAAAAAACTGAAAATGACTAAATACATGCGTGTGTTGTGGCTTGTGGGAACAAGACACGCATTTCTTTTCCCTGCAGCTCAGGCATTTGTTTTCCTTGCAGCTCAGGCATTTCTTTATAATAACAATCTTTTAAGACCACAGAATGCAATATAATGTTTGCAGATCAGGGGTGGACAACAGTGCTGCTGAGGGTGATGGAGACAGGGGACGGTACAGGTTAGCTTCTCTGATGCATTATGTTCACTACTGACACTGTATTCATAGTTCCTGGATACTAATATTAATTATGACAGGCAGTCTCTGTCTGTTACCTATTCATGCCCTAATAGCTCAACAGATTTGGTTGAAATTTAGTACATGGATAGACCACAACCTGGATTAAGATATAGGATAGTTTTATCCCGGTAGTAAGCCTCCATGCAATAATTTCCGACATCCACATGGGCAAAGCCGTGTGCAAGAGTTAGTAGCTAGTATACCTAATTGTTATGAATGTGTTGTGAACTATAAATGGGTTAAGCTAAGATTTAATTTGAAGCATAGGTTTGTGTTACTTGCTTTCATGTGTAGCAAGCTAAACTTGAGTGTGACTCCAATCTATTTACTGGCTTTAAGGAAAAGGAATAAAATAAAATAAATAATTTTAAAAATCAAAAAACCCTGACTACGAAAAAGTCAACTATATGCAATGCACTGAAAAAACCAAAACAGGATTGAGAATAGAAAACTAAATTAAAATAAACTAAAAACAGAGAACTTGAAATAAAAAGCCACCAAAGTAATTAAAACTTAAAACCAATTGACTTCCAAAAAAAAAAATGCTGAAGTGAAAAATTACTTTTGTTTTGGATGTTGGTTTTGTATTGTTTTTATAACTTTTTTTTCACTTTCTTTGTTGTTTTTTTTTAAAAAAAAGATTATCAACCTCAATTCCACCGTATTCTTGAAAACCTTTTTTACAAAAAAATACAACCGACTTCCAAAAACAACACTACAAAGTGAAAAATAACTTTAATTTCGGAAGTCGGTGTCTAGTTAAATGTATTTTCGTTTTTTGCCACCGACTTCCGAAATTTAAAGTTATTTTTCACTTTGTAGTGTTGTTTTTGGAAGTCGGTTGTATTTTTTTGTAAAAAAGTTTTTATTTTTCACTTTTTAGTTGTGTACCTACCCCACACAAATTCTAATACCACTATCTGCAAAACAAACTAGAACATCATCCATATAAAAGTGGGGAAAAAATACGTATTATTGAAGCTAACTCAAAAACTACCCAAGCAAAGTTAATCAATTTTATATGGGACCAACTGTGATGTATACCCTCTCGAATAAAACAAAAAAAATCCAAATCGGTCCAGCCATCTTCGAGTAATCGGGGAACATACATAAAAAAAAAAAAAATTAAAAAAAAAAAAGGTTCCGACGAATTGAGAACCTCCTCCTTTTTGAAGTCGGTTAAAAAGTTAAAGGACACATTTTATGTGACTTAAGCATCCATGTTGATACCAAATATTGATTTAAATAAAAAGTTTTTTTTTCATTTATTTGCCTTTAATTCAATTGTTATTGTAAATGACTAACTAACTAACTATACAAATAAATACAAAACAAAAGGACACTTAGGCGTCGAAGTACTAGTCCGCATCGATGTCATCCGGAAACGTGCCCAGAAGACTGGCAGCATTGCCACGTTGAATGGCAATGCTAATTCTTTGGCCAAAGAACGAGCCAGCCCTCTGGTCACGTGAAGACTCGACCAGTCGGCGAGAAATTTCCTTAAAAAGTAGACGCGCACTCGGGCCCCATGACCCGAGCGTTTCGACCCCAAACGGCTCAAAACTGTAGTTACCTATAAGGTTACAGTATTTGCGCCGCTTGAGGGTCTCAGCAGCCGCACCAGCGGCGCCAGCACAGCACGTCGTGCTTGGAACATGAGATGGCGCAAAGGTGTCGACACAGGTTGCGTCCCACACCAGAGGCCTACCCATCTTCCAAGGCAACAAAAAGTGTTAAAAAAATAAAAAGTGAATTAAAACATCTCAATCTTTCAAAATATGGTAAGTAATTAATTAAACCCCACATACAGTGAATTTGCTATTTCATTACGGTTACATGTATACATAGAATATACCTTCCTTCCTTTCCTTGATATAGTCTTTGAGTAAAATAGCTGTGATGCGGGCTAACGAACAGACTGCCAGATGAATAGGTTGAAATTACAATTACACAAAATCATACAGAGATACGTATGGCTATATAAAAACCTGAAAAATCCGACTTTGATATTTATTTATTTATTTTCTTTGTAAGACATGTAGCTAATCTAAACAGACTAAGAAATTGAAAATGTGACATAACATTATATCAGAGCAGAGTAATAAAAGAAATCTATGAACAACATAGTACTGCCAACAAAACAGATATAATTTGAGCCATATCAAGCATCAGGTGAAAAAGTTAGGCTCAAGCACTTTCTGGCCACAGACACACTTTTTGTAAAAGGATCGAAGTCATGCTGTTCACACACCCTGCTTGCACGCACAAGGAAGGAGTTCTGCCTGTAGTTAGTCCAAGCAAATGCTACACGAAGTCATGCTGTTCACACACCCTGCTTGCACGCACAAGGAAGGAGTTCTGCCTGTAGTTAGTCCAAGCAAATGCTACACGAAGTCATGCTGTTCACACACCCTGCTTGCACGCACAAGGAAGGAGTTCTGCCTGTAGTTAGTCCAAGCAAATGCTACACGAAGTCATGCTGTTCACACACCCTGCTTGCACGCACAAGGAAGGAGTTCTGCCTGTAGTTAGTCCAAGCAAATGCTACACGAAGCGGGTGATTGGACCACTTCAACCTTCTGGGGAAGTTGAAGTGAAATTTGAATAGAATTTCGGAACTATTAATCTATACCTCTATAAGTAATCTATACTTCTATACTAATTTATACTAATATTATAAAGAGGAAAGATTTTTTCGTTTGTTTGTACCGAATAAGCTCCGAAACTACTGGACCGATTGTCACCATTTTTTCACCAGTAAAAAGCTAATTTATCAGGAAGTAACATAGGCTATAATTTATTTTCAAAAAATTTAGAGATCCTTAAGAAAATTGCAATAATGTAACCCAAAGTAGCAAAATTTTGTCTATAAAATTCATTATTTGGCGTGCGTTGAGAAACCTATTAATGATATATCAATAAGAAGAAGAAGATCCTCAGAAGATGCAATTACTTGTGCCACAGTTGCGATCTTGATATTTTTGGTGGTAAATTATGTATATTCAGGAAAAGTATCTTTGATAAAATGTAAATTGTTAAATATTATTTTTAAAAAAACACCTAGTGTTTGTAAGAAGAAAATTTACCGGGAGAAGACCTAGTGGCACAGCACAGACTCCTAGTTATGGAAATGGTCATAGAAATAAAGCCCAATAAAAACAAAGAGCGACCTCCCCCTAAAATAAAATGGCATATGCTGGAGAAGAATGATTGTGCGAAGAAATTTAAAGAGCGAGTGGTGGATAAAATGATAGATATGGGGGACATGAATGATCGAAGTGTAAATTAATGTTGGAATGAAATGGCGGGGTATATTAGGAGTACAGCGAAATATATTTTGGGAGAGACGAAAGGAAAGGGTACTATAGATAGGGATACATGGTGGTGGTCGACAGAAATACAGAATATGTTACAGGATAAGAAGAGAAAGTTCAAGGAATGGCAGAGTGTAGAAAATGAGAACGTTAGTTTGAAAGCAGAAAAAAAGAGTGAGTATGATGCTCTAAAGAAAAAGTCAAGAAATCTGTAGCCATAGCGAGAGCAAAGGCCCAGGACAAGCTTTATGACACACTGGATAATCCAGCAGGCCAAAAACATCTATACCGGCTTGCTAGAGCTCTAGCTCTAAAAAAAAAAAAAAATAAAAAAAAAAAATAATAAAGTAAAATAAAATAATAAATAAAGTGGAAATGGAGTGGTATAATAAAGTGTATAAGGGATGAAACTGGAACAGTTCTTTCGGATGATGAGAAAATTAAGGATAGGGGAAGGGCTATTTTGAAAGACTGATGAATGAGGAGAATGACTGGAGTGGTGTGCTTGAGAATAAACCAGTAAATGAGGAGTTAGTGAGAATTATTAGTATGGATGACGTGAGAATAGCAGTTAATGGGATGAAGAATGGTAAAGCAATAGGTCCGGATGGAATACCAGTCGAAGTATGGAAGTTATTACGGGTAGATGGATGGACGTGGTTAGCATTATTCTTCAATAAGTTGTTGCTGGAAGAAGCCATACCTGACGAATGGTGCAACAGTTCGCTGGTGCCCATCTTTAAAAACAAAGGTGATGTGCTGGAGTGCAACAACTATAGAGGAATAAAGCTAATGTCACATAGTATGAAGGCTTGGGAGAAAGTTATTGAAAGGCGACTAAGAGAAGAGAGTGAAATTTCGCAAAACCAATTCGGTTTTATGCCTGGTCGAGGAACAGCAGATGCTATCTTTGCTATCCGCCAGCTGTGCGAGAAATACAGAGGTGCGCATAAAAACTTGCACATGGTATTTGTTGACCTCGAAAAGGCATACGACCGAGTGCCTCGTGAAGTTTTGTGGTGGGCACTTAAGGAAAAATGTGTACCAGGGAAGTATGTGCAGTTGATTCGCGCGATGTACAGTCGATGCAGTACCCAAGTCCGGTCTACAGTGGGCACTAATGACAGCTTCGATGTAGCTGTCGGCTTGCACCAGGGGTCTGCACTCAGCCCTTACCTCTTTGTGCTGATAATGGATGCTCTTTCTTCGGATATCCAGGAAGAGACTCCCTGGTGCATGCTGTTCGCCGATGACATTGTGCTGGTTGCCGAAAGTGGCTTAGAGGTCCAGAGCAGATTGGAGGTGTGGTGGAAAAGACTGGAGACCGTTGGCCTGAGAGTAAGTCGGACCAAAACAGAGTATTTGTTTTGTGATTTTGGCGGTCTCTCCGGTCCTGTGCCCATATCTCTTGCCGGAACGCCCTTACCGATCTGCTCCGACTTTCGGTACCTCAGGTCGCTTGTCCAAGGGGATGGCGAAGTAGACCGAGACATAACGCACCGGATCAACTCAGGATGGATGAAATAAAAAAATAAAAAAAATATTGAAGTATAAAAGTAAAAATAAGATATAAAATAATTACAATCGAGGAAAATTTAATTCTAACTGTAATGTAGACCTGCCTGATCTAGGTTTATGAAAACCTGTGTTTCAGGCCATCAATTTACTTCAAACATTTAAAAAGAAGACAACAATAAAATTAGAAGCTAAATTAAAACGAAAATATAATATTTTCAGTGAAGAGTAAGCAACTATAATATTTGGGTATTATTATTTTAAAACTAGTTTATGTAAGATATATTATGTTTAAATAAAATAAACAAATAATATCAAAGCAGATAAAGTAGAGACTATTATTAATTAGGTAAAGGCAGAGACTTGCGATGGCGACAGGTTACAGGAACAACTTGCGACCCACGGATGCCCCTCAAGTTGAAGGGGAAAATTTACAAGACCGTGATAAGGCCTGTCGTACTTTATGGATCGGAATGCTGGGCAGTGAAGAAGACGGATGAAAAAAAATTGCATGCAGCGGAGATGAGAATGTTGAGATGGATGTGTGGAGTGACGAGAATGGATAAAGTGAGAAATGAGTATATATGAGGAAGTTTGAAAGTGGCGCCAGTGACAGAAAAGTTGAAAGGAAATCGTTTGTCTTGGTATGGGCATGTAATGAGGAGGGACGAAACGCATGTGACTAAAAGAGTGATGAATATACATGTTGATGGATGGAGAGGCAGAGGAAGGCCAAAGAAAAGATGGATGGATTGTGTGAGGAATGATATGAAAGAGAAGGGAGTGAATGATAGCGTGACGGTTGACAGGGGAGAATGGAAGAAGAAAACGTGTTGCGCCGACCCCAAGTAATATGGGATAAGGGCAGGAAGATGATGTTTGTAAGAAGAAAATTTAATTTCAATTTTATAGTAAGTATTCAAATAATTTTTTAATTGTTTTAATTTGTTTTAGTGTTTAATTTTTTATTTTTCGTATAATGTGTTAGTACGGTAATTGATAGTGTCGTGCTTTCCTATCATTTAGATACATGCGAGATCTATATTATGACTAAGACGCTGGGTTAATACTGTGTATGTGTTTAGTTGGTAAGCCTTTAATAAATAAATACATAAAAAGTATGTACTACATGATTAAAGTACCTACCTACTCATTATTACCTTCAAAAAAGTCCGCAAAGCAATATATCTATCTATCATAGTTAAGTCACAATAGCAGCTTTTGTGTTCTAAAATTTAATTAGATCGCCGGTAGAAATAAAAGTTGGTTACATTCGTATCGTAGTATTAATTCTTATTCAAATAAATAGTTTTATCATCAAGGGTATTTATGTAGCAGTAAAATACTTTTTAATTCATTCGAATCGGACATTTAATGTCGAAGTTATCACGAGTATAAAAATGCCATCGCGTTCCGTTCGACATGTGCACCTGGATTGAGGGCCCAGTTTTTGAACCCTTGCGAAACGAAATAAGACTTATAGGGAATTTAGTTAAAAATTGTAGAAACTTAAAGCCTAAAAAACGTAATTTTGTATTGTGTTTTATTCGTAGATAACACGGATTTAAATTTTGAAAAAAATATGAAAAATATATTACCTACTTAGTTCACACTTCGATTTAGATATTTCGGCCGTCCGATACACGATTACTTGCACTTTACTGCATCCAATTAAATCGCAAAGACAAGTCTAATTATGATCTTTAATCTTATTTCATTTGAGTTACATTAGGCTTAGAACAATCAAACTCGTACCATAATAAAGGTCGTAAAAAAATTGAGATAAAACGGCCGTCATAATGTGAAATATTAAAATACCTGTACCATTAATTCCAGCATCAAGTTTTTACCTTTTCAAGCGCTCGCCCTGAGACATTTAGTCCCGAGCGGAACGTGTCGGAGGTCGGACGTGTGCCATTTTTTCGAACCCGCCACCCCCGCTAATTTCCATTACCGGCTGAGCCAAAAATAGCTTATAAATGTACCTGTCTATAGGTTTAGTTTTTAAATTGTTGTAGTAGATTTTATTAAAATAGATTTTCAAACCACAAATATGCATGTGTGTAAAACAGTTGAATTTAAACCCTAAGCCTATGTAAATAAAGACGTCACGCGCGCAAAAGCTTTATTGATTTATTTTTCTCGCTGCACAGGTTTACCAATCGCATCAAGTGTGTAAAACAGTTGAATTTGAACCCTAGAAAGGAGTATATAAAGCCGCCTCACGCGCAAAAGTTTGGTTTACTGTTTTCAAATCACAAATAGGTAGGTCTACCCGCTGTCACAGAATAAATACTGGTACCGCTGTGTTCGTACGGGCGGCGGGCGGGTGGTTTTATAATGTTTATTAGCCTAGCTAGGTAGGCATTGTACAGTCGACAGAATGACTATCAGTAGTCGACCGCACGTCACGCGTCTGTAGTAAGGCCTCTGCCTCGAATTTGGCGGGCAGCGGGGCGGCAGCGGCGGCGGCGGCGCGGGAGCGGCAGGATTTTATGCATAAAAACAAATGGACCGGACCGAAAACAGCGGCGCGGAAGCGGGGCGGGACAATGCGAGACGGGCCGCCGCCGCCGCCGCTGCCGCCCCGACTTCAAAAAGGAGGAGGTTCTCAATTCGTCGGAACCTTTTTTTTTTTTTTTTATTTTTTTTTATGTATGTTCCCCGATTACTCGAAGATGGCTGGACCGATTTGAATTATTTTTTTTTTGTTTGAAAGGGTATACTTCCCAGGTGGCCCCATGATCATCAAGTCAGGATCTAATGATGGGATCCTGGAGAAATAGAGAGAACTCTTCCAATTTTATAGGCACACTTGAAGCGATTTGGATAGTTTTTGGAAGAGTACTTTCTTGGAGTGGTCCCATTTCAATTTGGTGAAGATCTGATGAAGAACTTCTGAGATAGGCAACGGAACTCCTCAATAAATGATAGCAAATGGACTGGGATTGCTGAAATCTCATGTCTGTTTGTTGTTTACCACAGTTCATAACATAACATCACGCCAGTACGCTGTGAAGGGGTAAGCACATGTGAACCACTAAAAAGTGAAAAATAAAAACTTTTTTACAAAAAAATACAACCGACTTCCAAAAACAACACTACAAAGTGAAAAATAACTTTAATTTCGGAAGTCGGTGGCAAAAACGAAAATACATTTAATCAGACACCGACTTCCAAAATTAAAGTTATTATTAAACTCTAATTGAATCAAGTATAATCGCGAAGAATCGATTATCAGTTTTTAGTGCCGGTTCTATTATGGAGCTGTTTGTCTCCAGATTTTGCCATGTTCAATTTGTCAAACAAAAATCATGAAAAAATCTCTTAATTATTTAATTAGTTCACGCCAGTTCTAGGAGAAACCGTTATAATTATTCAATTAATCTTTGAATGTTAAGACCTACATATTGCGAAGTTTCTGTACATGCTCAGGGCAGTGGCTCAGCCATGTCCTTTCAGCTCAATCTATACATGCTCAGGGCAGTGGCTCAGCCATGTCCTTTCAGCTCAATCTATACATGCTCAGGGCAGTGGCTCAGCCATGTCCTCTCAGCTCAATCGGTGACCGGAAAGTGGATCAACTTGCAAGACTACATTACAGACAAACAAACAAACATCGGGACAAGTGAAGCTAAATAAAAGCTTGTGATAAATAATCGTCAATAGACGAATGTTATGAGCAATACCTACTCATGCTCAACCCTTATCATAATTGTACATTATTATAATTTATTAGTAAACAGTGTATGTGTAGTGTGTCAATCAATCTGCCTAGCCTTTTCCAAACTATGCTGGGGTCGGCTTCCAGTCTAACCAGTTGTAGCTGAGTACCAGTGTTATAGTATTTTTATTCATTGTTTTTTATTACCTACCTATTTAAAGTATCCTATAAATAACAAAAAAACAATAAATAAAAATACTAGATTATAAAAGACATATCGTATTATAATCGTTAAAACGAAAAATAGTGGCCACTTCTTTCCGTGTTTCACTCTAAAATAGTGGCCACTTCTTTCCGTGTTTCACTCTAAAATAAAAGAAATAACCAAACAAACGATGAGGGCGCCACTGCGCACTTGGTAGCCTCTTCAAGTTTGACTGCTGATTTTTATGTATGTTTTACAGAATATTGTTAATAATTTAATAATCAATACTGCCAGACACTTCCCGTCGGCAGATTTTCCGCCACAAGACGCTTTAAAGTTCGTAAAAAATGATGTCATCTTACTTTTAATGGCGTTAATTTTAAAAAAGAGTACCTACCTACCTACCTACATAATTGTTTGTATTATGATTTTATGATGAATGTTCTTTGAATAAGCCATACATCATACAAATAAATTGAAGTGTCTGTTTGTCAAATTTACAGCATTTTACTCACATGGCAGGCATCATGAGGTTATGGGTTCGATTCCCAGCTCGGTCCAAGTGTCATTGGGTTTCTCCATCTGGAATTTCTCAATAGCAGCCGGGAGTCTGGATTAGTGCCCGGTTGATGGCAACAGGCGCGCCCCCTGTTACGAGGGATGAAACGTAAGTGGCGCAATGTGCGTGTACACAGGTACACCTCAGCTCAGCCTAAGCCTTTGGGGATTATTCGCGTGACGTTATGTTATGTTATGCTTATGAAAGTATCATAATCATCTGCCTAGCCTTTTCCCAGCTATTTTGGGGTCGGCTTCCAGTCTCACCTCTCAGCTATACTCTCCTTAATAGTACTTTTTTGGAATATGCCTTCAACCTGTAGCATAAAATCCTCTTACCTACATAAACTTTTGTTTCATTGACAGTTCTTTGCACTGATAGTTCTGTTTGGTATATTAAGCTACGTGCTAGTAAAATTATTTAATTAAAATGAAACGTGGTCTTAAAACTACCATTAAACTAGAAGCCCAGGAAATAGTAATAGGTATTTACCTATGAAATTGCCGTTTTGTATGAAAAATTTAAACGAATTTTTTTCATGCATTTTTTATTTGTATTAATCGAAGTAATCAACCATGCAATCAATGCATCTTTGCCAACGCAGTGGCAGTTTATTGATGCCCTTCTTAAAGAAATCAGCTGGACGGGAGGCAACAAATTCTTCAAAGGCATTTTGTACTGCCTCTCGGGTATTGAATTTTTTTCCCGCCAAGAAGTTATCCAAATTCTGGAAAAAGTAGTAGTCTGTAGGCGCAAGGTCTGGTGAGTAGGGCGGATGACGGAGAGCTTCCAACCCCAGTTCTTGCAACTTGGAGACCGTCTGCTGTGCAGTATGAGGTCGCGCGTTGTCGTGCAGGAGCAGCGGAGACGAGCGATTGACCAATGCTGGTTGGAGATGTGCCAGCTTCTCCATCATTGTGTTCAGTTCTTCACAGTACACATCTGAAGTAATGCTCACCCCGTTTGGTAAGAAGCTGTGATCAATCACACCGGCGCTAGACCACCAAACAGTGACCATCACTTTTCTAGGGGTAAGTTTTCGTTTAGGGCATTGTTTAGGTGCTGAACCAGGATGCTGAGCGCTTGCAGTTATCAAACAGAATCCATTTTTCATCGCAGGTAACAATGTGGTTCAAAATTCCTTCATTATTGTGTCTGTTGAGCAGTGCAAGGCACGTCTCGACGCGTACTTCGCGCTGGCGATCATTGAGTTCGTGGGGCACCCATTTGTCAAGCTTTTTTACCTTGCCAATTTGACGCAAATGGACCAATATTGTTTTGACGCTAACGTCGAAAGCTGCTGCTAATTCAGCCGTAGATTGTGTATCATCAGCTTCCACAATCGCCTTTAATTCGTCATTGTCAACCAAAGTCTTCGGACGACCGCGAGGTTCATTTTTCAGGTCGAAATTTCCAGAACGGAAGCGAGCAAACCAATAACAAGTGGTGCGTTGGTTTGTAGTGTTAGCTCCGTAAACGTCGTTGATGTTGCGTGCCGCTTGTGCCGCGTTGCTGCCACGACGGTACTCATATTCCATAATAACTCGAATTTTTAACGTATCCATGATGACGAAAAAGATTGAAATGCGATGAAATTGTAACAGTAATCAATATTCAAATTACTACTTTTGGAAAAAAAATCCATGTTTTTAAAATAAAATTAATTTGAAATTAGAATTCTTAGCCAAACAAAAATTATTTTGATTTGAAATGGCCAGTACTGCAGAACGGCAATTTCATAGATAAAGACCTAATATTTGTAAAGTATAAACAATAACTGAAAGACAAAAATAACTTGCCATTACAAAATTGAAATTGTATGAAATTTTTACTGTTCCAAGTACGTTTTACAATTTGGTTGACTATTACTTGTAAACTGAAAAGCCTACTTAGCTGTGATAGTTTTCCTTTTAACTTCGTTATATTAGGGGTTAAAGTATGAAATTGCCGATTTGTACTAAAAATTGAAATTCGTTTTTTTTTAATTTAACATATTTATTTAATCAAAATAATTACCATTATTATCTACATTGCTGCCATCTAATAGGAAGGTCATATAAGCCTTTGCGATAGAACTCTCGTGATCTAGATTCGACAAACTGTGTGAAAGCATTTTGTACTGCCTCCTGAGAAGAAAACTTTTTATCACGTAGAAAATTGTCCAAATCACGAAAAAAATGGTAGTCCGTTGGAGCAAGGTCTGGCGAATACGGAGGGTGACGAATGGTTTCTAATTGCAGTTCCTGTAGAGTTACGAGGTGCATTCAATAAGTACCTAGCCTCATCGCCAGAGGGCGCTGTAGTTTCAAAAGAGTTTTACCACAGTGTAGCACATTCTTTTTTAATTCTTTTTTCAAATTTTCATTCCAATGCCTTCATTTGTTTTAATTTGACAACTTATGGAAGCGAACGTGTCGATCGATTTTACAAAAATGGAAAAAGAGCAATATCGTTCGGTGATTCGATTCCTATTTTTGGAAGGGAAAACGCGCATCGAAATCAAAGAGCGCTTGGATGCTGTGTACGGTGACTCTTCTCCATCGATGGCCACCGTCAAGAATTGGTTCAACGAGTTTGCACGTGGCCGTACGTCGGTTTTTGATGAACCACGTCCAGGTGCACCGAAAACAGCTGCTACGGAGGAAAACCTTAAAAAAATTCATGATCTCGTATTGGCAGATCGCCGATTGAAGGTTCGGGAGCTAGCTGAGACTGTAGGCATTTCAGAAGGAACAGTGCATCATATTCTTCACGAGGAACTCGGCATGAGAAAGCTGTCGGCGCGATGGGTGCCGCGTTTACTCACACCAGAAAACAAGCGCAACCGTGAGATCACATCGGAGACGTGTTTGGCGCTGTTTAAGCGGAATCCAGCGGAGTTTTTGCGTCGTTTTGTGACCGTCGATGAAACCTGGATCCACTGGTACACACCAGAGACCAAGGAGCAATCAAAACAATGGATCCAGACCGGGGAACGTGCTCCAAAGAAGGCGAAAACTGTAAAATCGGCCGGAAAAGTTATGGCCACCGTTTTCTGGGATTCACAAGGTGTGATCTACATCGATTACCTCGAGAAGGGTAAAACAATTACAGGGCTTTACTATGCCGATTTATTGGGCCGATTCGACGCCGAATTAAAGAAAAAACGACCCCATCTGGCGAAGAAAAAAGTGCTGTTTCACCACGACAACGCACCGGTTTACACGTCTGCCATTGCCATGGCCAAATTGGTCGAATTACGCTACGAATTGCTGCCCCATCCACCGTATTCTCCAGATTTGGCCCCTTGTGACTTCTTTCTGTTTCCTAATCTGAAAAAATCACTCGCCGGGAATAGATATGGATCGAATGAGGAGGTCATCGCCGCCACGGAGGCCTATTTTGCAGTTTGACAAAAACTATTTTTCGGACGGGTTAAAAAAGTTGGAGCATCGCTGGGCTAACTGTATCGAACTAAAAGGAGACTATGTTGAAAAATAAATTGCCACTTTTCCAAAATTTTCGTTTACTTTTTGTAGGCTAAGTATTTATTGAATGACCCTCGTACAACGGTTTATCGTGCTGTATGAGGTCTCGCGTTATCATGGAGCAATAATGGTGCAGATCGATTCATGAGTCGGGGCTGTTTCACTGCTAGTTTTGCTATCATTGTTCGGAGTTCGGCACAGTAGACATCTGCCGTTATTGTTTGACCTGATCGGAGAAAGCTATAGTGAATAACACCATGCTGAGACTACCAAACAGTTGCCATTACCTTTTTATTGCTAAGCTTGCTTTAGGACACTGTTGCGGCGTTTGACCTGGGGTCAGAAATTGTATTTTTCGCTTACGGTTATCGTAAAGAATCCACTTTTCATCACATGTCACAATTCGATCCAATATTCCTTCATTTCTGTATCGATTCAACAAGGCAACACAAGTTTCAACACGCGTTTCTTTCTGCAGATCAGTGAAATCAGGAGGCACCCATTTCTCATATTTTTTAATTTTATTTTCTGCAAATGAGTCAATGTTGTTGGTAAGGTAACGTTAAACCATGCCGCTAATTCCTGTGTAGTTTGGCTCGGATCGGCTTCCACCATCTCTTTCAATTCATTGATATTTACCTGTGTGGGCGGTCTTCCACGTGGTTCGTTCTTCAAATCAAAGTTTCCATCACGAAAGCGTTTAAACCAAAATCGCACGGTGCGTTCATTAGCAGTCCCCTCTCCAAACGCAACATTGATATTGCGAGCTGTTTCTGCCGCGTTAGTTCTGCGTCGGAAACGTTATTCAAAAATAACGCGAATCTTCGAAGTATCCATCTTTCTTGTCCAAGCTGAATAAAAAAAACAACTGAAAGTCGATAATCAAATTCAAATTCATTTATTTCGTGAACACAGGGTACATACAGAAGGTGTTATAATATATAAGATCCGAGCTGTGTCCCGCCAAAAGGCATACAAAATATAAAAGGCATTATAAAAAATCAAAAGTCGGATAATCACTAAAAATGTCAAGTTAAATAAAGTAAAAAGAACCAAAAAATACAAAATAATAAAAAAAATTTAAAAAATTATGTCACTAATTCATTAACACAACAATAATCAACCAACCACAACCAACTCACATTTTGTGATGTATGCCGATGACATCAAAATCTATAAGTCATGCAAGAACACACAAGACTGCATACTACTTCAAGAGGATCTTGACAGGCTCTCCAACTATTGTAGACATAATAAACTCCACCTTAGCATACCAAAATGCAACGTAATATCTTACACAAAAAATAAAAATGTTACAAAATTCTGTTACACTTTACAAGGTACCTGCCTTCTAAAAGTTGACCACGTCCGTGATTTAGGTGTCATTCTAGATTCTAAACTGCATTTCAATCTTCACATAGATAACATCATTAACAAAGCGTATAGAATGTATGGTTTCGTAATGCGATCTTCAAATGATTTTAAACGTCCGCACACGTTTCTTACTTTATACAAAACATTAATACGTTCCCAATTAGAGTACGCAGTCCCAATTTGGTGTCCTTTATACGATAAGTATAAACATAGTCTCGAAATGGTCCAAAAAAAATTTTTACGCTCCATGCACTTCAAGTGCTATCATTCAAAATTGTCTTACATAGCATTATTAAAACAATATAAACTTCTGAGCCTGGAGTCCAGACGCACGTTATTGATGGCCATGATGGTTCATGGTATATGTAATAACAAGTTTGACTGTTCCGATATTACAAATAAAGTTTGTTACACTGTACCCAGAACTGTAATGCGGCGAGGGGTGCGCGTTCCCCGGCTGTTCCACACTGCACAGTGCAGAACCCGTGCTGGTGAGCGGGCACCTCTTCGCCGTCTCTTACAAACATATAACACACACTTTATTGATCTTGATTTATTCTCTTTATCCCTTACAAAATTTAAAAAAATGGCCGTCGAATTGCTTCAATAATTTCAATTCCTCAAAATGCTGCTTGTGGCCTGACGCGCGTTCTTTTTCAAACTTACCCTAGTATATTTATTCCGCGGACATTAGTGTGGATTACATGTTTACCCTAGCCCACTTCACCTCATAACTTTTATAGTAATATTATAACATGTAATTGTTTTGTGTCCCAATGTAGTAAAATAAAATAAATATAATAAAATAATCAAAATTAACAAAATTATTTAGCATGTCACATAATATCATGAATCAATTGATAATTAAAATTTGTCATTTAAATATTCGTCAATAGAATAATACACCTTGTTATTTAACAACTCGAACAGATTTCTTTTAAATTCATTAATGTTACTACTTAAGATAACTTGTCCTGGTAACTTATTATATAGTTTTTGAGCTATTGCATAAAAGCTGTTGCTATGAAACTTTGTTTTTGTTGCTAAGAGCTGCAACTTTTTTGAGCGCCGTTTACTTTCCACAAATCTATATAAATTTATGTTGTTTTTTATAAAAATACAGGCTTCATAAATATAGAGTGACGGTAAAGTTAATATCTTTAGCTCATGAAAATGTGGCTTGCATGAGTCTCTTTGTTTTATTTTACAAATCGCGCGAATACATTTTTTCTGTGCTATAAGTACTTTTTGAATCTTAGGGGCATTTCCCCAGAATATGAGGCCATACCGCAGAGCCGAGGCAACATAACCATGATAAGCTGCGAGTAAGGCGGTCTTATTCGCAATTTTACCCAGCATATAAAGAGCGTATGAAAATTTACTAAGCTTTTCACAAACACTTTCAATTTGAGTCCTCCATGTCATGTCATTGTCAATATATAGTCCAAGAAATTTTGTAACACTAGCTTCAAGTATTTCATTCCCTCTGTAGTTTATTTGAAAGTGTGATTGTTCTTTGTGTCTAATTTTAAAATTCATAACTTTAGTTTTGGTTAGATTTATTTTAAGGTTATTAGCATTTAACCAGTCGATAATAGGAATAAGGCTATTGTTTACATGCTCTTCTATTTCTTCTATAGTGCCAGTATCATAGATAACAGTGCTATCGTCGGCAAATAGTGACATTTGATGTTCGACTACTTGGGGAAAGTCATTAATATAACAAATAAACAGTAAGGGTCCTACCACAGAACCCTGTGGCACACCACATGACAGTATTTTAGAGCTAGAGGAGTAAACTACTTCAGTTTTGGTCTTTATATTTACTCTACTAATTTGTGTAATTTGACTTCTATTCTCCAAATAAGATTTTATCAGATTAAGCACGTTACCTCTGATACCATATCTTTCGAGCTTAGTTAATAGCTTGTTATGGTCTACAAAGTCAAACGCCCTAGTCATGTCCATAAACATCGCCATCACTGGTTTTCTGTTATCCATGTTATGATGTATTTTTTCTAAAAAGTTATAAATAGCCATATTAATGGTTCTATTTTTCCTAAAGCCCATTTGCTCCTTGCAAAAAATATTATTTTTTTCTAAATAGCTGTTCATGCTGTTATATATAACCTTCTCAAAAATTTTTGAAAAAATTGGTACCAGTGCAACTGGCCTATAATTGGTAACTTTCGTTTTATCTTCTTTTTTGTGTAATGGCTTTATTATTGAAATCTTTAGCTTATCGTGAAAAATGCCGTTCTGAATACTTTTATTTATTATGTCACATAATATGGGTGCTATAATAAGAGCAACTGATTTGACTACTCCGGTGTTAATATCATCATAGCCTGTACTGTTTGTGTTTTTAAGCGTATTTATTATTGTAATTATGTCTTTTGGTACAGTTGGTGACATAAACATGGATTTGTGTGATCCTGGCGTCTTAAAAACATTTGACTTTGAATAGTTGGCATTCGGTTGAACTGAAGATACGAAATTGTCATTAAATTGTTGTGCTATCTCTTTGGGTTCTGTTATATATTTACCATTTACATTAATCGCATTTATATTACTTTTAGGAATATTAGATTTTATAGATTTAATAACTTTCCAAGTTGCCTTCGACTTGTTGGTGCTTGTTCCAATAAAATAAGAATTCTGAGCTTTCTGTGTTAGTTTGATAACTCTTTGGTATCTTTTCGAGAAAGTCTTGAATGCTATTTTTGAGTCACTGTCTCGAGTCAGTCTATATTTCCACAATAAAGATCGTCTAGTTCTACTACAACGCTTTACTCCGCGTGTGATCCACTTTGGTCTAGTAACTGTATATATTTTGTGTCTGACAACTGGGAAACAGAGATCATATATTAATTTAAATAGTTCAAAAAATGAATTAAAGCATTTGTTTACGTCATCAGATTCATAAACTTCGGAGAAACTAAGACAGGCGATATATTTCCTAAAAAGGTTAATATTTTCCCTGCTATAATCCCGAATCGAATGTTGCATATTTTTTAAAAGAAGAACTTGATAGGTACCAAGTGAAAAAAGTTTCACTCAAAAATCTCAAACCATGAAGGTTCTATGCCAATTCGAAGTTCCTAATACAATAAACGGCAATTTCATACTTTAACCCCTATTATATCTTTGCCCTTTCGATACAGGCTCCAATACTCCGTCTTCACCCTCTCCTTGCCAACATTTACCCGATGTATGCGAAGAGTGAATATAGGTGTCATCTAAATAAATTATGGGCCGGGACTGGGGAGATTTATTATTTTTATCCACTGCATGCAAGTACTTAGCTCTCCAAGTTGATATTTCCATAAGAATCTTCCGATTGGATTGAGACTTTTTAAAACGAAATCCCACCTTGTTAAGCAGCTTTCGCGGACTCTCTCTGTCCTGTGTAATTTATTTCTGTCTTTAAGACCTCTAGAAGCTTCTTTAACAGTAGGGACCTCTTTTTTAGCAGAATAAAATTCATGTACTTTCCTCCGTATAATTCCCATGTCAAAATCATCAACATGCACAAATCTACTTTTACGTTTTCTCTCCTTGCCTGGTGTCCGAATTTTTGTACCAGTTTCTTCTGCTGCGTGCCCTTCCTTAACTATTTTTGAAATTAGTCCTTGACACACCTGAAATATAAGATAATAAAATAAATGTTAGTAGAAATTTGAAATCTGGCAGGTTAGTTTGCTCACTCACTTAGCAGGTTACCTATTAGATGTACGTTACCGCTAACCTGCGGCAAGAATAGAAACGAATATTTCGTGGACTTAAATAATTATTTATTTATTTATTTTGCTAGCATGTAAAACACTGGTTAGTAGGCAAAAAAAAAAAAAAAAAAAATCTTGACACAGTATTAAGACATGCACCCTGTAAGGGCACTGCAAATGTTTCTTAACAAGTTAATAATACATATAATATTTACACTAATTATTACAATTCATTACATTATACTAAACATTAATCAATATACATTTTTCATTTTAGTCATGTAGGTAAGCATAAAATATAATATTGTCATTTACGAGTATTGTTTCACATTTACGTCAAGCATTGTTGTTACTAGGTCAATCGATTCAAAATTTGTCAGCTTTAAATTCTTCAACGGTATAGTAGCCTTTCTTTATTAACAGAGATTTCAACTGTTTCGAGAAAATTGAGTCATTTGGTAGGGATTTTAAACTTTCCGGTAGTTTATTAAATAAATTAGCTAGTCTTGAATATGGGCTTTTCCCAATAAATTTTAAATTTGTGATGGGTAGTACTAGTCTATTCTTGTTCCGTCGGTTATAGTTTTCATACAGCTCGATATTAGATTTGAAGAGGTGCTTATTTTTCCTAACGAATATACAACTTTGCAGTATACATATTGCTGGTAGTGTGAGAATTTTTTGTTTAATAAAATGTGGCCTACAACTCTCCCGTTGGTCTATGTTCATTAGTATTCTAACACATCTCTTTTGCTGAATGAAAAGGTCCAAAAAGTCAGTACTTTCTCCCCAATGAATGATACCATAATTTAGCCAGGAGTAGGCATACGCATAATAGGCAGATAAGGCGGTTTCATAATTTGTGTTGCATTTTAATATGCTTAGCGCATAAATAAATTTGGACAATCTTGCTCCTGTATTTTCTATGTGTTTCTTCCAATTTAGGTTTGAGTCTAATGTTAGGCCTAAAAGTGTAAATTCGTTTATTTCTTTTAATTTTAGTTGTTGCGCTAATGTATTTAGGTTTAGTGGGGTTCTTTGGTAAGTTCTGAATTGGCATATTTTAGTTTTAGATAAGTTTATTTCTAAGTTATGTTCGTTCAACCATTGCTCAGTTTCTATGAAAGTTTTTTTAATAGCTACGAGTAAATAATCAACATTCGCGGGCGTTTTAAATAATAAAGAGACGTCATCAGCGAACAAAATACACGACGAACTTATCTTTTTTGGCAAGTCATTAATATATATTATAATTATAAATAAGGTACCTACATCCTACAACACTTCCTTGGGGTATTGAAGTATTAATGGTAGCCATGGCTGATCCTATGCTGTACTGTTCCTGGTAAACACTATCGAAATAATCTACTTCTACAAATTGTACTCTATCTTGTAAATATGATTTAAACCAATTAAAAGCTTGCCCTCTAATACCTGATCCATAAAGTTTTTGTAACAAAATTGTATGTGACACCTTGTCATACGCCTTCGTCATATCCAGGAATAGTCCAATAGCGTACTTTCGTTCGTTAATGCAACTGAAAATTTCCTGTACGTAGTTGTATACCGCTAAAGTAGTTGAGCATTTTTTCCTAAAGCCGAATTGATTTTTATCTAAAATATTATATTTTTCTAGAAAATTTTTGACACGATTTGCCATTGCTTTTTCGAAAATTTTTGAGATAGTGGGTAGCAGTGCAATAGGCCTATAATTTAATATTAGTTAAGTATCGGATAATTTATAACAAGAAAGTTGACAACACTAACCTGTCGCTGCCGAAATTCGTTTGTATATTTGATTAAATGGAATAATCGGAGACCCCGCCCGAGCTTCTTCTTCAAAAAAGGTTTTAACCTTTAGAATAATGTTTCGAGCATCACTTTTAACAGCTTTCGGCATATTTAACTTTATAAAATCAGCAATATCACGACAAAACAACCAGAGAACCCGAATGTAGTAGACACTGACAATCGAATGACATTTCAACATGACGCCGTAGTTCCAATTTTCGCCATTTCACAGATAAGTTGGTAGGAGTGTACCTTTATACCTATAACCTGTTCGTTGGCAGGACGGCGCATTATTAGCCGGCAACTTAAACCATCACATCAATATCTTTATAGTTTATCGTTGTCTACTACCCATAGACAAGCCTAGAGCTTAGTTTGGGACTAGGTCAATTTGTGTAAGGTTGTCCTCTGATATAATATGTATTCATAATAATAGGTCTTTACCTATGAAATTGCCGTTTTGTATGAAAAAATTTAAACGATTTTTTTTCATGCATTTTTTATTTGTATTAATCGCAGTAATCACCCATGCAATCAATGCATCTTTGCCAACGCAGTGGCAGTTTATTGATGCCCTTCTTAAAGAAATCAGCTGGACGGGAGACAACAAATTCTTCAAAGGCATTTTGTACTGCCTCTCGGGTATTGAATTTTTTTCCCGCCAAGAAGTTATCCAAATTCTGGAAAAAGTAGTAGTCTGTAGGCGCAAGGTCTGGTGAGTAGGGCGGATGACGGAGAGCTTCCAACCCCAGTTCTTGCAACTTGGAGACCGTCTGCTGTGCAGTATGAGGTCGCGCGTTGTCGTGCAGGAGCAGCGGAGATGAGCGATTGACCAATGCTGGTTGGAGATGTGTCAGCTTCTCCATCATTGTGTTCAGTTCTTCACAGTACACATCTGAAGTAATGCTCACCCCGTTTGGTAGAAGCTGTGATGAATCACACCGGCGCTAGACCACCAAACAGTGACCATCACTTTTCTAGGGGTAAGTTTTCGTTTAGGGCATTGTTTAGGAACCAGGATCCAACCAATTTGCTGAGCGCTTGCGGTTATCAAACAGAATCCATTTTTCATCGCAGGTAACAATGCGGTTCAAAATTCCTTCCTTTGTGTGTCTGTTGAGCAGTGCAAGGCACGTCTCGACGCGTACTTCGCGCTGGCGATCATTGAGTTCGTGGGGCACCTATTTGTCAAGCTTTTTTACCTTGCCAATTTGACGCAAATGGACCAATATTGTTTTGACGCTAACGTCGAAAGCTGCTGCTAATTCAGCCGTAGATTGTGTATCATCAGCTTCCACAATCGCCTTTAATTCGTCATTGTCGACCAAAGTCTTCGGACGACCGCGAGGTTCATTTTTCAGGTCGAAATTTCCAGAACGGAAGCGAGCAAACCAATAACAAGTGGTGCGTTGGTTTGTAGTGTTAGCTCCGTAAACGTCGTTGATATTGCGTGCCGCTTGTGCCGCGTTGCTGCCACGACGGTACTCATATTCCATAATTACTCGAATTTTTAACGTATCCATGATGACGAAAAAGATTGAAATGCGATGAAAATGTAACACTAATCAATAAACAAATGACTACTTTTGGAAAAAAAAATCCATGTTTTTAAAATAAAATTAATTTGAAATTAGAATTCTTAGCCAAACAAAAAATATTTTGATTTGAAATGGCCAGTACTGCATAATGGCAATTTCATAGGTAAAGACCTAATATAATATACCTAGGTAGTACGTATTCGTGAGTTATTGAAGAGATAACACTGCTTTGTTAATGGTTTATGCATGGGTACATTGTAGGCATTTACAGCTCAACAAGAAAAGAAAAGAAGAAGAAATAAAAGAGAAAGAAAAATTACCTATTACTTTTTTGATTTTCCTGTCAAAATGGTAGCATCAAAGTGTTATAACCTATATATATTTGTAATGGGCTATTTATTAGCTTTCATTTGAGACCCATATTGTTAAACTAAAAAAAAACTTTTTTATTCCCCTCCATTTTTTTTCGCGGAAGCCATATTGAAATATTATATACCTACCCTATAGCACTCCGACAATTAAGACGGATCGAATGACACCTTTATATTAAAATCCGTCAAGCCGTTTAGGCTGCAGAGCGACACAAATAAATATTATAGACATGCCCACATACATATGTATGTGTACAGAGGCCAGCACATCAAGCTACCCCAATCTGTCAAATTTTCCCAATTGAATATGAACCTTATTCCTTTGTGGTAAAGTTGAAAATCTATCAAAGAAATTTGACAGATTGGGGTAGCTTGATGTGCTGGCTCGAAAATCATAAATTTGGTGGTCGAGGTCACCATAGACGCGGAAGCGGGTAGTCAGGTAAACATTTAATCTAGATAGCAACATCGTTTTAAGCAGGTAGGCTATCAGTATAGTAAGAGTAAACGTGGGTGTGCACTCCGCAGCATGATGGTGCGCTGCGCGTCGCAGTCATCGCTGGACGAGTCGTCGCAGCGACCGGCGGGCGGCGGCGCAGGCGCAGACGCGCACGCCGCACACCCCGCGCGCCTGCTGGCGGCGCTGGCTCGGCTGCGGCGCGACGCCGTGCTGTGTGACGTGCACCTGCACGCGCGCGCCGCACCCGACCGCTCGCCTTCCGCCGCGCTACCGGCGCACCGAGCCGTGCTGGCGGCCGCCTCGCCCTACTTCCACGCCATGTTCACGCAGTTCGACGAGAGCACGCAGCCCACCATCACCATACAGGTAGCTCTCCCGATTACGGCATGCAGGCGTGATTAGTATTAATAGATAAAAATATGTACAGGGTGGGCCATATGAGTGTTGGCGATTTAATTCTTCAATTTCTCGGAAACGCGTGGCGCGTGGCGGCGGGGGATATGTTGTTAGCTGCGCCGCTTCCTGGAAATTTAGTGGCCATGGAGCCGTACACGGGAGCGCAGCGAGCATTTTGTGTCCGAGCGTATTACGAAAACAATAAATCAATGATTACTGCACGACGTTTGTATCGACATGAACACGGTTTACGCGTTTTAAGTGAAGTTCCAAGCGCCAATGTGATACGGAAATGGATTAGAATGTTCGAAACAACCGGCTGAACAGTACTAATTACGTCTCGTGGTCGCCCAGTTTCTGCAAGATCAGCCGACATTGTGGAGCGTGTTCGTGTTTCAGTTCAGCGAAATTCGCAACAGTCAACACGTAAGAGAAGTCAGTCTTTGGACATCAAAAGAAAGACTGCGACGAATTTTGAAGCGTGATTTGCATTTGAAGGCTTATAAGATTCAGATAGTCGAAGAATTGATCAGATGATGCCAATAACCGACTTAACTTTGTCAATTTGATGCTCGAGCAGTTCAACAATTTCAATAACGTGATGTTTAGTGATGAGGCCAATTTTTTTTTTTTTGTGTAAGAGCAGATGAATCAAAATGATGGAGTAGTTGTTTTCGTTAAAAAAAAGCTAAAATCAAAAATTCAAGAAATCCAGCTGGACCAGGCGACCTGTCTACAATTAGACATACTAGATAATACTCGTCTGTGTATATATCGGTCTCCATGCAACACCAATCTTGATGGTTTTATGGATTCACTCAGTCAGCACTTAGATACGTTACCAACACAAAGAAACATTATAATAGCGGGAGACATAAATATCAACATTAGAGCGAAAGATGTAGAATTGTCTCATGATAAAAATAAACGAGTGAACTATCTCAACATGTTGTCGACGTACGGTATTTTACCTGGTCATACCTTACCGACCAGAGAACGGAATTGCTTAGACCACTTCATGTTGAGGATTAATAAAAAAAAGACATCAGCTTCAATTGCTGTCTTAAAAACTACAATTACCGATCACTGTACTACATTTTTATCACTTTCCAAAATTAAAAGTAAGGAATCCGCTAGCAAAATCACCACGACCATAAACTTCGAAAATGCACTAAAATATTTACAGGAAAAAAATCTTGCAGACTTGCTTTTTTGTGACGACCCGAATTTGCTAACAGATAAACTCATTCAAAAACTGACTGATTCTATTAAATACAACACTAACACAAAAACTATTGCTAGCAGCAAACGTATAATTAAGCCGTGGATCACCCCAGGCTTACTAAGATGTATTAAAAATCGTAATAAATTACAAAAAAGCTATCGAACTGATCCGTATAATGACATTTTAAAAATAACTTATAGTCGGTACAGAAATTACTGTAATAATCTCATAAAAAAAATGAAAAGAAAATACGAAAGAGAATTACTGGCAAAATCTGTTACAAATACGAAATTATTATGGAAAAATATAAAATCAATCACATACTCAAATAAACCTAAAAATCAAAGCATTGAATTATTACATAGCATGCCCTCTCCAACTGCATCAGTAAACTCTGTAAATAACTTTTTTGCTAATATTGGAAAGCAACTAGCTCAGCAAATTCCTATTGGTAAAACTTCTGACCAATCTAACATTCCACCTACACAAGTTAATTCTTTTGTGCTATTGGACACTGACCCGATGGAAGTAGAAAGTGTTCTGATGAGTTTGAAATCCGACAGTGCTCCAGGATGTGATAATATTCCAACTAAATTCCTAAAATATATTAGCAAGGAAATTGCTCCTGTCATTACTCATTTGGTAAATCTGTGTTTTAGAGAAGGTATCTTTCCAACACTTCTGAAGCAATCCATTATTACACCGGTTCACAAGGGAGGGAACAGAAACGATGTCAATAACTACAGACCTATTTCTGTCTTACCAGGTCTATCCAAGGTTTTAGAAAAAATAATTAATATAAGACTCTTACATTATTTAGAAAAATTTAAAATATTATCAACTTCACAATTTGGGTTTAGACAGGGAATATCAACTGAGGATGCAGTTACAGCACTCAGCTCGCTGATAACTGATTATGTCGATTCAGGGAAAAAGTGTCTGGCTGTATTCCTTGATCTAAAAAAAGCCTTTGACACCGTTTCTGTTCCAACCCTTGTGACCAAGCTAGAAAGAATTGGAATAAGGGGAACCCCTCTTAGGCTTTTTAAAGACTATTTATCAAGTAGAAAACAGAGGGTTAAGATAGGGACATACATCAGTGATGATGTGGAGGTATCATTCGGCGTACCTCAAGGAAGCGTATTAGGACCAACGCTTTTCTTATTGTACATTAATGACTTAAGTAACTTAAAAGTAGATAACGCAAAAATCTTCTCTTATGCCGATGATACCGCCATTGTCTTTTATGGGAATAACTGGTCTGAAGTAAAGCTCAAAGCTGAAATAGGTATGGCTCAAACTGCTAATTGGCTTAATGAAAATCTCCTTACGTTAAATGCAAACAAGACAAATTACATATGTTTTACAATTAGAAATCGCTCACAACCAGATCAAGATTTAAATATCAAAATACATTCTTGTAATCGAGCCAATAATTATCCCTGTACATGTCCAATAATTAATAAAGTAACACAAACAAAATATTTAGGTGTTATAATTGACCAACATTTAAGTTGGTACTCTCACCTCGAACATGTTGCTAACAGAATACGTAAATTGAGTTGGATATTTAAATCATTGAGATACGTGGTCCCTACAAGTGTAGCCACAAAAGAGGGCGCTAAGAGAAATCTTCTAAATGAAATCTACACTGCCCTTGCACAGTCTGTGATAGTCTACTGTATACCCGTATGGGGTGGGGCAGCGAAATCTAAATTTATAGACGTCGAACGAGCGCAAAGAGGTCTGATAAAAATAATGTATTTCAAGAATCGGAGATTTCCTACTGAAAGTCTATATGAGATCAGCGGCCTGCTATCTGTTAGGAAATTATATATCTGTGCCGCGATCCTAAAAAAGCATAAGACACTTAAGTATGACAAAAACATAATATTAAAAAGGAGAAAAGATATTATTGTGCAAGTCCCACAATCTAAAACCAATTTTGCTGCTACACAGTATAATAAACAATCAGCACGATTATACAATAAAATTAATAAAGACATATACATATACACTGAACAACTTCATAAAGGTAAGAAAATGCTAGTAGAATGGTTAAAATCACGCACGTATTCAGACATCGAATTACTGTTACAATAAGTGGAAATTAGTTATACTTGCACCGTCACACCTACACTTACATGCTCCCTCATACACACATCCACATCACTCACACACCTCTCACACTCCACACACCTCACACACAACACGCACCACACACAATTGACACACCTCACACACCCCACACACATCACACACTTCGCACAACTAACACAACCATATCAATGTAAGAAAAAAATTAAATTAAATTATTTTTGTAATTTGTAAGTTGTAAAAACAGCCAAAGCTATGGAAGAGCGGAGTCTCCTAACACAGGCGTTATTATGCTTAAAAGGAGGCTCCAATCATAAACTAATATGTAAACTATGTAGTTGGTACAGTAATAAATATTTTATTTTATTTTTATTGTTTGGCTGGGAGGTGTTAATGCATCCGCCGTATAGTCCTGACCTTGCACCTTCAGATTTCCACCTGTTTCGGTCTCTTCAGAATTCTTTAGGCAGTGTCAGGTTAACATCACAAGAGGACTGCCAAAACCACTTGTCGCCGTATTTTGATCAGAAGTCCCAAAATTTCTATAGCAATGGGATCATGTCCCTACCTATAAGATGGCAAAAAGTTCTCGAACAAAATGGTACCTACATACTTTAGATAAATGTAAATAATGTACTCGTATATTAAAAAATGTTTTGAATTTTCTTAAAAAATGCGAAGAAACTTTTTCCACAACCTATTATATGCTTTCAACTAAAAAAAGTAATTTTCCAAATTGGTTTATAAATGACGGAGTTCTGAGGTAACAAACATAAAAAAAAAAACATTAAAAAAATACAACCGAATCGAGAACCTCCTCCTTTTTTTGAAGTTGGTTGAAAATGCTTCAGCATTCAGCTGTAAGAAAATGGTTAAGTACTAAACATTTTATGTGAAGAGTCGGAACGAGTCGTCTATTTATTTATTTATTAACTATGGATGACTTACCTACAGCTAAAACAAACAGAATACAAATTCCAAAGGAAACTACGAGTATCAACCACCTAAACATAATGGGAACAAACTCGCACAAATTCTATTATACGAGTACATACATACACACCACATCACCACACACTATATTAAACATACCTACACACCACATCACCACACACTATATTAAACATACCTACACACCACATCACCACACACTATATTTCCCCTACTCTAGAACATCACATTTTGAGCACTAAGATACAGACTGTCATGTGCATAACTCCAGCTTCCTCATAGGTGATAGAAGAATTCTACCTATGGCAATATTAAAGCTGCAATCAAAGTACCAAGTCTTAATTTAGCTGCCGCAACAACTTCGTGAGTCATTAGTGTGTGTCGGCTGGAGTGACGCCACCCCAGCTTCCTCATTCAGAACAGGCAAACCAGTGAGGTTAGAGTTTTGGACTAAAGTCAGAAAATTAAAGCATAATAGCTGCCATTGGCATTTTACATCTTTTACATCTGTATGGATAATTATAGATTAAGGCATTCTTTTATGTATAGATTTTTTATATTCTTAGGACCATTTCTTTATAATAAAGTAAACGCAATTTTGTCTATGTCTGCATTAAACACGGTACATTGCAAAAATGTAATTAAAACTTGGTTACAAAAATTGTCTTATGATGACACAGAAAAGTTACTGGTTGTTTTAAGTTAAATATTATTTTTAATTCAATGTTTTCATTTCATTAGTCTGTTATGTTATTCATTATTTATGTATTATCATAAATCTTAGGAAATATTTTTGTAAACTAATTTGCACTTATGATACCTGCGATACAGGTTTATCCTAGTTTAGGTTAAGCCCATTATTATTAGGTTGGGGAAAAAGTCTTTTCGCATTATAGTATGTATGAACTTAAAATAAAATCTCTTTGGCTATACTATTTGTATCTGGCTGGTTTTGGTAACATTGAAAGTTTAAATTTTAAAGAACATAATTCCAAATTCAAATTAGGAAAATGTGTGATTTTCATTTGTTTTTCGTACTGTCAAGATGAGTGAATCTAATGAAGAAATTCGATACATTTTTAAATTTAACTACATAAAAGGTAAAAATGCAACGCATGCCGCGAAAAAAAATTGCGATGTTTATGGACCCAATGCAGTGTCTGTGAGAGTAGCAAAAATTTGGTTTAAGCGTTTTCAATCCGGAAATTTTGATGTCAAAGATGCACGTCGCTCTGGTCGCCCTATTACGGATAAAATGGATGCCATTTTTGAAAAAGTGGAGCAAGATCAGCATATCAGTAGTTACGACGTAGCTGAAGAACTGGGAATTGACCACAAAACAGTTATGGCGCATTTGAAAAAACTGGGTACACAAAAAAGCTCGATATTTGGGTACCTCACGAGCTCACTGAAAGAAACCTAATGAACTGTGTACTCATTTGTGATTCTTTATTACGACGTGATGAAACCGAACCATTTTTGAAGAAGCTGATAACTGGTGATGAAAAGTGGATCACGTACGACAAGAACGTGCGAAAAAGGTCGTGGTCAAAGGCCGGTCAGGCTTCACAGACTGTGGCGAAACCCGGGTTAACTCGCAACAAGGTGATGTTGTGTGTGTAGTGGGATTGGAAGGGCATTATTCATTATGAGCTGTTACCACCAAGTAGGACCATCGATTCTGAACTCTAATGCGAACAACTGATGAGATTAAAGCAAGAAGTTGAGAGAAAGCGGCCGGAATTAATCAACAGAAGGGGTGTGGTTTTTCATCATGATAACGCTAGACCTCACACATCTTTAGCCACTCAGCAAAAATTAAGAGTTTGGCTGGGAGGTGTTAATGCATCCGCCGTTTAGTCCTGACCTTGCACCTTCAGATTTCCACCTGTTTCGGTCTCTTCAGAATTCTTTAGGCAGTGTTAGGTTAACATCACGAGAGGACTGCCAAAACCACTTGTCGCGGTATTTTGATCAGAAGTCCCAAAATTTCTACAGCAATGGGATCATGTCCCTACCTACAAGATGGCAAAAAGTTACCGAACAAAATGGTACCTACATACTTTAGATAAATGTAAATAATGTATATTAAAAAATGTTTTGAATTTTCTTCAAAAATGCGAAGAAACTTTTTCCCCAACCTATTATATACCTACCATTTTAGTTTAAGCCTTAATATTGTAAATATGCATTATTTAAATGAATGAGTAAATAAATGAAAATTGGCAGCAAAATTTTCAAATCTCTGGTCATAATACTCTATGAGTTATTCAACTTCTTAACATGAGTAGCTGGAGTGACGCCACCCCAGCTGCTCAGTCATATCTTCCGAACGAAAGAAGATATGATTATGTATTGTAGCTGAAACATTAAAGTATAATAACTGCCATTGGCAGCAAAATTTTCAAATCTCTGGTCAAAATACTCTATGAGTTATTTCAACTTCTAAACATGAGTAGCTGGAGTGACGCCACCCCAGCTGCTCAGTCATATCTTCCGAACGAAAGAAGATATGATTATGTATTGTAGCTCAAAAATTAAAGCATAATAACTGCCATTGGCAGCAAAATTTTCAAATCTCTGGTCAAAATACTCTATGAGTTATTTCAACTTCTAAACATGAGTAGCTGGAGTGACGCCATCCCAGCTGCTCAGTCATATCATCCGAACGAAAGCACATATGATAATGTTTTACAGCTCAAAAATTAAGGCATAAGTAATTATTATTAAAAAAAAAAATTGCAGCAAAATTTTCAAATCTCTAGGTCTCGTAGTTTCTACGTAATAAACAAAAAATAGTTAAAAAATCAAATTATTGCCTCGGAGCAGGTAAGGAGCGGCGTTGCCATTCCGTGCGCTATATTATTGCAACCAAGTTTGTACTTAACAGGAATTGTATTAGAAGTCATTATAGTTTGCGCTCAAAATAATTTTAATTTTGAATATTGAAGATATAGACTGAGAGCCGACTGAACTATAGTGGAACTAATATAGTATTATTAAAAAGTTTAGATACTTATCAATTTTAGACGATGAGAGAACTACATTATTGTTTTTTTGTGACGTCCTGTGTAGTTCCGGCGCAAAGGTAGCCCGCGAAATTCAAACTTTATTACGTTTTTTTGCAATTTGCAGATCACTGTTAGGTTGTATGTTGATCAAATTATGATTCGCGACCGTAACTTAAACAGGGTGTAAGTGTGAACAGTGGCAATATTTTAAGGGGTCATTGTAATCATAGTTGGAAAATGTCCATAAGGTCGAAATTAGCTTGACATCCTAGAAATGATGAGCATAATGATCATCACTTTGAGGTGTTAAGCGAATTTAGACCTTATTAACATTCATGTTTTTTTTTTTAATTCAGCTTCCAGATCATTTACCGAGTATCCTGGAGCAAAAAAAAGGGGGTTGTAGAATGTCAATAAGGTCGAAATTAGCTTGACACTCTAGAAATGATGTGCATAATGATCTAGACACTTTCTGCGGTGTCAAGCGAATTTAGACCTTATTGACATTCATGTTTTTGACCTCCACACCTATCTGACCTCCACAACCCAGTAACTGGGTAATACGATACCCTTTGGTAAGACTGGTTGTCAGACTTTCGGGCTTCTGATGATCCGTAACGACTGTCAAAGATCCACGAGGAGGGTAGTTCGGTGAAGTGAAGTGTCAAGTTCGTCTTCTAGCTGTTTTACGATAATTAATTATAAAACTCGAAGTTACGCGTTGTAAAATCATCAAGAATATATATTGTGACCATCTGATTGCAAAGTGATATCGTTTGCAGAGGGAAATAATAGTACAGTAAAGTTTAAAAAGCTAAATACGTTGTGACTCAGTGTTTGTCTAAAACTCATCCGTAAACAATAAAAATAGCTTTAAAACTTATAAAAGCACAATTACTCTAAATAAGAAACAATATCACGAACTAGAAACATACTAATTAGTGCTAAAAAGTTTAAAACAGTGCCGTAACATTGAAGTGAACGTTAACATTTGAAACAATAACCACGCCCCACCACCTACCTCAACGCAGGTGGGCGCGTTCCAGGTCCGAGCGACTGTTGAATTTCGTTATTCTAAACATAATTCACTACACTAACGCCAGCTAGCGTCGAGTAGCAGTCTTAGTTGAAAACGTTCCATTTCTGGCTTAATAATATTTAAAGCATTACTTCATCTCAAATACCATTAAACGAATATTTCTAGTAAAATCGAATACATTAAACTTGCAGAACAACAAAAATAATATGGATCACACAAACTATGTTACTTTACGAAAACGTCAAACTGTGACTAAATCGAGATCTACAGAGTCGCTAAACCTCAGTCTAAACGCAAGTTCACTGTCATGTGATGAAATATTAGGCAGAAGTTTAGACCTTTCCACAAATATGTGTTCCACTATTGTGGCGGAACTAAAAAATGAAATTAAGGAATTAAATACCCGCTTAGAAAGCACACAACACGAAATGGAAAATATTATACTGGAAAATATAGACTTGAAAAACCAAATAAAAAATGTGAACCAAGAATTGAGCGTCTTAAGGCAATTATGTAGAAGCCCATTAACTATTAGTCACAACGTGTCAGCTAGCACCAGAAAGAGTGCGCGACGTCGCCTCACTGACAGTTTTCATATCTACCCTACAAGCCTACACAAAACAAGTACTTTTACAACTACGAAACAGGGAAAAGCAATAATTCCAAATACGGGAAATGATCCGATTACTGGACAGTGCCAAAAAACAACAAACGTTCAACGGGCCAACACTTTGAATACGTCGTTGAAACAAGAAGCAAAGATATGTGATGAACTAAAAAATGACGTCGTTTTACCTCCCCCGACAAGCACAAAGGTAAACAATGGGATGGAAACTAAAAAAATAATATATACCCACAGGCGTGAAAAAAGGGCATTTATAATAGGAGGAAGACAATGCAGTGGACTAGCAACACAGCTGTACAAATCAAGATTCTACAACCCGTATAACCAATATCGTTTCTTGTCTATTATTAAGCCAAATGCTACCACGGAAGATATATTGACTAGTATACAGCTTTTCGACATTATCTCTGAAGACAAATTAATTGTATCTATAGGACAAAATGACATTAATACTTTAAAAATGATTACAGAACTAGTTCTGTTTCTAAAAACAGTTAAATGTCCCGTTATCATCCTAAGTGTGAATAAAAACATCTGCTCTAACGAATTTAAATTGAACGAAATGTTGTATCTGATTTGTAGGCAGAGTAAGGATTGTTCATTCATATCAAAATTCTATAACATGTCATCGCTATGTTATAAAATAAATTTAGTGTTAGACCAACTAGACTATGATCAAGCATTCTTAACATATTAGGTTGGGGAAAAAGTCGATTTCGCATTATAGTATGTATGAACTTAAAATAAAATCTCTTTGGCTATACTATTTGTATCTGGCTGGTTTTGGTATCATTGAAAGGTTACATTTTAAAGAACAGAATTCCAAATTCAAATTAGGAAAATGTGTGATTTTAATTTGTTTTTCGTACTGTCAAGATGAGTGAATCTAATGAAGAAATTCGATACATTTAAAAATTTTACTACAAAAAAGGTAAAAATGCAACGCAAGCCGCGAAAAAAATTTGCGATATTTATGGACCCAGTGCAGTGTCTGTGAGAGTAGCACAAATTTGGTTTAAGCGTTTTCAAACCGAAAATTTTGATGTCAAAGATGCACGTCGCTCTGGTCGCCTTATTACGGATAAAACGGATGCCATTTTTGAAAAAGTGGAGCAAGATTGGCATATCAGTAATTACGACGTAGCTGAAGAACTGGGAATTGACCAAAAACAGTTTTGGCGCATTTGAAAAAAACTGGGTACACAAAAAAGCTCGATATTTGGGTACCTCACGAGCTCACTGAAAGAAACCTAATGAACCGTGTACGCATTTGTGATTCTTTATTACGACGTAATGAAACCGAACCATTTTTGAAGAAGCTGATAACTGGTGATGAAAAGTGGATCACGTACGACAAGAACGTGCGAAAAAGGTCGTGGTCAAAGGCCGGTCAGGCTTCACAGACTGTGGCGAAACCCGGGTTAACTCGCAACAAGGTGATGTTGTGTGTGTAGTGGGATTGGAAGGGCATTATTCATTATGAGCTGTTACCACCAGGCAGGACCATCGATTCTGAACTCTACTGCGAACAACTGATGAGATTAAAACAAGAAGTTGAGAGAAAGCGGCCGGAATTAATCAACAGAAGGGGTGTGGTTTTTCATCATGATAACGATAATGATCATAATGATGATGATCATGATAACCTCACACATCTTTAGCCACTCAGCAAAAATTAAGAGAGTTTGGCTGGGAGGTGTTAATGCATCCGCCGTATAGTCCTGACCTTGCACCTTCAGATTTCTACCTGTTTCGGTCTCTTCAGAATTCTTTAGGCAGTGTCAGGTTAACATCACGAGAGGACTGCCAAAACCACTTGTCGCGGTATTTTAATCAGAAGTCCCAAAATTTCTATAGCAATGGCATCATGTCCCTACCTACAAGATGGCAAAAAGTTATCGAACAAAATGGTACCTACATACTTTAGATAAATGTAAATAATGTATATTAAAAAATGTTTTGAATTTTCTTAAAAAATGCGAAGAAACTTTTTCCCCAACCTATTATAATAAAAACTTCAACATTAATAACACTGCTACACCGAAAGCAAATATAGCACGTACTCAAAACCAAAGTACACAAACTAATGTTAATTCAGTAAATGAAATTGCAAACGGAGCATTTTTTCGTGGCTAAACGAGTTAATCATGTAATATTTCACCAAAACATTGCTGGTGCTTTAAACAAGGCTGAAGACATTGAAATAGCACTAAATCTACTTCGAGATAAAAAAATTTTTATCGATTTTATAACTTTAACTGAAACTTTTATAAAATCGGGGGACGAAGATAATTTGAAAATAAAAGCATTTAAATTAGTAAGTAGTTTTTCTAGAAAAGACCAGAAACGGGGCGGCGTTTGCATATTAATAAGACAAGGGATCGAATACGAACCTATTGAATGGCTAAAAAATATGACTTTAGAAAAACATTTTGAAATATGCGGTTTAAGACTGCAAAAATACGGCATTAATTTGTTTTGTGTGTATAGAACACCTAATTCGGACTTACATATATTTTTTAGAAAGCTACAAATATTATTAAACAGACTCCATAATAAAGATAATTACAATAACATTATATGTGGAGATTTCAACGTTGACATATTAAATAATACTAAGTCTAAAAATGAATTTATGGACATTATATTTAATTACAATTTTAAATTTCATATAAATAAACCAACTCGACAAAATACTTGTATTGACAACATAATTAGTGACATCAAAGATGCTAAAGGAGAAGTACATGAACTGGGACTGTCAGATCATAACACGGGTCAAACATTGACAGTAAAAAAAAAAGCAGAACGTAATTATCAAAAGCATTGGTTTGCTTATAAAAGAGATCTATGCAAGGAATATATTGATAAGTTTTGCTACTACCTTAGTAATCTATCTTTCTCGGAGATTTTCCTAGAAACAGACGTTAACAAGGCGTTTACACTATTCCACGACGAGATCTGCCTTTATTTTAATTTGTGTTTTCCACTGATAAAAATCAAAATGAATCAAAACTCTAGTAACCCAAAATGGATTACAAAGGGCCTAAAAAAATCTTTTGTGACAAAACGGAAACTACAAAATGAATACTATAAAAATAAAAGCATTCAAAATAAGCGAAAATATACAACATATAGTAAAATTTTGAGAAAATTTGTAATAAGTACTCATAATAGTAAAAATAAAAAATATATAGAAAAAGCCGAAAACAAGTGTAAAGCCACATGGAGAATAGCTCAAAGAAACCAACCAAACGAATGAAATCAGAGAAATTTCTAACGGGAATCAAATGCTATTAAATGGAGACGAAATTGCCACATATTTCAATAATTACTTTATAAATGTTGTTAACCCGGTAATTAATGACCACTCTACAAACAAACCAATAACAGGAAGAAGGCTAGCCAGCTCTATTTACCTAGAACCTGCGGATTCAGTAGAAATATATAGAATAACAATGGAATTACGGAATACAAATTCAGCTGGGTATGATGGTATTACAACAAAAATATTAAAACGAACCATATTTTCTATATTAAAACCATTGACCTACTTAATAAATATGTCTATGGATAATGGTATTTTTCCAGAAGCACTTAAATACTCCGTTGTTAAACCACTGCATAAAAAGAGTTGAGTGAGCAGGAAACTACAGGCCAATTACATTAGTTCCTATTTTATCCAAGATATTCGAGAAAGTAATGTGTACAAGGCTTTAAAGGCTTATAAAGTTTTTTGATAAAAATGAAATATTATGTCAACAACAGAATGGTTTTATTAAAAATAAGTCGACTACTTTGGCAAGTTTTAAATTAATAAAAGAAATCCTTAGTGCAATAGATACAAAAAAGATTCCAATAGCTGTATTTCTTGACATGAGTAAAGCATTTGACATGATATGTCTCGACAAACTATTAAACAAATTGGAAAATTATGGTTTGAGAGGCCCAGCCTACAATTGGTTTGATAGCTACCTAAGAGGTCGAAAGCAATGCACGGAGATCGTGAAAATGTGCCGTGAGACTAACACCTACGTAACGTATAGATCTAAATACTTAGTTAACAAATATGGATTACCTCAAGGAACTGGGATTTCACCGATATTATTTTTAGCGTACATTAATGAATTGCCGAACTCAACAGACCAATACACTATACTATTCGCAGACGATACCACTATTCTAACTAAAGAGGCTACTGTTGAGCAAGCAATTAATGTCACTAATAAAGCTCTTAATGATATACATGACTGGTTAAACCTAAATAATTTACAAATAAATACTACTAAAACTAAATTTATGATATTTTGCACTAATAGTAACAAAAAAAATACAACTGACAACATTGACCTACAAATAAAATATAATAATGATAAAATTGGAAAAGTAAATACTATAAAATTTTTAGGAATACATTTTGACAATCTTTGCAACTGGAAATCACATGTAGACATGGTATGTAAGAAATTAAATAGATTTGTATACGCGCTACGGAAAATAAAACAGTTAACGAATGTAGAAACAGCTCTTATGGTATACCATAGCCACGTGTGCTCTGTATTACGATACGGGATAATCGTCTGGGGAAACTCCACGGACTCCCAAAGAGCATTCATAGTACAAAAAAAATGCCTCAGATCAATATATAACCTTAAGTGGACTGATTCTTGTCGACCAGTATTTGCTAACAAAAGGCTGCTTACACTCCCATCCTTATACATTTTAGAAATGTGTAAGTTTGTTAGGAAACACCCTTCGCTTTTTGAAAAGGATGAAAAAGCTGCTTTAAAAAGAAAGGTAGCACAAAAGCCTCTGATAGTGCCTCGAAATCGATTAAAGCTTTGCGACTCGAACTGCTACAGTATGGCGGTTAAGATATATAACAAGCTACCGGAAAAAATGAGAAAGCACAATGAATTAGAATTCAGTAGAGCTTTATTTAATTGGTTATGTGACAGATGTTTTTATTCGATTAATGAATTTATAAATTTAAAACCTTTTTGACATTCTAAGTGCTGTATTTGACTCATTAATTATAAAAAAATATATATTTTTTTTGTCTTGCGTAAATCGTATAAACATAATTATTACAGTACAGTAGTTTTGACTAAAAATTAATTAATAATGTATGACTTTATAAATTGAATAAACCTTTTTGACATTATATGTGCTGCATTTGACATAGTTATTATAGTTTATTATTACTGTTTTTTTGTGTTTGCGTCTTGCGTAGGGATATTGTATAAACATAATTATGTATAACAGTATAATCAAGATTTTGACTGAAAATTAATTAATATTTGTATTCTAATAATGAAAGAAGTCTGTTATTTTGATTTAATTATTGTTACCGATTGTATTGACATTGTAACTTACAATGTCACTTAAAATTTGCACGACTAGAAAGTCGAATATAGTGAAACCATATGTAACTTTACTATGATCAATGTACTTAGTACTTACCTATATTCTGGCAAATAAAGTATTCATTCATTCATTCACGAATGACAGCCGGACCAACGGCTTAACGTGCTTTTTGAGGCACGGAGGAGTCTCGGTATGTAAAGATGGTCACCCATCCACTGACCGACCCCGGCAAGCGTAGCTTAACCTGATGGATCGACCCCTGCGGCTGTTATTACTTAGCCACGAGCTCCTCCGTCCGGTCCGTATATAGTACAATATTAAAGTGTGTAGTCGGCTCCCAGTCTACAATCTAGTTCAAACTACAACTAACTGATAACGTAGCGCCCGGAACGGCAACTCCGCTCCTTACCTGCTCCGAGGCAATAATTTGAATTTTTTGGCGCGGAAACAATTTTTTGTTTAATACGTAGAAACTACTAGACCTAGAGATTTGAAAATTTTGCTGCCAAAGGCAGCTATAATGCCTTAATGTTTGAGCTGTAAAACATTATCATAATGTTCCTTCGTTCGGAAGATATGACTGAGCAGCTGGGGTGGCGTCACTCCAGCTACTCATGTTTAGAAGTTGAATAACTCGTAGAGTATTTTGACCAGAGATTTGAAAATTTTGCTGCCAATGGCAGCTATTATGCTTTAATTTTCTGACTTTAGTCCAAAACTCTAACCTCACTGGTTCGCCTGTTCTGAATGAGGAAGCTGGGGTGGCGTCACTCCAGCTGACACACACTAAATGACTCATATTGACGAAGTTTTTGCGGCTGCTAAAATAAGACTTGGTACTTTGATTGCAGCTATTATGCTTTAAATATTGGCATAGGTAGAATTCTTCTATCACCTATGAGGAAGCTGGAGTTATGCACATCAGACTGTCTAATAGTGCGGGGCTCACTGGCAATGTTGGTTGTGTAAAATGGCTGTAACTCAGGCGTCACCCAGATTAGAACAGAAACTCTCGGAATATCCCGATCTTTCACAGATGTTCTTAACAAACCCGGAGATTTGATTAAATTCTGGAGGGAGGTGGGCTGGTTGGAATAAACCCCCGACGGCCGCCATGGCCCACGCACAATGGTCCACATGAAGGACTAAGTGCGGAAACCAAATCCTATAACATAGAACATAGATAGAACATGGCTGTAACTAGAGTGTTATTCATCCATGTACTTACCTGTAAGGATGTGATTGTGGGTATTACCTAGAAATTAAATATATTTATTTCTTTCTATTTGTATAGAAGGCCATCTACGTATGTCACAAGTAACTTGCATTCTCGTTTCAGAACGTGGAGCCGGCCGCGCTGGAGGCTATCATCGAGTACGTGTACACGCCCGACTCGCTCGTCATCACGGAGGACAATGTGCAGGTAGCTCGGCGTACTGCCGACGTTCACTCGAGTTCGTTCTGAGTCAAGCAGGACCAAATGATCGAATCAACGCACTCACATAGATACGCTCCGCTACGTACAGTCCGTGCGTCAGTCCGTGTCTGTATAACCTATGCCCACAATAAAAAGATTTGATTTGATTTAGATTTTGAGCTCCGAGGACGCATAAGGAATGCCGACAAAATGAGCTAGAATTGTGATTTAGTCGATATTAACAAATAAATTATGAAATAATTCCATGAGGATAGTATGTGCCTGAAAACCGCCCGCTTCTGCAGCCCCTTGTCCTCGCAGCTTGCGCACGGACTGTACTTGAGATGTGATGCGACGCGTTCCTGGTACGTAAACGGCACGCCGGAACCGCAGTTCCTGTACGTGTCGTGTGTTGTGTTAGAGCTTGCTGTCGGCGGCGTCGCTGCTGGCGGTGGGCGGGGTGCGCGCGGCGTGCTGCGTGTTCCTGGCGGGCGCGCTGTCGCCGGACAACGCGCTCGGCATCCGCGCCTTCGCCGAGCTGCACGCCTGCGCCGACCTTAGCACCGCCGCCGCGCGCTTCATCGAGAACCACTTCGTCGAGGTGAGCGTGTCGAGCAATTGCGCGACCTATTATGATGTAATTAAATAAATTTGTTTTATTTTTTTTTGTAATGTGTAACATGTGTAACATGCGGCGCTCACTCGCTCCTGCCCGCAGGTGCTGGACACGGAGGAGTTCCTGGCGCTCGAGGCGGACACGCTGGCGCAGCTGCTGGACAACGACCGCATCACGGTGAGTGTCGCTCGCACTCGCACGCGCTCGTCTTCGCCGCGCTAACCGACCGCGCGTCCCGCAGGTGCCCAGCGAGGAGGCCATCCTGGACGCCGTGGTGCGCTGGATGCAGCAGGCACCCAGCACGCGCGCGCCGCATCTGGGTGCGCTGCTGGAGCACGTGCGCTTGCCGCTGTTGGCGCAGGACGCGCTGGTGGCGCGCGCCAACGCCGAGCCGCTGTGCAGCGCAGGACTGCGCGTCAAGGACCTGGTCATCGAGGCGCTGTCCTACCACCTTATGCGGCCAGAGCGGCGCGCGGCGTGCGCGGCCGAGTGCGCCCGGGCGCGGCCTCGCCAGCCGCCTCGTGCGCCGCGCGTGCTCCTGGTGGTGGGCGGTCAGGCGCCCAAGGCCATCCGTGACGTGGAGGCATTCCAGCTGGACGCGGCGCGCTGGCGACCGGCCGCGGACCTGCTGACACGGCGCTGCCGCGCGGGACTAGGCGTGGTGGGCGGCAAGGTGTACGCCGTTGGAGGGTTCAACGGTGAGCGTGTGTTATGTTCCAGCTGGACTTAGTGCGCTGGCCGCCGGCCGCGCAGTTGCTGACGCGGGGCTGGGCGTGGTGGGCGGCAAGGTGTTCGCCGTCGGAGGCTTCAACGGTGAGCGTGTGTTACGTCCCAGCTGAACGCGGCGCGCTGGCTGCCGGCCGCGGACCTACTGATGCGGGGCTGGGTGTGGTGGAAGGCAAAGTGTACGCCGTCGCGGCTTCAACCCTGAGCCGGCCCAGCACTCCGATCCATGCAATACGACAGGCCTTATCACGATTTTTCGCTGTATACTTTATATTAATCCGTCATCTTCACGGCCCAGCACTCCGATCCATGCAATACGACAGGCCTTATCACGAACTTTCGCTGTATACTTTATATTAATCCGTCTTCTTCACGGCCCAGCACTCCGATCATGCAATACGACAGGCCTTGTCACGAACTTTCGCTGTATACTTTATATTAATCCGTCTTCTTCACGGCCCAGCACTCCGATCATGCAATACGACAGGCCTTATCACGAACTTTCGCTGTATACTTTATATTAATCCGTCTTCTTCACGGCCCAGCACTCCGATCCATGCAATACGACAGGCCTTATCACGAACTTTCGCTGTATACTTTATATTAATCCGTCTTCTTCACGGCCCAGCACTCCGATCCATGCAATACCACAGGCCTTATCACGAACTTTCGCTGTATACTTTATAATAGGTCTTTACCTATGAAATTGCCGTTTTGTATGAAAAAATTTAAATGAATTTTTTTCATGCATTTTTTATTTGTATTAATCGAAGAAATCACCCATGCAATCAATGCATCTTTGCCAACGCAGTGGCAGTTTATTGATGCCCTTCTTAAAGAAATCAGCTGGACGGGAGGCAACAAATTCTTCAAAGGCATTTTGTACTGCCTCTCGGGCATTGAATTTTTTTCCCGCCAAGAAGTTATCCAAATTCTGGAAAAAGTAGTAGTCTGTAGGCGCAAGGTCTGGTGCGTAGGGCGGATGACGGAGAGCTTCCAACCCCAGTTCTTGCAACTTGGAGATCGTCTGCTGTGCAGTATGAGGTCGCGCGTTGTCGTGCAGGAGCAGCGGAGACGAGCGATTGACCAATGCTGGTTGGAGATGTGCCAGCTTCTCCATCATTGTGTTCAGTTCTTCACAGTACACATCTGAAGTAATGCTCACCCCGTTTGGTAAGAAGCTGTGATGAATCACACCGGCGCTAGACCACCAAACAGTGACCATCACTTTTCTAGGGGTAAGTTTTCGTTTAGGGCATTGTTTAGGTGCTGAACCAGGATCCAACCAACTTGCTGAGCGCTTGCGGTTATCAAACAGAATCCATTTTTCATCGCAGGTATCAATGCGGTTCAAAATTCCTTCATTTGTGTGTCTGTTGAGCAGTGCAAGGCACGTCTCGACGCGTACTTCGCGCTGGCGATCATTGAGTTCGTGGGGCACCCATTTGTCAAGCTTTTTTACCTTGCCAATTTGACGCAAATGGACCAATATTGTTTTGACGCTAACGTCGAAAGCTGCTGCTAATTCAGCCGTAGATTGTGTATCATCAGCTTCCACAATCGCCTTTAATTCGTCATTGTCGACCAAAGTCTTCGGACGACCGCGAGGTTCATTTTTCAGGTCGAAATTTCCAGAACGGAAGCGAGCAAACCAATAACAAGTGGTGCGTTGGTTTGTAGTGTTAGCTCCGTAAACGTCGTTGATGTTGCGTGCCGCTTGTGCCGCGTTGCTGCCACGACGGTACTCATATTCCATAATTACTCGAATTTTTAACGTATCCATGATGACGAAAAAGATTGAAATGTGATGAAAATGTAACACTAATCAATAAACAAATGACTACTTTTGGAAAAAAAAAATCCATGTTTTTAAAATAAAATTAATTTGAAAGTAGAATGCTTAGCCAAACAAAAATTATTTTGATTTGAAATGGCCAGTACTGCAGAACGGCAATTTCATAGGTAAAGACCTAATATGACCGCGTATGTCACATTGCAGTTGTAATGACGTTGTACAGTGTCAACCAATACGAATCAACGACAACCGTTTTGATTCGCGTGTTTAATATTGTGCGTGTATAAAAGAATAAGAGAAAAAGTAAATGAAGTTAATTTCCATGATTTCAAAATATCTATACTGTATCTACATTATTTAAGTTAGAGTGATATAATACTAATCGTGATAGGTATTTCTTCAGGGAACTTTAGTTTTATGACAATGTATATATGTGTTGTTGTCAAGTTTTTAATGCCCTCCTCTATTTCTTTGTAATTCAAGGGTTTTAGTTAATTATTCAAGATATGTTTTCATAATAAAGCTCCAACCATCTTGTCTAAGTTATATGGCGACCTCTATAATACACTAATATAACAAAAAGGTCGCATATACTTTTCCTTGAGACCATGACGCCCCGGCCATTTTCAGCTGTCTTTAGATTTCTCTCATTATTACTTACTTTTTAATTGAATCACTTTTGAATGACACAATAAATAGAAATGGTTTAATTAATGTGTGGGTTTGACCTATAGATGATTTAAAAGTCTACTTAAAGTTATGTACTACCGTTGAAATTCAACATTTTAGTCTCATACAAGTCTTAATTTAGTCTTCCATATGACTAAAACAGTTTTGTAATATATAAAGGTCCTGCACAAACTTTTAAGCGGTGTTTTAATTATATAAAAGTTAAACGGCTGACACCATTATATGACGTCGTATAAGTTAGTCTTGAAAACGTTTACTCAACATATGCACTGACACTATTGTACGACGTCGTATAAGTTAGTCCTGAAAACGTTTACTCAACTTTATAATAAGACATTAAAGTCAGGTGACTGAAACATCGTAAGATGAACGTCTATTTAACTTAATAGTTAACTAAATACCGATATAAAACCGTTTTATAACAAAAGTCATATAAGACTGGAATTATACGACGTTTTTGCTAGTTGGGCTGTGTTTGTGTTGAAAATGTTCAGTATCCCACTGAAATTTGACGAGGATGCAAAACGACACGTTGTATTATGTGGGAAATTTCATAGTTTACCCAATAGAATATTGTCTGCATTCTGCCTAGTAGGTACACACGGCTACACATCAAGCTATCATTTCCAGTTTACACTGACCTCTCATTGTAAGGAAATCCTATACATTGCGAGATCAGCTTATACTAGGTAGGTAGTCAGTATAATAATAATAGGTAATTAGGTATAATTAATTATTAATTAGGTTTAATTATTATTTATTACGGACATAAACAGTAGGTAATAATATGCGCGGTCGGGCGAGTGATGACTGCTGGACAAGTAAGCATGCGTCGTGAACTCTTGAGCGAAAACTTTTTAGAAACATAATAAATTATGCAATCTTTATAATAGGTACATAGAGGGGTATAAATAAACGATAACAGCGCGCCTTCTACTTTTGTACGTGTTTGTATACATTTCCAGTTTACACTGACCTCTCATTGTAAGGAAATCCTACACAATGCGAGATCAGCTTATACTGGATAAGTATAGCTTGATCTGTAGCCGGCTTGTATTTCCCGAATTCTCGGAATTTCGGCGAGCGGGCAGCGGCACATTGGGGTGTATGTGTGCGTGTGCATCGTGTAACGTCGTTTCAGTTCGGAACTATTTGGAACGGCGTTTGTGTGCGTGTAGCGCCTAACTGCACATCACTGATACTATCTCTGTCGGACACGATGCCAAGTGAGATAGCGTGCGTTTTGGCCACGCCCACCAGTGAGTTCGTGTCCGCGGCTAGTTTCACCTTAACGTCACTATCGGCTTTAAAACCATCAAAAACTATGAAAACGAACCCTTAATGAAAAATTTTAAAATTTTCGCAGCCGCCATCTTGGATTTACATTTTAACGACACTATGGGTTTTAACACATTAAATCGTTTAAAAAAAATGCAAGAATTTGATGAATTACGTATGAGTGGCTTTATGTGAGTACCTATGATCAAAGAGCGTCCGGAATTTAAAACGTAATGCTGCTGTTACCCTCCGTAACAAGCCCAACCATTTCTGGTCTTAAGTAAATGGTTGAAAGTCCAATGGCAGTTGTACCCAACCCTATGACGTCAGACTGCAAACAAGCAGATAGTGGTGTTACCGCGGTGTATGGCAAGTTAGGAACAGCTGCCAACTTCAGTAAAGTTAGGAACAGCTGCCAACTTCAGTAAAGTTAGGAACAGCTGCCAACTTCAGTAAAGTTAATGCGGACGCGGGTGATACTCCCTTCTCTACGTAAAAATATTTTATCTAAAACAGAAATTCTCAAAGTACACACACATTTTGACGTAACGCCCTTATTTACGTATCGGGCGGAATACCACCAATCTCTGAAAAAATGTGCTGTATTGTTAGTTCTTACCATACCCGCTATCTAATATTGTAAGACTGTTCCCTGCATAAGCATAAGCAGCCTTTAATGTTGCCACTGCCGGACACAGGCCTCCTCTCTGTGGGCCGTCATCCACGTTGGTTCTCTAGTCTAGGTATTTTCCCAAGTAAATGAAACACGGCTCGTATTACCTCGATCCTCAAAAATTGCGATGTTTCTGATTTGACAAATTATCGACCCGTCTCCATTCTTTCATACTTTGGTACAGTTTTCGAATCGCTCATGGTGAAAAAAAAAAAACCGGCCAAGTGCGTGTCGGAACACGCACAATGAAGGATTCCGTAGTTGGAAAAGAATTTATCCCAAAAACAAACATAACAATGGATCCCAAAAAAACAATTTTTTATGTCATAAAACTACAAAGAAACAATTTTCGGACTTTTTCCTTTACTTGTGCTGGGAGACCTTGCTTCTTGCCAAATTTCATTATTCTAGGTCAACGGGAAGTACTCTATAGGTTTTGATTTACTTGCGACAGTTGCGAGTATCAAAATGTGTCGCAAAATGGCCGTATTTTTTTATTGCGTTGACTTAGAAGCTTGTTTTTTTCTAGAACTCTAAGGGACTATAGACTTACGTATTCGATATTAATTTCAACTTGATATCTCCACACGTCCTTGAGAAAAAGGATCTTGACAGACTGACAGACTTGAATTTTTTTTTTATGCGATAAAATTATAATTAACATTTTTCAGACTTTTTCCTTTACTTGTGCTGTGAGACCTTGCTTCTTGCCAAATTTCATTATTCTAGGTCAACGAGAAGTACCCTGTAGGTTTTGATTTACTTGCGACAGTTGCGAGTATCAAAATGTGTCACAAAATGGCCGTATTTTTTTATTGCGTTGACTTAGAAGGTTGATTTTTTTAGATCTCTAAGGGGCCATAGACTTACGTATTCGATATTAATTTCAACTTGATAACTCCACGCCTCCTTGAGAAAAAGAGTCATAACAGATTGACAGAGTTTTTATATGATAGAATAAAAAATTAATAATTTTTGGACTTTTTCCTTTATTTGTGCTGTGAGAGCTTGCTTCTTGCCAAATTTCGTGATTCTAGTACAACGGGAAGTACCCTATAGGTTTTGATTTACTTGCGAGTATCAAAATATGTTGCATAAATGGCCGTATGTTTTTATTGCGTTGACTAGCTTGAGTTTTTTAGGACTCCAAGAGACCATAGACTTACATATTCGATATTAATTTCAACTTGATACCTCCACGCGTTCCTGTGAAAAAGGGTCTTGACATACTGACACACAGACAGACAGACGGACAACGAAGTGATCCTATAAGGGTTCCGTTTTTTCCTTTTGAGGTACGGAACCCTAAAAATACTGGCATGTAAAGCAGCAGTGGCATCCTGCGCAGCACGGTTTCCTTCCAAAGAGATCCACTAGATCTGTTGTAGTGACAGCCGACGCACCCGACGGAAGGAAAGAGGTACACGCAGTGGCCACGGATTTTAGTAAAGCGTTTGATCTTATTGATCGCAATATTCTTCATGATAACAGGTGGCTATATAGATGGGTATTATAGAAACACAATGTACTAAAATAATCTTATACATATAATGTGTTTGCTTTGATTTGATAAATTAAACATACGTCATTATTACTAAAATAAAAAAAAACGTGGCGCAATCGATTATATCGATTGCGCCACGATTATCATAACGATTTTCTTTTTTTCAAATTCTTTCAAAATCAAAGTGAATCGATAAAAATGGAACGTTTCTTAGAAGAGATTATTTTCTCCGTAGCAAATCTTTCTCCATTGTCTACCATCTCGAATGGCCAATCTCGACCTCATAAACCTCGACTCGAGATTGCATACCCTAGCTGTGGGTAACGAGTGCGTGTGCAGGTACCCTGCGCGTGCGCAGCGTGGACGTGTACGATGTGGCCACGGACACGTGGAGCGCGGGCCCGCCGCTGTGCGCGCGCCGCTCCACGCTCGGCGTCGCCGTCATCGGGCACGTCATCTACGCCGTCGGCGGGTGAGCCACCTTACTGACAGTGACATGTATAGTGTGCTCGCCGTGAGTGACTGGCAGCCTCGGCGCAGGTTCGACGGCGCTACGGGGCTGAGCTCGGCTGAGGCGCTGGACACGCGCGAGGGCGTGTGGCGCCCGGTGGCGCCCATGTCCACGCGGCGCTCGTCCGTGGGCGTGGGCGTGCTGGGCGGCAAGCTGTACGCCGTGGGCGGCTACGACGGCGCCTCGCGGCAGTGCCTGCACACGGTGGAGCGCTACGACCCCGCCGCTGACGCCTGGGAGCCCGTGGAGGAGATGGGCGCGCGGCGCTCGGGCTGCGGCGTGGGCGTGGTGGACGGCGCACTGTACGCCGTGGGCGGGCACGACGGGCCCGCCGTGCGGCGCAGCGTGGAGCGCTGGGCCGGCGCGGGCGCGGGCTGGGCCGCGGCGCCCGCCATGCACACGGCGCGCCGCAACGCCGCCGTGGCCGCGCATCTGGGCCGCCTGTACGTGGTAGGCGGCGACGACGGCGCGGCCAACCTCAGCAGCGTGGAGGTGTTCGACCCGGCCGCCGCGTGCTGGACATTGCTGCCGGCCAGCATGTCGCTGGGCCGCTCGTACGCCGGCGTGTGTGTGGTGGAGCGCGCGGGCGCCTGAGGGCGCGCGGCGGCGGGGGCCCCGCGCACCCCGCCGCGCGCGCCGCACGCGCACACGCCGCACGCCGCGCACTACGCCGCGCACGGCGCGCGGACGGCGCACTCTCTGCGCCTACATCTGCCGCCCGAACCGGGGTGAGTGCATCACTAGACAACAAAACTGGAATCGTCCACTCTGCTGAACTACATAAATCTGTGTTATATACTGTCTGTAGGTACGCAAACGTGGGCGTGTACGGTGGAGCCGGCTTGGTGGCGGGGGTCCCGGGGGCGGCGGGGCCTGTGGGGCTGGCGGGGCCAGCACCGCCGCGCTGGAGGCCGCTGTACGTGCAACGACAAGATTCCGAACAGGTAACATGTAATCAGATAGTAATCAGAAATATCCTACACTACATTCTATTAAATGAGCAATATTTATAAGTAGTTGTGTTTGTAGTAGTAGTGTTGTGTTGTGTAGTGAGTGTAGTAGTAGTGTTGTGTTGTTTAGTGAGTGTAGTAGTAGTGTTGTTTATGTACGTTACGTTATAAGTTTCGAAGAAACTTGCAATACACAAATACTACACAAACAACACTGCTGTGTGTGTCTGGTCACCGGTATCCAACCTTTAAAGCCAAGCAATATGATAAATTCAAAATCAAATTGAATTCAAATTCGATAATTTTTTGATTAATTGATAAAAGTCTGAATTTTTTCACACTTTTTACGTTTAAAGTATTTTTTAAGGATTGAATGGGAGTTTTTGATCAACCTTTTAAGTGTAAACTTATAGCCTACTTTTGTAGCTGTCGGACGAAACCACTTTAATGCCTGTAGGATCTCCACATCGGTAGATATTGCAAAATAAATGAACCCACCCGTACTCAGTAAAAAAAAAATTAAAATGGCCGCCATTTCAAAACAGTAGGGGCAAAATGCCTTATTATGATGGATTTGTCGATAAAATTGATCATATTGCTTCGCCTTAACGGGTTGGAGACGGTGACCAGACACACTGTGTAATACCCATACATCTATCTTCTAGACATATATAAATATAAAGAGAAGTCCTGACTGACTGACTGACTGACTGATTGACTGACTCATCAACGCTCAGCCCAAACCCTTGGACCTAGAAAACTGAAATTTTGCATAGAGGTTCCCTTTATAACGTAGACGAGGAATAAGGAAGGATTTCTGGAAATTCCATCTCTAAGGGGTTCAAATAGGGGATGAAAGTTTGTATGAAAAATCTTATTCCTTGAGTTAATAGGCTTAAAACTTAGCATGAATACTCATCTAAGTAAATTATAAAGTTTGTCATTTTTAGTTTTCCTAAACTACCCCCTAAGGAGGAATTGGGGGGTCTCAAAGTTTGTATGGAGGAATTCTAAGGCGCGGTCCGATTAACTCGTAACTCAGCATTTAGCAGGGGTGAGAGGGGGTTTAGAAGGAGAAGAGGTGGGGTGAGGGGGGGCAAGTGCTTTTACACCTTAAAGTTGCTTTTTGTATAGCACTGATTCATTGAAGAAACCAAGCCCGACAGAAATGTCTGAAAAATAGAAAGTCGTAATGACACAAAATACCGGCTAAGTGCGTGTCGGAACACGCACAATGAAGGGTTCCGTAGTTGAAAAGAATTTATCCCAAAAACAAACAACAATGGATCCCAAAAATACATTTTTTTATGTCATAAAAGTACAAAGTAACAATTTTCGGACTTTTTCCTTTACTTGTGCTGGGAGACCTTGCTTCTTGCCTTTCATTATTCTAGGTGAACGGGAAGTACCCCGGGTGGTGGTGGAAGTGCGGGTGCGGGCGAGGTGCGGTTTTGATTAACTTGCGACAGTTGCGCGTATCAAAATGTGTCGCATAAATGGCCGTATTTTTTTATTGCGTTGACGTAGAAGCTTGATTTTTTAGAACTCTAAGGGACCATTGACATACGTATTCGATATTAATTTGAACTTGATATCTCCACGCGTCCCCGAGAAAAAGGGTCATTCATGACAGACTGACAGAGTTGATTTTTTTTTATATGATAGAATTGCAAATTAACAATTTTCGGACTTTTTCCTTTATTTGTGCTGTGAGAGCTTGCGTCTTGCCAAACTTCATGATTCTAGCACAACGGGAAGTACCCTATGGGTTTTGATTTACTTGCGAGTATCAAAATATGTTGCATAAATGGCCGTATGTTTTAATTGCGTTGACTTAGAAGCTTGAGTTTTTTAGGACTCCAAGAGACCATAGACTATTAATATTAATTTCAACTTGATACTTCCACGCGTTCCTGAGAAAAAGGGTCTTGACAGACTGACAGACAGACAGACGGACAACGAAGTGATCCTATAAGGGTTCCGTTTTTTCCTTTTGAGTTACGGAACCCTAAAAACAGGAATAAACTCCAGTCGTGCATCGGAGCTGACATACACCCTTTTTTTGTTTGTTTGAACGCGTTACTCTCTGGAACTACCAGTCGGACTTTAAAAAATCTTTTTGCATTTGATAACCCAACTCTTAAGGAAGGCTATAGGCATATTTAACATCACTCTAGCACTCTTAGGTGCCGAGCAAAAATAAAAGTCAGAAAGAATGCCTAAGCGAAAACGAAGTAATAGCGCGGGCAAGCAATGCGATGCGACGGGTTGGGTTGGGGCAACAAGAAATTCCACACATACGTAGGTACATTTTTAAGTTCGCGGAATGGAGGGTGAGAAGTGAAAATAAAAATACTAAATTATTTTTCTTTTTCAATATATTCACCTGCTACCCTTATACATTTTTCAGATCTTTCAATTAGCTTATGTATACCTTCATAAAAAAATGCTTTGTCTTTGTCCGAAAAATAAGCTGAAACCGCGTCCTTCACTTCTTCATCAGTTGAAAATTTCTTCCCACGAAGTTGAGCAATAAAAATTTGTATTTGAATTTGAATTTTGTTTTTTCAGTTTTGGGAAGAGGTAATAATCACTGGGAGCCAGGTCTGGGCTGTAGGGTGGATGGTCTAAAATATCGAAGCCCACCTTATGCAGGGCAGCCAACGCAACACGGCTCTTGTGAACAGGCGCGTTGTCGTGACGAAAAAGGACACCTTTGGTCAATTTACCCCTCCTTTTTTCTTTAATGCTTTCTTTCAACCTTTCGAGGATAGAAGCATAGTATTCTCAGGTTATAGAATAGAATAGAATAGAATAGAATAATTTTATTTCGGACACACAATATCCATATAGTGTTAGTAACATACAAAAATAACTTATTGCCTAGTGTTAGTAAAAATCAGCCTCCTCACAAACTGCTGCACAATCGGAGAGCCGATGCTCTCGGCTACAGTTTTCAGGATGCTGTTCCGACTGCCCCTCACTGTCCTCAGTAGCGACGCTGTTTTCTTGCGTATAAGTGCATGGAAGCCGTCGGTGCGGGCTTGCGCAAACATGGCCGACGCACTACAGTAACGAGGCAGCCTCAACAACATCCTGAAAGCATTATTATATTGGACGCGCAGGACATCCAACGATCTCTTAGTGCAATTGACCCATAGACTGCCCGTGTACAGACTTTGGCAATAAGCCTTAAAAAGCGTTACTTTAACTTGTTCTGTACACCGCGCAAATCTACGGGCCAACATATTGCTCCGGACCGCTAGAGCCCTGCGCTCCCTCTCAATGTCCACATCGTCCTTGAGGTCAGCGGCAAGACAGTGACCAAACAGAAACGCCTTTATCTTTATAATCGTTCAACAGGATCCCTTCTGAATCCCAAAACACTGTTGCCATGATTTTTCCAGCCGATTGTGACACTTTAAACTTCTTGAGTGGTGGTGTGCCTTTTTTGTGCCACTGCATAGAGTCTCGTTTCGACTCAGGTTCATAATGATGAACCCAACTTTCATCTCCAGTAACAATTCGACTTAATAGTCCATCCTTATCTTCGTTACAGAGGTCCAAAAACGTGCGAGAACACTCCACGCGGTGTTGTTTTTGAGGCGGCGTGAGCATTCTTGGCACCCATCTTGCACTGACCTTTGTCATGCCAAGATGATCGTGTAGAATTTTGAAAATTGTCGTATCCGATACTCCAACCATTTCTGCAAGCTGTTTCTTCTTTAATCTGGCATCTTCCAATATTATTTTTTCGACTTTTTTAATGATTTCCGGAGTAGTCACCTCGATCGACCGTCCGGGCCGTGGGTCGTCTTCAAGTGAGGTCCTGCCTTGTTTAAAGAGACTGTGCCACTTGTAAACCATGGTTTTACCCGGGCAAGAGTCCCCGTAAACGAATTCCATCTCTTCCAGTATATTTTGAACTGACTTTCCTTGCTTGGTAAGGAACTTTTACGGCACGGTACTCGATTTTTTCCATAATTCACACTTTCTTCCCAATTGAGTTGTTTGCTTGACGATAGTTCAAAGACTAATGATCCAATTAAGATAAAACCTGGTATTTATACTAATATTGAGTGGCTGAAGTTGTGGCCATCCCGATAATGACCTATTGTGATCGCCTCCCCCCATTCCGCGAACTTAAAAACGTCCCCTCGTATACGAAGTCGCGGGCAGAAACTATCTCATTAGATAAAAAGAAAAGTCCTGGCTGATTGACTGACTCATCAACGCCCAGCCCAAACCCTTGGATCTAGAAAGCTCAAATTTTGCACAGAGGTTCCCTTTATAATGTAGACAAGGAATAAGGAAGGATTTTCGTTCCCGTGGGATATTTTCCGACATCCACGCGGGCGAAGCCGCGGGCAAAAGCTACTAGCTTTTGCCCACGGCTTTACATATTTGTAATCACGTTCTCGAAAACGGCTCTAACGATTTCGATGAAACTTGCAATATAGGGGTTTACGGGGCGGAAAAATCGATCTAGCTAGGTCTCTTAACTGGGACAATTCGTTTTAAATTCGTAATGATTTCTACGCGTCGCCGCGCCGCCGCCCCCGCTATGCATACTTCTTAACTGTGAGATGGGAAAAAGTTAGTTAAGTACACGGACTAGAAAAAAAAGAAGGACTCCGCGCCATGCATAGGTATCGAAAGTGAAGCACATTAAGTATGCCGGAACGTTTGTACAAACATGCGCCCTACGCACACATTTACACCATAGTACGAGTATACCGACCGCCATTATGTGACATGACGGCGTCTTTGTCAAATCACGTACACATAGATCGGTAAGGTGCTTCACTTTCGATACACGTGGCGTGGAGTCCTTCTTTTTTTTCTAGTCCAGTCTAGTCTACTATTATTTTTTTTTTCAATTTTAAAATAAAATTATACCAACTTAATAGGTACTTTTTTATAACATTTCATTTCATTGGTCTAAAAAAGCTCCAAAATGGTGCCTGCCATTTTGACAAAATTTCATCACCCAAACAAATTTTAGCAACCTTTTTTTATACCATTGCAATATTTCGAATGATTTTAGTAAGCATATTTTCATGTGGCCAAATTTTTACTTGGCAAAATATTACCAAGTATAATGTCATTATGGAATTTGGTATTTAATCAAATGATTTTTTACAGCAAACAATATTCAGACAATAAACGTTTGATGAAATGATTTGTTAAGACAAAAAATATTAAGGCAAAAATAAGATTTTAGACATTTGACTTGCTGGTTAAATTTGATGTCTTTTGCGTACTTCTTTGTAAGTTTTTGTGCTTAAATTTGTCTGAAACAAGTCAAATTTATGGTTACTTGATATTTGTTTATTTATGGAAGTAGTTAGAGTAGGTTAATTCTTAAATAAAAAATGGTTAGGTTAGGTTAAAACTGTGACCTCCTACGCACGAGCCGAGCGAGCGAAGCGAGCGGTTCCGCGGTGGCGGCTAGCGCGGCTGGCGAGTGCCAGACACGACTTGCATTAATAGAAAAAAAGATATTGTTTTTAGTAGGGTAACCGGAACTCAGAAATTTAGATTAGGTTAATTTCTTTTTTTTTTAAATGTGTAGGTTAGGTTAGGTTAAAACTGTGACCTGCTACGCACGAGCCGAGCGAGCGAAGCGAGCGGTTCCGCGGTAGCGGCCGGCGAGTGCTAGGAACGACTACATTATACAGGGTTACTGGTAATTCGATGTATATCCGTCAGGGGCTGATAAGGGGGCCAAAATGCAACAAATTGAACCCCCCATATGTATGGCCGAAATTCAATAGTTTTCGAGATATTTGAATTTTAAGAGTTTTTCGATATTTACCCAAAATTTGACATTTAATTCCAAAGCTTTTCTGTACGGTTTCTGCTGGTTCAACTCGAATAACAAATGTGCGATCGATCTTCGTCTTAGTATCACGTAGCTACAGTTTTTAACCCGTCGTAATTTTCTACGTTACATAGACTTGCCCCAAAATGCCGAAAAATAAAAATAACCTGCAACAAAAACAAAGTACAATCCCTGGCGATAAATATTGCACATCGACCTTTGGAAAGAGACAATCGGCTAATTTCGGTTTCGTAGAGCGTTATCTCTGTCGCACGAAATACAAACAGTCCGGTATCTATTAGAAGTTGTAAAACAATTATGATTTGCTTCTTTTGATAATTCTTTTTATTCTTTGTATAAAATACACCAATTTTTCTATAAGTGATGCTAAGCTTTAGGTTCGGGTAAAATAAAATAAAAAAAAACATGTTCACATTATGTTTACGTATTTAATTATTTTGGAAAATTACAGCTGTAGTGTACATAATTGTTAAGTATGAGGATACACGAGTGAAACTACTGCTTGCTAGAAACGCACTGACGTTTATTCTGTACTCTCGCTGCGTTGGCACACGCACACATATCCAACAATAATAAACACCATTATACCTATTGTTAAAATTAGACATTGTAATAAAAATAATAATAGGTCTTTACCTATGAAATTGCCGTTTTGTATGAAAAAATTTAAACGAATTTTTTTCATGCATTTTTTATTTGTATTAATCGAAGTAATCACCCATGCAATCAATGCATCTTTGCCAACGCAGTGGCAGTTTATTGATGCCCTTCTTAAAGAAATCAGCTGGACGGGAGGCAACAAATTCTTCAAAGGCATTTTGTACTGCCTCTCGGGTATTGAATTTTTTTCCCGCCAAGAAGTTATCCAAATTCTGGAAAAAGTAGTAGTCTGTAGGCGCAAGGTCTGGTGAGTAGGGCGGATGACGGAGAGCTTCCAACCCCAGTTCTTGCAACTTGGAGACCGTCTGCTGTGCAGTATGAGGTCGCGCGTTGTCGTGCAGGAGCAGCGGAGACGAGCGATTGACCAATGCTGGTTGGAGATGTGCCAGCTTCTCCATCATTGTGTTCAGTTCTTCACAGTACACATCTGAAGTAATGCTCACCCCGTTTGGTAAGAAGCTGTGATGAATCACACCGGCGCTAGACCACCAAACAGTGACCATCACTTTTCTAGGGGTAAGTTTTCGTTTAGGGCATTGTTTAGGTGCTGAACCAGGATCCAACCAACTTGCTGAGCGCTTGCGGTTATCAAACAGAATCCATTTTTCATCGCAGGTAACAATGCGGTTCAAAATTCCTTCATTTGTGTGTCTGTTGAGCAGTGCAAGGCACGTCTCGACGCGTACTTCGCGCTGGCGATCATTGAGTTCGTGGGGCACCCATTTGTCAAGCTTTTTTACCTAGCCAATTTGACGCAAATGGACCAATATTGTTTTGACGCTAACGTCGAAAGCTGCTGCTAATTCAGCCGTAGATTGTGTATCATCAGCTTCCACAATCCCCTTTAATTCGTCATTGTCGACCAAAGTCTTCGGACGACCGCGAGGTTCATTTTTCAGGTCGAAATTTCCAGAACGGAAGCGAGCAAACCAATAACAAGTGGTGCGTTGGTTTGTAGTGTTAGCTCCGTAAACGTCGTTGATGTTGCGTGCCGCTTGTGCCGCGTTGCTGCCACGACGGTACTCATATTCCATAATTACTCGAATTTTTAACGTATCCATGATGACGAAAAAGATTGAAATGCGATGAAAATGTAACACTAATCAATAAACAAATGACTACTTTTGGAAAAAAAAATCCATGTTTTTAAAATAAAATTAATTTGAAATTAGAATTCTTAGCCAAACAAAAATTATTTTGATTTGAAATGGCCAGTACTGCAGAACGGCAATTTCATAGGTAAAGACCTAATAATAACAAGGGCCTGATTCAGAAGGCAGTACTCCTTGATACGGCTCGCATTGTGAGAAGGTTCCTGTCTCTGCAGCCCTAACCACCGGTAGCTTGGACCCTGCTCCCGACACCGGCGGACCTCTATTTTTTTATATTTTTAAATGTTTTTTTTATGTCCTTTTTTTAAGAAATATTTAAAAATGTAAATAGATAAGAAATAAAATAAATAAACGACATAATAATAATTCTAATTCTCAATTAGTTCCATTTCACTATCTGTGCTCTCAAAGAGGTCAATATCACTGTCACTGTCAGCCGTATTTATCACTAGTCTATCAGTGTAATTGACTAAACCGTGTTGAATGCTTCTATATTCATTCTCACGTTTGATTGCATGATCGCAAACCTTTTTCCACTCTTCAGCCCCGATCATGTTTACTTTTCAGTCAATAATGTTTTTACTGTAGTTAAATTCATACCCACATTTCTAGAGGCTACATAGCCTTTCAGTTGAGACCATATATTTTCAATTGGAATAAACTCCGGATGATATGGTGGCAATCGCAACACAGTGTGCCCATGTTCGGCAAGTACTTTGTCCACGGAAAACTCTGTATACCTCTCCTTGTGCTGACATATAATAGCGTAAATCTGGGTTTTTGTTAATTTTTGATCAACTGGAATTTCGTGTCTGATTAACCAGTTGATCATTTCCTGTTTAATGGTGTTTGAGTTGGGGGGTCTTTCAACATATTTGTTGTGATAGGGAGCGTTGTTCTAACTAGAACAGAATCACTGGGTATATTTGGGATTAATTGATTAACCAGCCATTTTTCGTAGTTATCGTTATTCATTTCATTGTGATAGTCACCGATAGTGTCCGTGGATTTATACGTTATAAAGGCACCGGGTACAAAGCCTTTTTCATTTCCCGCCTTTTGAAATTGGCTTTTTTACTCCTTTTTTCTTACCATCACTCCAAGATTTCCCTTTAGTGTGAGATGTATGTATGTAAGGCTCATCCATGTAGACGATATTTTTTTCCTGATTCGCGAAATTTGCGTATTTTATCGAGGTATTCCATTCGTTTGAGACTTACATCGTGCTTTTCCATTAGAACTTTTCGATTATCTTCCATTTTAGTGAACCGAAATCCCATCTCGTGAAGTATTTTTCTGAACGTCTTTTCAGACCCATTGTAATTAATAGCTTCAGATAATTTAGCTTTTTATGATTTTATTGTTGGCAGTTCATTAAATCGTAAGTGAAAACCACCACCATTCTTCGAACAACATCATAATCAAAATCGTCCATATCCAAACGAAATTACTTTTTTGGTCTCCCTTTTTTTGGAGTGCTGAACTTAATTTCAGTAGAATGTGTTTCAGTATGTACTGACTTCGTTTAATTTATTGTTCAAAGTTCTTCTTGAAATTCCAGTGGCATTTGCAACTCGCTCTTGAACCTTCTTAAAATAAAAACTTACATTTTCATCTTCATTTTTTTTAAATCTGTCAGCTTCGATTACAAAATATTTATAAACATTGTAGATAATTTCGCGTGACTGACGTCGTAAAGGTTTCCCTCTTTTTCCTAAAGATGCCATAGTACAACTTTAATTTTTTTAAATTTGAGGGTGTTAACAGTTCTAAATATATATTTTGAACTGCACGCGATCGCACTCTATCGCACTTAAACAACTACTGACAAAACGTCACATAGGTAGTGTGCGACAGATATAACGCTCTACGAAGCCGAAATTAGCCGATTGTCTCTTTCCAAAGGTCGATGTGCAATATTTATCGCCGGGTACTGTTATACGTTTAAAGTTGTGATGTTCGCTTACAACATTCTTACTCTACGGATGTTAGGTAATTTTACGGTCACTAGTTCGACCTATTTTCTAAAAATCAAACACTATTTTACTAATAGTACAATAAAAAACATTAATATGTATGAATAACATTAATATGTATGAATAACATTAATAAATCACAAAGTGTTACACTAGGTATACATAAATAAAAAAATAATACACCACAATTTTTTAATTAGTACAAATACTAATAATTGTTGTGTACGCTAGGGTTCAATTTAGTTTGGCGATTAGTTGACTCAATGAAACAAGCATCTGTCTTCGGTGGTGTTTATTGGCAACTACTTTAAAAAATATCCTCGCATCATATTGAATACGGTCGGCGCGCGGCTAGCTACTTACAAATAAGCGTGGACAGTATGTATGTTCGTACCTATAACTTTTACCTATTGTAATGAGCTTCAACACTAATACTACTAATAATTGACTACATTTTATCACGTACGGCTACATTTACGAATAAAATACATAATATTTAATATCTACCTATACTTGGCCATTACGACAGTCCAAAGCCTACAAGTGTGATGGAAAATGTTATCACCAGCTAATTACAATACAATCGCCGTACGGTTAGGTACCTACTGCCAAATTATTATCAATGAGCGCAAGACGACGCTGGAGGCACGGGGGCGCGGGCGCCGCGTGGTGATCATGTTTTTGTACGGACAACCAGGTAACATAACAAGCTATAACTTTGTGATTTTACATGATAAAGTTTTGAAATTTTGTACATAGATTCTTTACATAAAAATACTAGACACGTGTTTCGGGTTTCGCATACTAAACCTAATGTTGTATAGGGTGACTGGTAAATAGTGACCGATGCTAAAACACATGATTGTACTCATGATAACAAACAACTTTTACTGTTGTGGGACCAAACCTGAAATCGCGAAAAAAAATCTGCTGCTCCCTTCATTTTGACGAGTTATGCCAATATAAATTGTAGGGAACACCTGTTTTTTTTTTTGCTGTGTGCTATTTTGCGTATTGTAGATAATTTCAACTTAAATAATCACAGATTGTTTTGTTTCGAGATTTAGTTAAGGTGGATCCGTAGTGGCAGCCCGCGAAATTAATAATAATTTTTCTTGCCTTTTTTGCAATTTGCAGGTTGTCTCTTATCAACATATGATTCGCGACAATAACAAATATGTATTTAGATAGGTAGTTATAACCAATAACCTCATTAATTTTGATTATAACTATAAGAATCATCAATACCTACATCTCTCTAAGTTATATTTGCCGTGGTTTGGTTTGATTTCGGACATTAGACTAAACCATGACAAATCTCTAACACTGACCTGCAAATTGCAAAAAACGCAACGCAACCTTAATGTTGTTTTTTTCATAATATAGCAAAATGTGTCATCGCACCATCGAGATAAGTACTAACGTACTAGAGAAGCTACGTCAAATAGCTGAATTGTCCTATTCTTCTTAATTTGAATCTTTAGTTCGCTGCAGCGCTAAAATAATAACAATTCGTCTAAACCGTAACTAATTTACCACAGCGCTAGATTTGCTGCGGAAGTGTATTTATTCTCGGCAAAAAGGTCTTAAGCGCCATGTAAATCACGGCACTTACGCGTTTTCTTCGACAAAAGGCGGCGACGCACAGTGGATCGTCCCCATACAAGAGGTCGGACATAGAATTAAAAATTGAAAAAGTATTTAATTGAAAAAAATGAAATATGCAGTTGCATTACTCTATTAAGGAACTACAAAAAATGTTACTACAATTTTTTTATTTGACCAGTACTTTATGAGCAATTCGATGAAAAGTGTTATTTTTCTATGGAAATGGTCACAAAAATGTCTGTATCTCATGATTCCCTCCTTGTTTCGATTTGCGGTTTTCACTACTGTTATCTACCCATTTTATGCCACATTTTCTTCAAGGACACATGGTGCCCCCAGCGACCCCCTTCCGAGATATTTTGCTTTTAGTAACTTTACTTTTTATTGTATAACTGATGATATGGAGGTACATTAAGTATATTCATTACTGAGAATAAGTCATCCCTAAGTAGTTCCTTAAATAACAGGTGCATTTACGATTACTTTAATGACTTATGAACGCTTCTGTTGCCATACAACAAACGCGTTAATGAGTCCTTAAGTGAAGATTCCCAGTACTTGCTTAATCTAATTAGTTATTGTAATTACTATGTTAACAGCCCTTAATCTCTGCATTGTGATTGTCTAATGTCATCATTAGCTTAGTAATGACTGAGTCGCATTTACAATAACACATCGAAAAGAAATAGAGTTTTATGATCAATAAGAAAATACACACATCAAAAGTGTCTAGGGATCAAGCATTTTTATGCGGATTTCTTGAGATTGAGATGTGGCTTTGTAATAAATTTATGATTTTATAAATTTATATGGATCCTTTTTGGTGCATTTCATAATTTGAATCAGGAACTGTGAATCAAATTCGAGTAAAAGATGAAAATCAGCTGTCAATATTTTCCCTATAAAAACATACAACGCATTGAAGACATTATTAGTGCTACTGTTTCCCTACTACTGATTAAAACCAACGTTATTATGGAGCGGCGACGTCATTTAAGCAGGGAAGAAATGCTCAGAGCCGTGGGAATGATAGAAGCTGGTTCCCGGCAACGTACTGTGGCTTTAGCTCTGAATACAAGTCAGAGTGTTATCAGTCGACTTTGGACACGTTACCGAAGCACTGGTACCGTGGCTGAGCGCCATGGAGGACGGTATCACTGCACCACACGGAGACAAGACCGATACATTCAAATCTTAACTCGAAGAGCTCCAACTATAACCGCCATGATGTTAGCCGTGAGGCTTCATCACTCTTCAGGGAACTTAATTAGCGACCAAACAGTCAGAAACCGCTTGCATGAAGTGAACCTTCATTCCCGAAGACCGCTACGGGTACCACCTATAGCAATGCACAATCGTAGGATTCGATATCAATGGGCTCTTGAACACAGAAATTGGGCAGAAGAACAATGGCGTTTCGTGTGCTTTTCTGATGAGTCTCGTTTTGGTATGAGACCGGATACAAGACGTATACGACACTAGAGAACCCCTGGACGCCAACAGCGATTAAAATCCTGCCAGGAAGTCCATCCTTATAGTGGTGGAACCATCATGGTATGGGCGGGTATTTGGATCGGCGGAAGAACTGAGTTGATTTGGATCAGAGGCAACCTCAACGCTCAAATTTATGCTGAGACGATTGTATCAGACGTCATCGTTCCTCTACAAGTGCAAATCGGTCCCTTATTTCAGTTAATGCATGATAATGCACGACCGCACACCGCAAGAGTTGTAAGACAGACTCTCGCCGCAGCTAACATCAATGTCCTGCCCTGGCCTGCTCAGTCGCCAGACTTGAACCCGATTGAGCATGCATGGGATATGCTACAGAGAAGAGCTCTGCCGAATATGGAGGGTATCCAGTCGCAAGAAGACCTTTTTTTGTTGTTGCAACGAACATGGGCGGCCATTCCACAGCGTGATTTGGATGAACTCATTTTGAGTATGCCAAACCGATGTTCTTGTGTTGTTAGTGTTCGCGGTAGAAACACGGATTATTAATTGTTTAAGTTACCCAATAAAATTTTAAAGAAAACTGTTATTTCAGTCTTTTTTTCGAACTTTAATGTTAGTGGTTCAAATGTCAAAAATCCCTTTATTAGGAAAATGGCAAATTTCTTTATTAATGCAAAGGTGACTTGGTTTATCGTTATTGTGACAAACGAAAACACTTTATTTGATGAATCCTTAAAGAAAATTTTAATTAATATCAATCAGGAGAAATGTTATTGCAAAAATATATGTTGATCCCTAGACACTTTTGATGTGTGTATGTAGGTATAAATATATTTTTTATTTATATAATATAACACTGTAAAAATAATTTAAAAATAAAATAACTATGTACCCTAAAACAAACTAAAAAAATAAACAACTACTAAAAACTAAATTATAATAGGAAATTAATTAATTAACACGACCATGTAGTTACTAACAACAATAGAAAAGAAAGAAAAAAACCATTTATTGGCTGATGGGTGGCATAACACAAAACAAAAAAAGAATAAAATTAAAAAAAAATCACAAAAACTAGAATAGAAAAAAAGAATAGAATAAAAAAAATACACAAAAACTAGAAATTAACAAAGAAACTGCTTGTAAAATAATAATATTAGGTACTATAAGACATAAACTATATTTTCTTCATCTTCATCAATAACGACATCATGATCATTATCATCGTCATCATCTTCTTCAACGTCACTACATGCAGCAAGTGTATCAGTTGAAACGTCAATGAACTCCAATTCACTCTGATCACGTATGAGTAAATCGTCTAGTTCTCTAAATGAAGACTTTTTGGCTTTATTTGTCATCTTCGGTCGTAAGCTGGCGAGAAGAGGATCGGAAGATAATAGCAGATTATGAAGAATGTCTTCATTAGTGGCGATGCTACTATGCTTTCGTGTATGACATTCTCTAAATTTGCGAAAGTCCTTGTTTCTTGCTTCAGATGCTTCTTCAGACAAAAAACCTATAGGCACTACTGATAAGTGGTCCACTATCTGTGATCCATGAATCAGCAATTTGTGTAAACTTGCTGGCATGTTATACCATGGATATAATTCCACGAATAAATTTGCTGTTTCATCACAATATGATTTGAATTTTTGGACTTGAATTTTTTCGCCTGAGGAAATGCATTGCAAAATAACGGCGAGTCTTCTAATTAAATTAACATCTAATTTAGTAATTTCGGCAGTCGTTTCAGGGTTTGCAAAAAATCTTCTTGCAGCATTTCCAGTGTTTGTGTTGCCACTACCCTGCTTAACAACGTCTAGAAGTAAGCCTGTTCTTCTTCGGAAAGCTTCTTGAATGGCTTCTTTCTTATCTTTAACTTTTTTTTTATTTTCGTCACCTTTTGCTTGCCATGATTTTATGTCCATTCTGTAAGAAATGTGTAATAAACATTCCATGGACCGAATCCAAGCATGCAATGAACTAAATCCATGCTTGTATAAATCTGTATTCACGGGTTTAGCTCTCACTTCTTCCAAGTTATTCATTTCGCTTGGGCGAGCTTTGCACAAATCACACACTGCTGCCGATGTACCAGATATGATTGAATGTACCTTACCATCAATCATGGTTAGCCATAGATTGTGAGTAACAGTAGCATTGCCGCAATCAGTCGGGTTCCGTTCACGAATCTCGGTCTCAAATATTTCCATTTCAGCCTTAACATTCGCTTCCGTTTCTTTCATAAATGTAAATGAAATCGGGCGACAATATGTGGTTGACGATGGCCGATCATTCTGCCACACTATACTTCCACTAGAAGTCACTAACTTAAGTGGTACAAGACTTGCCATAAATACACTGGATAAGTCTTGTTCACTTGTTGTTGTCGTTTGATGGTAAATGCTTTGACTTGAAGCTCCATCAAAACCCCATTTACTGTGAAGCACAAGTTGTTCACCAGCATCAAAATTTGATTCAAGTGAATCGATCAGCCTCCTAACGGTGAGATCAAGGAGGGCTTGGATACGTATCTTTGCGGAAGTTTCAGTCACAGTTATGTCTTCTTTTGCCGGGTAGCATTTAAGCTTTTCTTTAACTAACAAGTAGTAGCTTGGGTATTTCGCATGACCTTCTTTTAAACTAAAGTCCCGAAGTGTGATGTAACGCCACTTGGATAACTGCAAGTAAACGTAAAGAGCAAGTGCTTTGTGAGTAGGAACTTCACGAAGCGGAGGATTCTGCTTAGTTTCCAGGACATTTATAACTGTTGAGACGTGTTCAGGATTTTCCAGCAAATTTTTCATTATTCTGGCTATATCATTTTTTCCGGCAGACTTAAGTATACTTTCAACAGTATGCAAAAGCTCATCCGGACGACTGCAACTAGTAACATTTTCATTAACACGTCTTCTTTTGTGTCTAGTTGATAAATCTTCAAAGCGTTTGCGAGGAGATGTATATGTTGAAGTAGATGCATCTGATTTTGATGGACTGACTACCTCTTCTGCCTCATTTTCATTTGCTTCTTCAGTGTCAACAACATTTTCTTTAAAGCAATCTGGCCAAACGATATCGGAATTTAACCACTCTTCGTTCTTGTTAATGAACCTGTCAACTGTCCTTCTTGATTGCACCCATTTGGTGTAAACCCTATAGCAAAATCGTCGACACCAGTTCTTGAGATCCGTCACATCACTTTCACTTAACTGGACGTTAGTATTCGACTTCAATGTGTTAAATAAATGGTCATAGTCACGAAGATCTTTATGATTACGAAGAGCAACGTAAAGATCTAGGTAAGTAGAAAACCCACGGAAAGCCATAATGACAACACTTGGTAGAAGTTATAATTACAACTGAATTACATTTGCTAAACACACTCAAATATATAGGGCAGCAAGTAGGCAACTAGCAATGAATTTGATAAGCTAATGATGACATTAGACAATAACAATGCAGAGATTAAGGGCTGTTAACATAGTAATTACAATAACTAATTAGATTAAGCAAGTACTGGGAATCTTCACTTAAGGACTCATTAACGCGTTTGTTGTATGGCAACAGAAGCGTTCATAAGTCATTAAAGTAATCGTAAATGCACCTGTTATTTAAGGAACTACTTAGGGATGACTTATTCTCAGTAATGAATATACTTAATGTACCTCCATATCATCAGTTATACAATAAAAAGTAAAGTTACTAAAAGCAAAATATCTCGGAAGGGGGTCGCTGGGGGCACCATGTGTCCTTGAAGAAAATGTGGCATAAAATGGGTAGATAACAGTAGTGAAAACCGCAAATCGAAACAAGGAGGGAATCATGAGATACAGACATTTTTGTGACCATTTCCATAGAAAAATAACACTTTTCATCGAATTGCTCATAAAGTACTGGTCAAATAAAAAAATTGTAGTAACATTTTTTGTAGTTCCTTAATAGAGTAATGCAACTGCATATTTCATTTTTTTCAATTAAATACTTTTTCAATTTTTAATTCTATGTCCGACCTCTTGTATGGGGACGATCCACTGTGCGACGGTGCGGCGCGATCGCCGCAGTTGAACGAGACAAAGTAGGAATTTACGGTGTCTTCTCTAGTACGTTAGTACTTATATCTCGATGCATCGCACAAGAATATTTATTACCACCTTTGTATTACCGCATTTATAGCAAATAAATGACTTTGACTTCACAAAAAACTAAAACCCATACCCTAAGTAGGTGTAGTTTTCATTTTCAATAAGTATAAGCATTTTTTATTTTTTTTAAAATTACTTAAACTTAGGTACTTAAGGTAGGTACTTTTTAAATTTTAAAAAGTACCTACCTAGGCGAAATATCAATCTCGAAAAGTATTTCTCGAAAATCGAAATCTCGAGTTACGAGTTTCGAGTCTAGAGTCGAGACTGTATTCCCCACACGTAATATTATTATGCAATGTGAGTGACCGTGGCGCAGGAGAACGCGTACGAGAACGTGGGTGGCGCCGCGTGGTGGTGGCGCTGCCGGCGGCCCGGGCGCGCGCAGACGCTGGAGTTCCACTCGCGCGCCGAGCCGGCCGGCGGTGCCGGGCGCGGCCACACCGTGCCGCGCCTGCGCGCCGTGTGCGGCGTACGCGGCGTGCGCGTGGCGCTGGACGCGCGCCTGTCGGCCTCGTGCGCCGCCATCGACGTGGCGCCATGTGTGCTGCTGCTGCCGCGGCCGCGGCCGCGCGCCTCCTGCGAGTACCACGTGCTGCCCGAGGCGCAGCGCCCGCGCGCCGAGTGCTCGTACCACGTGCTGCCCGAGCTGCGCGACGAGCTGGAGCCCGCGCGCGCGCCCGACTCCACCGAGTCGGACGACGACTGACTGTGGCTGCATTCCGAAGTGTAGGTATCGCCGCCGTGAACAATCTCAATATACGTAGCTGTAGCCCGGCGGGCCTTCTCTGATTGTAATTACTTCTGTGCATACATTGTATATATATTTTTTTTAATTTAAGAAAATTATTAAATATCTTTAAAATCATAACATGTGATATTTTATTCTTCGAGTGTGTTTCCAAGTCAAACAGACGAGATGCATGACCAACTGTCGTGGAGCGACCGGAGCCACAGATCACAGGTGCAGCCCGGCGCGCGGTGTTCTCGATGCACTCAGTTGCTGGTCGTGAGTGACCGGAGCCACAGATCACAGGTGCAGCCCGGCGCGCGGTGTTCTCGATGCACTCAGTTGCTGGTCGTGAGTGACCGGAGCCACAGATCACAGGTGCAGCCCGGCGCGCGGTGTTCTCGATGCACTCAGTTGCTGGTCGTGAGTGACCGGAGCCACAGATCACAGGTGCAGCCCGGCGCGCGGTGTTCTCGATGCACTCAGTTGCTGGTCGTGAGCGACCGGAGCCACAGATCACAGGTGCAGCCCGGCGCGCGGTGTTCTCGATGCACTCAGTTGCTGGTCGTGAGTGACCGGAGCCACAGATCACAGGTGCAGCCCGGCGCGCGGTGTTCTCGATGCACTCAGTTGCTGGTCGTGAGTGACCGGAGCCACAGATCACAGGTGCAGCCCGGCGCGCGGTGTTCTCGATGCACTCAGTTGCTGGTCGTGAGTGACCGGAGCCACAGATCACAGGTGCAGCCCGGCGCGCGGTGTTCTCGATGCACTCAGTTGCTGGTCGTGAGTGACCGGAGCCACAGATCACAGGTGCAGCCCGGCGCGCGGTGTTCTCGATGCACTCAGTTGCTGGTCGTGAGCGACCGGAGCCACAGATCACAGGTGCAGCCCGGCGCGCGGTGTTCTCGATGCACTCAGTTGCTGGTCGTGAGCGACCGGAGCCACAGATCACAGGTGCAGCCCGGCGCGCGGTGTTCTCGATGCACTCAGTTGCTGGTCGTGAGCGACCGGAGCCACAGATCACAGGTGCAGCCCGGCGCGCGGTGTTCTCGATGCACTCAGTTTCTTGTTGTGAGCGACCGTGTTACAATTGAAAACTCGTGAGACTTTAAAAAAAATATATTTATTTATGTTCCTAATTTAGAACAATATTTTGGGGAAAACTCGGTATACGTCCCAACTCGTTGGATACCAAACTCGAACTAGCTGGAGGTCTGTGAGCGAAGTTTGAGAGGGGCCGGTGCTGACTAGGTATTGGAGTCAGCATTTGTCATTGCGACCTAGGGATGTAACACAAACAAGATGAAACTTATATATATTTTATACATAAGTTTCAGGAAGATATGCGAAGTCATGGGACTGGAATTTCTTCTAATTCTTGAACTTCATCTGTTAAACTTTTAGATTCTACTTTAGTTTTGAAAGTTAGACATATACCGAATTTTTTACAAAGTTTATCTAAATATATAAAAGAAGAAACTGACTGACTGACTGAATGACTGACATGTCAACGCACAGCCCAAACCGCTGGGTCTAGAGATTCCAAATTTTGCACGTAGGTTCCGTGTACGTTACCCCAGCAAGAAAGTGTCTCGTAGAGTTATATGAGTAGAACGTATAATTGGTGCCTTATCTGCTGTAAATGTGCCCCCACATAAAAAATGTGTGCCCCCGTCGTTTTGGAAAAAAACGGAAAAAACGATTCTTGCTGGGGTAACGTTTTTCTAGCAGGAAAATTCTAAACGAATGATCGGAGAGAGAAAAATTGTGCATGGCCAGAGAGCTTATATGTGTGCCAAAATGTGCCCCCAAAAATAAAATCTGTGCCCCTTCAGGTTTTCGAGATATTGCATTTCCTGCTGGAGTAACGTTTTGATGAATCGTATATCTCTAAAACCATTGCATGTGCCCCTGTAGAATAAACATACACGAGTAGCTCTTAATGTGTGCCCCTTAGTGCCCCAATTAGATTTAAGAAATTATTTATAGTTTTCAAGTTATCGCGGTTTTATGAAAACCCGAAAAAACATCGCAGCGCTTAAATGAGACAAGGTATAAGTTCGCTGAAAACTGTATTCGGTCCTTCTTGACGCTAATAATAACCATACAAAGTTTCAAAACTGTTCATGCATGCGTTTTTGAATAATCTTGCTAAAAGTCAAAACGATGGTGTCATAACTTTGACGGCAAAATACAAGGAACCGGCTCAATCCCAGATGTGTAGGTGTAAACCAAAATTATGTGCCTTTAGTCAAAACTATATGGTGAAAATATTCAGCTTGGAATGTTTCGCATTAAGTAAATATTAACAAAAAACCAAAATATGTAAGCAACGGCTGGTTATCCGACCAAATTTGAATGACTACTAAAAAGCGACGGATTCATACATATCGATGACCATCTTTACTTTACTCACTAATCGGTTCACACGTGTTGTGCCCGAGTACACTGAAGTAGAAAAGTAATAAGTAATAAAATAAAGTTGTTATTGGATTATATTCTACTAGCTGTTTCTATGACCTTACACATGATTAAGTACATTATAAATAGTAGCCTAAGTGCTATTTCAAGGTAAGTTATCTTCTCCATTCCAAATTTCATAAATATACATCCAGTAATTTATGTGTGAACGAAAGATATGGCAAATGGTTAATATCCTGATATTTGCCATTTGCCAGGTCTTTGACCCAAAATTTGATTGGTCCCGATGTTTAAAAAAAAAATATAGTTCATGAAAAGTGTGATGAATACCTACCTACTACTAAAAAGAGGTAGCTCTTTTTTGTATATAAATAAAAACCCCGTGTTTGTCTTTATATATATATATATATATATATATATATATATGTATATATATATTTATTGATAAGCCGTAGGTTAGATAAATTAACAGCAAGTTTTTCATCATTAAGGGGAATGCTCCAACCAGCCCGCGAAATTCAAAATTTCTTGCGTTTTTTGCAATTTGCAGGCCAGTGCTGGGTTGTATGTTGATTAAAATATTATTCGCGGCTGTAAGACGTATGTAATTACAGAATTATAATCATCAAAATCACCAATACAACCCTCCAAGTTCATAAAGGCGTAGGAACAAAAAAAAAACAGAAAAAGTAATTCCTACAGCTTTGTGAACTTAGAGCGTTGTATTGATGATTTTGATGATTATAATTCTTTAACTACACATGTCTTACAGCCGCGAATAATATTTTAATCAACATACAACCTAGCACTGGCCTGCAAATTGCAAGAAACGTAAGAAAATTTGAATTTCGCGGGTTGATTGGAGCATTCACCTTAATAAAAGATTCCCTTTTTTCGCCTCCCCACACCGCTGCATATATCTCTGGCCCCGCGGCATCCGCTGACGTCGTGCCTGCCTGTCATGCCTGGCCGGGAGCTTTAAGTTCGCTTAAAGAACCCACAGGAAACGCCCGGTTGAGCAGTCTCGACCCTCAGTGGTCAACTGCGAGATGCCATTTATAAATAACTAATAACTAACTCCGCTGACGTCGTGTCGCAAGGAGCCGCTTTGTCTAGCTTGGAGAAAGTGAGACAGCTAGTACGCGTACGGTGTTAGTGTGACAGAGACAGTTACGTGTAACGTCGCTCTATTATGAATAATAGGTACGAAGTGTTTATTGACTAGGAAGTGCGTTTGGATTTTTTCTTGCCACTTGGTATTGGTAAACAGTTGCAGTTATGTTATGACGCCAAGGACACTGTTACGTTGAGTCACGCGGTTGCACTGATACTGTTTGTTTACTTTTTTTTTAAGTTGGTTGAAAGTGGCGTATTAAGCATTTTATAACAATTATGTGGTTGTAGGGGTAGTGAATTTTATGGCACGATCTGCGGTGGTAAGTATTTAATGGCATTGTTTTGACTTATTTAAAAATACTTGTACACTTATCAAGTACTTGGATTTTTTTCATTACTTTACCTATTTATTTATTTTTTACAAAACATGTTCTAAATCATGTTTGTTTTGTTTTCATCTGAAAGCATATACATACTTTCCGATTGGTCCAATAGAAATTTCATCAAAATCGATACAGTAATTTGTTTTCTTTTTTGTTTAATACATATTTAATTCTCTTCTTGTGCTAGGTTGATGATATAATATATAATCCCTTAATAACTTCTAGTTATTAAGGGATTATATATCATGTCAAAACTTTTGAACGCAACTGTACGGACAACAGCTTAGGTATAATACGTCCAATAAAGAAGGTCATCGATATGTATGAATCCGTCGCTTTTTAGTAGTCATTCAAATTTGGTCGGATAACCAGCCGTTGCTTACATATTTTGATTTTTTGTTAATATTTACTTAATGCGAAACATTCCAAGCTGAATATTTTCACCATATATTTTTGACTAAAGGCACATAATTTTGGTTTACACCTACACATCTGGGATTGAGCCGGTTCCTTGTATTTTGCCGTCAAAGTTATGACACCATCGTTTTGACTTTTAGCAAGATTATTCAAAAACGCATGCATGAACAGTTTTGAAACTTTGTATGGTTATTATTAGCGTCAAGAAAGACCGAATACAGTTTTCAGCGAACTTATACCTTGTCTCATTTAAGCGCTGCGATGTTTTTTCTTGTTTTCATAAAACCGCGATAACTTGAAAACTATTAATAATTTCTTAAATCTAATTGGGGCACTAAGGGGCACACATTAAGAGCTACTCGTGTATGTTTATTCTACAGGGGCACATGCAATGGTTTTAGAGATATACGATTCATCAAAACGTTACTCCAGCAGGAAATGCAATATCTCGAAAACCTGAAGGGGCACAGATTTTATTTTTGGGGGCACATTTTGGCACACATATAAGCTCTCTGGCCATGCACAATTTTTCTCTCTCCGATCATTCGTTTAGAATTTTCCTGCTAGAAAAACGTTACCCCAGCAAGAATCGTTTTTTCCGTTTTTTTCCAAAACGACGGGGGGCACACATTTTTTATGTGGGGGCACATTTACAGCAGATAAGGCACCAATTATACGTTCTACTCATATAACTCTACGAGACACTTTCTTGCTGGGGTAACGTACACGTAGGTTCCTTATGAAGTCAAGGGGTGCACTAAGAAAGGATTTTTTTTAAAGTCACCCTCTAAGTAATATGTGGAAACGCCGTGGATACAATCCACGAGGGGAGATCAAAAAGTAGTGAGAACGACATACTCCTTGGTAAGAAAAAAAATAAATACTGGCAGGCATAGCTCAGATACATATTTGTAATATTAATAAAGAAAAAAATCTTCGATTCTCTTTTGTTTCTTTCTGAATGTAGTCATTTCTTTGCTTCGTGTCGGAACGTGTTCTCGAAAATGGAGATAAACGAAGTGCGAGCCGTTATTAAATACCTCTGTTTAAAAAAGTTAACGACACAAGAGATTCATTGCGATTTGGAGGCAACATTAGGAGAGTCTGCTCCGCCTTATTCCACTGTCGCAAGGTGGGCTTCTCAATTTCGAGTAGGGAGAACGAGCACGGAAGACGAACATCGTTGCGGCCGTCCATCGACGTCAGTCACCCAAGAAAATGTTGCGAAAGTCGAGAAAATTGTATTGAGCGATCGAAGAGTTACCATCCGATACTTAATTCAAGAAACGGGCATTTCATATGGAAGTATTCAATCCATATTGAAACAATCTTTGAATATGAGAAAAGTCTCCGCAAGATGGGTGCCGAGAATGTTAACCGACAGTCAGAAACAAAATCGACTTGACATTTCGAAGATATTGTTGGACAAGTTTCAAGAAGATTCTGAAAACTTTTTGTCTCGTTTCGTAACAATGGACGAAACATGGGTCCATCATTTTGATCCCGAGGCAAAACAGCAATCTTTGCAATGGAAACGGCCATCATCACCGACCCCGAAGAAGTTTCGTGCCGTGGCATCGGCTGGCAAGGTTATGGCCTCAATATTTTGGGACTCAGAAGGGATATTGTTGTTTGATTACCTGGAGCGTGGAACCATTATTACAGGCCAATATTATGCAGCTTTAATTACTAAGTTGAGGAATGCCATCAAAGAGAAAAGGAGAGGGAAACTTCGAAGGGGCGTGCTGTTTCATCACGATAACGCACCCGCGCACAGGTCGGCAGTTGCGATGGCTGCCATTCATTTTTTTGGCGGCTTTGAATTGGTTGACCACCCCCCTTATTCACCAGATCTGGCGCCTAGCGATTTTTATCTGTTCCCCAAATTGAAAGAATACTTAAGGGGAAACAGGTACGAAGACGATAACGAGGTGATGGATGCCGTGGAGAGCTTTTTGCAGGACCAAGACAAAACTTTTTTTTTGAAAGGGATTGAAGTCTTGGAAAAGCGCTGGACTCGGTGTGTAGAGAGACTCGGAGACTATGTAGAAAAATAAATTATTAAGTTATCAATAGTCATTATAATCTATCTCATTCTCACTACTTTTTGATCCCCCCTCGTACATTAGTTTATTAGCGTTGTAATATTTACTCTAACATATAATATATTGTACAATTGTTTCTTTTCCCCAAGTAAATAAATAAATAAATAAGTGGGTGAAACGGGGGTCCAAAGTTTGTATGAAAAATGCTATTCCTTGAGTTAATAGGCTTGAAACTTGCCACGAATATCTATCTAAGTAAATTATTAAGTTTGTCATTTTTACTTTCCCAGAAAAGGGATATAGGGGGTGTCAAAGTTTGTATGGAGTAATTTTAACGCGCGGTCCGATTAACTCGAAATTTAGTACTTATACTTGAGATCAAAAATGAAGAATAACGTTTATCAGGGTTTTTCGAAAATCTACCCCTAAGGGGGTGAAGAGGAGTAGTAAATTTTACAGGGCAAGTTTTACTGTGGGGCTTGGTTAACTCGAAAATTGGTGGTAATAATTTTTCAGCCAAGTTACGGAAATATCCCAAGCGGTTTTTTTTTAAATTCCTCTCTTGTGGGGGTGAAAACAGGGAATATGGTTTATATGAAATATCTTATTCATTTAGTTAATTAACTTGAAACGTGGCACAAATACTTGCCTAAGAAAGTAATACAATTTGTCATTTATAGTTTTTCCTCCAGAGGGAAGGGGAGAGGGTGAGAGGAGCAGGGGAGGGCAAGGAGGAAGGGGAGGGTGTGGTGAGAAGGGAGAAGGGAAGGATGATCAAGGGAGGAGAGGGATACGAGGGTGTGAGGGGGAAGGAGGAAAAGGGGGAGAAGAAGAGTTGTTGAGGGTAGAGAGAGAGGGGAAACCGTTGAAGGAGGAGGTTAGCGGGAAGGGGATGTGGTGAGGGGGGTAACAGGGAAAGGGGGATGGGGAGGGCGAGGGGGTGAGAGAGGGGTGAGAGGTGGTTGAAAGCGGTTAGAGGGAGAGGGGGAGGGCTGATAGGGGGGGAGCGACGAGTGCCTTTACACCTTAAAGTTGCTTTTTATATAGCACTGATTCATTGAAGAGAGATTAAGTTGAGAGTTTGGCTGACTGATTGGAGAGCGGGAAGAGGTGGAGAGGGATAGGAGGTTGTAGTTAGGGAGAGGGTGTAGTGAGTGGGGAGGGTATGGAGAGGGAGGGGAGGAGTTGGAGAGGGTAGAGGGGGAGGGGAAAGCGGTGAAGGGTGTATGAGAGGCGGTAAAAGAGGGAGAGGAGGTTAGCGGGAAGAGGATATAGTGAGGGGGTGAGAGGGAGAGGGGATGGGGTGGGTGGGCGGTGAGGGGGATGATAGAGGGTGAGCGGGGAGAGAAGGGGAGGGGGGTGAGACAGGGTAAAAGGGGGAGGGGAGGTTAGCGGCATGGGGATGTGGTGAGGGGGTGATGAGGTGGGTGTATGGATGAGAGGGGGCGGTGAGAGAGGAGGGAAGCGGAGGGGGTGAGAGAAGGATTAGAGGGAGAGGAGAGTGGGTGAGAGGGGGCTTAGAGAGAGACGGGGAGGGATGACGAGTGCATTTATACCTTAAAGTTGCTTTTTGTATAGCATTGATGCATTGAAGAAACCATGCCCGACAGAAATGACCGAAAAATAGAAAGTCGGCACAAAAAACAGGAGTAAACTCCAGTCTGCGTCGGAGCTGATACACACACTTTTTTTGTTTGTTTGAACGTGCTTATCTCTGGAACTACCAGGTGGACTTTAATAATTATTTTTGCATTTGATAGCCCAATTCTTAAGGAAGGCCATAGGCATATTTAACATCACTCTAGGACTCTTAGGTGCCGAGCAAAAAGAAAAAAAGTCAGAAAGAACGCTAAGCAAAAACGAAATAATAGCGTGGGCAAGCAATGCGTTCGTTTTTTCTTTTCGTTTTTATGAGTGACATCTCGCAGTTGACCACTGGGGGTCGAGACTGCTTAACCGAGCGTTTCCTGTGGGAGCTTTAAGCGAACTTAAAAGCCTCCGGCCACGGCTTACAAACGTAAGGTAAAATATTAGGTGACTGAGCGTCGCTAATAATAGAGCAGCCAGACGGGGCAGGCTGGATCATGATGGGGGGGTTAAGTGCTACAGGCTCAGCTGTGCCCCCATCAGGCACAGCTTCACCGAGTAGGGGATAGGGGGGGGGGGGGGGTTACTATTGCGACCTCGGCGGCGAGGTCGGAATGTATTCCTAGGTGGTTTGCGTTTGCAAACCGTATTGGTGGGCTTACTACTCTCCTGAAGGAGGGTTATGGGGTCATCAGGGTCGGTGAGAATATGTCTTGGACGGCGAGTCTTACTAATTTTAGAGGGGGCATAGCGCGCGGCCTCGACAACCAAAGGGTTGCGATGCTTCGCGGCGGCATCAAAGAAACGCTTCGAGTTGCGTTTCAAAAATTGATGGATCGTGGGGATTGTGTGAAAAATTGATGGATAGTGGGGAAGGGGCGCCCGTTATCCTTCGGAGGAAACGATTTTGTAATGTCTGCATCCGATGCAGATAGCGGGGTTTGGCGTGTGTAAATACCGAACCCGCATATGTCATGATGGGACGAATGCACGCAGTGTAAATGCGCAATTTTCACTTAAGAGATAGTTTGCTGCGTGCATTTAGAACGTAATGTAATCTACCGAGGGCAAAAGCGGTCCGTGAACGTACCAGCTTAATGTGCTCGGCAAAGGAGAGGCGTTGATCGAGTGTCACCCCTAGATATTTGGCTCGCTTCTCCCAAGGGATCGGCTTACCAAACGTGGTGATTGGTCGGGGAATGGTACGTGAGAAACACGGTTTCAAAAAGAGAACCGCTTGCCTCTTGTCGGGATTGACCTCGATTCTCCACCGACGGAACCAGCAGCCGAGGTCATTGACTGCGGTTTGGAGGTTACGAGCTATCGCGTTTAGATCTCGTCCCGAATAGTAGATGGCCGTATCGTCTGCAAACAGAGCTAACTGAGCCTTTTTACTTTTCGGCATGTCGCTGGTAAATAAGGGGAGAAATTACGGAGCCCAGTGGGACACCTGCGCGAATCGGGTGGGGAGCAGAAAGTGCTCCTTCGACGCGGTAACGAAAAGTACGGTTCGACAATAAGTCTCGTAAGATGAGCACGAGACGGTCAGGCACTCCGAGCTTGTACAGCTTATAAATTAAGCCGTTGTGCCAGACTTTGTCAAAAGCTTTCGCTATATCGAAAAAGACCGCGCCCGTCATCGAACTGCGCTGAAAATTAGCGCTTATGTGTTCGACGATGCGGTGAACCTGTTGTACACAGGAGTGTTGGGACCCATACTGTTCGTTCGGGATGAGGCCCTTTGTCTCGGCATAGTCTCTGAGTTGCTTATAAATAAGTCTCTCATAGATCTTGCCGAGAACATTGAGCAAGCTAATGGGGCGGTAACTAGTGGGTTCGCTCTTGGGCTTGCCGGGCTTAGGTATACCGATAACAATGGCCTGTTTCCAGACTTGGGGGAAAATGTTATTGTATGACCTGGTTTACAAAAGTGGAAAGTTTTAAAAATGACTTAAAAGGAACAGTTATCATTCTAGGTGATATAAACTTAAATAGTGCTTCCTTAAATGTTCGCAATTATTATTGTTATTTTCTAACATTTTCTAATATGTGTGAAAGAAATATTGTTGAGAACATGCATGGGGGAATGTTGGATGTTGTTTTAGTTCAGGAAAGCGCAGGCCTACATGACGTTTTGTGGCAGCGGTTGAAGGTTTGGTACCCCCTGATGCGTACCAACCGCCGTTGGACATCCAGGTAAAGTTACAGTTATCTGATGAAAGTGAAAGACTTGAACCCAGTAATGTCAACCGTAGTAGGGACTGGAATTTAAAATTATGTAATCGCAATCTGCTTTACGAACTTCTTTCTGAGGTATCTTGGGATGCAGTTATATCATCCAATGACGTTCGCGCTAGCACTCAGGCTTTCTATGATATTATTTACAGCTTATTTGATACTTGTATCCCTAAAAAACGCCGAAGTAGAAAGATAACTAGAAGATATCCTACCTGGTTTACGTCGGATATTATTCTGGATATTCAGAATAAAGTTAATTTACATTCCGCCTGGAAAAAGAGTAAATGTGATCTATTATATAAGCAATTCTCTGACTGTAGATCTAGCCTAAAGTCTCGTATATCGACTGCTTATGGTACTTACATTAGGCGCATCGAAGGGAATATTTAAAAAAAACCTAAAGAATTTTGGCAGCATATTTCTAACCTTAGATCAAAAGGCGGGTTTGAGCCTAACGTAACCCACAAAGGTAAAATTCACAGTGGTGTAGCAGCTGCTGAAGCGTTCGCTAAATATTTTGCGAGCGTCTTCCAAACTGAAGCACCAAAGCTAGACCTCGAGAATATAGCCAATCCAAGGACCTGCAATATTAGTAATTACATTAATATACTAAACTTCGCTGAAAGTGATATAAGCACTGGAATTAATAAAATTAAACTCAACAGATCTATTGATCCTGATAATATTCCTCCGTGGTTCTTAAAAGAGGGAAAGGAATTTCTCTTTCGGCCCCTTAACCACATTTTTAATTTAGCACTAAAATCTGGAGTCTATCCACCACAATGGAAGATATCACGTGTGACTCCCATACCGAAATCTTCAAATAAATCTTCAGTCGATGAATATCGTCCAATAGCGATACTATCTTCTCCCGCGAAAGTTTTCGAGAATGTCCTACATCATGGAATTTACAAGCAAGTGGAGCAGTACCTGTGCAATGAGCAGCATGGCTTCCGCGAAAAAAGATCCGTCAATACCAACTTACTTACGCTAGTTGACTATATCTCGACTAGTCTTGATCGCAGACGCCAGGTAGATGTTCTTTACTTTGATTTTCAAAAGGCGTTCGACAGAGTCAACAATGACGTCTTGCTGTCAAAGCTCAGTGCAATAGGTATTGCTCCGGGGCTTCTACGGCTTCTTGCGGATTATTTGCGGGACCGACAACAATTTGTCAGACTGGGTTTGTACGAGTCACTCCCATACCACACTCGCTCGGGTGTGAGACAAGGTTCGGTAGTCGGCCCTCTTCTTTTCATTTTGGTGATTAATGACCTCCCTGATGTAGTTGCGAATGCCAGATCCCTCTTATATGCTGATGACTTAAAACTATTTTATGAAATAAAATCTGAGCTCGATTGCCAAGCACTGCAATCAGATATTGATTCAGTATATAAGTGGAGTTTAGAAAATAAAATGGAATTTAATAAATCAAAATGCTACGTGATGTCTTTCGGTCGAATGCAGCACCCAGTCAACTTTCTATACAAATTCAATGGAGATACACTTACATGAACTGATTCCATAAAAGACCTGGGAGTCGTATTCGACCGTAAGCTCACTTTTCACGACCACATCACATCCACTGCTAAGGAGTCCTTCAGGCGCCTTGGCTTTGTCTTAAGAAACTGTCGTGACTTCCACAACCCTCACGTTATCAGGCTTGTTTACAAGGCATTGGTCCGTAGCAAACTTGAGTCTAGTGTGTGCGTATGGAATCCTTTTGAGAAGCAGTATACGTTAGCTTTAGAAAAAGTTCAAAAGCATTCCTTAGATACCTTTACAAGCACTTGTACGGGTATTATCCTCTCTTGTATCCCACTAAATTCCTGTTGGGTTGCTTAAGTTTCAATTCTCTTGAAGTAAGACGGTCACGCGATCAGATGACTGTAATATTTAAAATTCTTAGGGGGATTATTGATGTTCCTGATCTCCATAATTATTATGTTTCGGATGATTAAATAATTACATTAATCTTCAATATTTTATTCAATATGACAGTGACCACACAATGACATGACAAAGTGACAAAGAAGTAAATGAGATAATGAATGAAGTCGAAGTAAAGAGGCCACATATATAACACCTCCGTCCCAAATCGTCTAGTTGTTAAGTTCCGGAGGTTATTGTTACGGTTTTACTGTTCCTCTCTTGGTATTAATGTACCCAGCATCTGATCAATATGTCTTTTGCAAATCTGACCGGAATCAGTTTCTATTTGATAATGTAATTGGCCTAATATCCTTAAAACGGTTCCGAATTCCCACTTAATATGGTCGTTTGTGTAGCTGCGTATTTGCACTCTCTGCCCAACAGTAAATGAGCGTACCGTTGCCTCATCAGTAGGCGGCCGTGTTTCATCTCTCGTCCTCGCCTTGAAATGAACACTTAGGGTGTTTCTTATCTCCCTGCCAAACATGAGCTCATATGGGCTTTTATTTGTGCTGCTACTCGGCGTCCTCCGTAGGCGTTCCTTTATACCCAGCAGTTTGTCTTGTATAAAGCCTGGTTCTGCGTTGACGCTATGTATTGCCTTTTTAATTGTTTGTACGTATCGCTCTGCCTGTCCGTTCGTGGCCGGATGGTATGGGGCTGTGGTTTTGTGAACAACCCCGCTTTCTCTAAGGAATGATTCAAATTCATTTGAAACAAATTGTCGACCGTTGTCTGATACTAAAGTAAGCGGAAATCCAAATGTCACGAAAAGTTCTTTAAGTTGGCGGATACACCATGAGCTTGTGGTTGTTTTCGTTTCTATAATTTCCACCCATTTTGTAAAAGCATCTACTATTATAAATAAGGAATACCCCTTAATCGGCCCAGCAAAATCGATATGGATCCTTTGCCATGGGCCTTATGGTGAGTCCCAATGATGTAGTACTGCGCATGCAGGTTGATTTTGCTTAAGTCGACATTCTCGACAGCTTTTAACTATGTCTTCTATATCTTGATCCAAATTTCTCCAGAACACGTATCCACGCGCTAGTAATTTCATTTTTACTATTCCAAGGTGTCCTGTGTGTAGTTCTTCTAAAACATGCTGCCTCAGATTTGCCGGTATCATCACACGTGTTCCTTTTATAATGCAACCGTCTTGTATGGTCAATTCGTTATCATTGTAGCCATGTCTTCTCACTGAGGTACCATTTTGTAAAGCTTTCAATAAATTGTTGTATTCGTCATCTAGTTGTGTATTTTCGGCAATTTTTATACGGTCAACGGCAATTGTGTTCATTTGATTTAATTGAAATGCGCAATGTACGTCAATCAGGTTATTTGCTACTGTATCTACCGGAAATCGTGATAGATAATCTGCATTGCTATGATCATCCGATGTTCTGTATTCAATAGTGTAGTCAAAACCAGATAGGAAATGTGCATAGTAAAAAAAAAAAAAAAAAAAAAAAAAAAAAAAATAATATTTATTTGTTCAAGACTTAAACCTTTATAACTAGTATTACATTCAGTAGTCTCATTGTGCTCATAGCCGGTAAAGTTTTGTGTGGATTGAAGATCGTAGTTAATGGTTTATGGTCTGTAATAAGTATGAATTTTCTTCCGTAGCAGTAATGAAAAAATTTCTTTAATCCCCAGAATAAAGACGTCGCTTCTTTGTCTATCTGACTGTATTTTTTTTCACTACTCGTCAATGAACGTGATGCAAAAGCAATAGGCCGATCAGTTCCGTCCGATAATCGATGCGATAGAACTGCTCCAAGTCCAAAAGGTGAAGCATCTGTAGCGAGAACCAAGGGCTTCTCAGGGTCAAAATGCATTAAAACTCTCTCACTGAGGATTTCCTCTTTAATTTTCTTGAAACTCTCATTACATTTGTGCGTCCATTCGTATTTAATGTCCTTCTTGAGTAGGTTATTAAGAGGGCTGGATATTGAAGCTAAATTCGCTATGAACTTATTATAATAATTAGCCATTCCTAGAAATGTCCGCAGTTCGTTGATGTTGCTGGGACATTTTGTATCCAGAATAGCGTTCACCTTGTTTCTATTTTTGTGCAGTCCATTTTTATCAATGGTATGACCCAAGTATTCGATTCTTTCTTGGAAAAAGTTACATTTATCCTTATTGAGTCTCAAATTTTTGTCTTGTAATTTTTGTAATACCAAGCGTAGTCTTGAAAGAAGTTGTTCTTCTGAATGTCCTTGAATTACTATGTCATCGAAAAAGCATTTCACTCCAGATACTCCTTGAAGCAGACAATCCATAAATTTTTGCCATAAATTCGGGGCAACCTTGACGCCAAACATAAGTCTATTTACTTTGAATGTTCCCTTATGTGTGCTTAATGTTTGCATCATAGCGCTCTCCTCGTCCATCATCATGTTTAAGTAAGCTTGTTTGATATCAAGTGTGCAAAATATTTGACCTCCGTTCATTTCTACCAGAATGTCCTCTATGATCGGAATAGGGTATTGTTCATCTCTTATTACTTTATTTAAGGTGACTTTATAATCCGCGCATAAGCGTATACTGCCATCTGGTTTGACAATAGGAACCACTGGTGTTCCCCACTCAGAGCTATCAACCTTTGTAATTACCCCTTGTTCGCAGAGTCGTACTATTTCCTCATCGACTTTATTTTTAAGAGCATACGGTATACGTCTTGGCTTAATAAAAATTGGTGACACTTCTTCCTTTAGGGTCAAATGAGCTTTGTAATCCGGTATGCAGCCAAGGGAGCCATCAAATACATTCGAGTATTCCGAAAGTAGCCTATTCAGTTTTAGCTGATATTCTTTAGCATTACTCGTAACTGCGTTTATGTTTGCCAGATCCAAGTTGATTGCTCGTATCCATGCTCGACCGAAGATAGGGTCAACATCTTGTTTGATGATGTATAATTTTCCTTCAAGTGTTTGGTCATTGTATTTACACGTAACGTAGGCTACTCCGAGAGGTGCGAAGATTTCTCCTGTATATGTTCTCATCGTAATGTTAGTTTTGTAAATCTTGCATCCAGTGTTCAACGCTTTAAAATCTTTATGAGAGATAGATGACAGAGCTGCTCCTGTATCTACCTCCATTTTGAGTTTCGAGTCATTTATGCTTACATTTATCATAAATTTGTCTGTGTTGTTGGATCGTATTAAATTCATATCCCAGGGGGTTGTGTCATCGACTGTATCTGAAGAGTTGTCCGTGTCCTGCACCACTACATGTTCAGGCTCCAGTTGGTTGTTCCCAGGTGTTGATTGTAAGCAAACGCGAGCAAGGTGACCTACTCGTTTGAACTTGCTGCAAGTATCCTTGATGTTGCGCCATCTAATAGCTTGATGTTCCTTACTTCCACAACGAAAGCATTTCCCTCGTAAGTCCTTAATCGTTAAAGGTTTATACTCTGGCTTTTGACTGCGGTGTTTGGGGTCAGCTTGAACAGTTTTCACATGTAGTAGACCTTGGTTCGAAGAGTGAGCTGATGACATATAGCTACTTTTATTAAAAATTCTCCCACTCCCATGTCTGTATATTTTTGAAGCTTGTCTATTTGTAAAAAAATACCCTCATTTATTTCTATTAAATGAACAAGTCTCCGAGAGACTGAACAAAAAAAATGCCGGGAAATTACTAGTACCTGCTCAGAGATTGCAATTATACAGTAGAAATGCCAGTTGTATGACAATTAAAATTTATAATAAATTACCACCTGCCCTGAGAATGTTACCAATTAATAAGTTTAAATGTAAAATGTTTGCTTGGCTCTTAGACATGTGTTTTTATTCCGTCAATGAATTTTTAAATCATACTTTTTGATATTGTAATTAAGATCATAATAATGACAATAATTCTCAAATATTAATAATTATAATAAATAATAATAATTCTTGGACATTGTAATTTGTACTTTGACTTTGTATTTTGACATTATGATTTATTCTTTGACATTATTATTAATATTTTCGACAAGAACTATTTTATTTTAACTGTAAACATAACCTAAAAATAACAAAATTATATACTAACATAACTAAAACTATTAAAAAACTAAAATATGGCGTCGAAAAATTCCTCCGCATCGCTGTCGACTGGTAAAGTACCCAAGAGACTGGCGGCATTGCCACGTTGTATGGCAATGCTAAGCCGCTGGCCAAGATAAAAGCCAGCCCTTGGGTCACGGGAAGTGTCAACCAGCCGTTTGGAGATTTCGTTGAACAAAATATGAGCACTCGGACCCCACGGCCCAAGGGTTTCAACCCCAAACGGCTCGAAAATATAATTACCGATAAGGTTATTATACTTCCGCCGCTTGAGGTTTTCCGCAGCGGCAGCAGCAGTGCCAGCACAGCACGCAGAGCCAGGAAGATGGGATGGCGCAAGAGTATCGACACACGTTGCGTCCCACACTAAAGGCCTTCCCAACTTCCATGGAAATAAAGACATGCCGTCCGGTCTCTTGCCATCGTCGCGTGCCAAGCCATTGGGTTCTAATACAGCTGGAACGCCGACGGTGACAAGGGCTCGTCGGATGATGTCATTGATGTTCGCGTGCCGTGCTAAGCGACCCGCACTTCGGCTGCAAGACAGGCCGTGGTGTCCGAGGCTGTTGACAACTTCGCCACAGTGACAGCGATGAGGAGAACAAGAAGGAGCTCCTAGTCGCAGGGAAGCAGCGAGGCGGAAAGTAGTGTCGTCGAACAAAGTGCCTATGTTCGACGACGGTAGTGCATGAAGCCACAGACCCGACTCCCACTTACCCACAGCCAGCAGACGCGCACGCTCCGCAGTAGTAAGAGACGTGTCAAGTAAATTGTTCTGTACTACTCTGCAGAGCGGCTCATCCCACCGTCTCTGGGAAAATGGATTGTCGGGTGGGTCTGAATTCGGGCAAGCGAGTCTCCAGGCATCTATAGCCTCGGTGAAACAAGGCACATCAAAATTAACCAGTGTGGAGGCTAGGATTTTCCTGATTAATTTATCTGTGCCGTGGACCGAGGATATGAATGCCGGTAAACTAATACTAGAAATTTTGCGGACGCCGAGGCCTCCCATACGAATGGGGAGAGTAGCTTGTGCCCAAGCGCGGTCGTCCAAGGCCACATTTAAGATCGAAGTTAAAGTTTGTCGGATAATTTTGTCAATTTTATCTAAAAGGTGAGTGTGCTTCCATAAATGGGAAGCACGAAGGAAATATGTTAATTTAGGGCCGAAACAGCAGTAACGGATTAATGTTATGGCCGAGTGCATGTTAATTTGGAACAATCTTTCCGAAACGTCATTGAAATTTTGAATTTTTTCTTCAATAAAAACAGGAAAAGAATTTTCATAGATAGGAGACCCAAGGAGACGAAGAGAGTTTTTTTCAATAATTTTGATTTCCGGGGCTATTGCGTTAAATTTGGGAAGTGTTAGATGTCTGTCGGTACCGTCCGCTAAGAACAGTTCACATTTCGAAAGGTTGAGATCAAGGCCAATGGAATAAAGTTCATTTTTTAAGAATTGAAGGTCATTTAAAACAGTTTCTACATCGCCTCCCAAGGTTCCGTCGTCAAGATACCAAACGTTAAATTTGGAATTTAGCTGTCGAATAATTGGGTGAATGGCTAAACTAAAAATCACTGGCCCGAGGGGGTCACCTTGTTGACAGCCAACAGCAGATTCCAGAAGGTTGTCCCGATACAGTAATTTAGAAGGGTGTCTGTAACATTGCCAAAGGAAACTATAAATTTGGGGTATTTCTTTTCTAGTTTCTGCCAGCAAGGTGTCCCTATTAACAGAATTGAAGGCATTCTTTATGTCAACCTTCAGGATGACCTCACCTTTGCCAGAATTTAGGTAGGTCGATAAGGCGTGTACGGCAGCCTCACAGCCCCCTTTGCAGCCGTAACCTAGCTGCAGGGGCTGCAATTTTTCCGAAACAACCTCACCATAAAATTTACAGCAAATCTTGGCTGCCATACGACGGTAAGTAGTTCCCACGGCAATGGGACGAATGCCGCCATCCCTTTTACGCAGGGCGCATAGATTGGCCATATAATAATATTATAATAATATATAATATTTTCGGCATTATGATTTATATTTTAGATTTAACTAATATATTAATATTTTGATTTGTTCAGATTTGCATGCCTACCTTATTAATTAACATTTCTACACCAGTAATGGTAGTATATGTGAAACAATGTATAATTTAAGATCTAAATGTACCATATACTGAGAAATAAATACTTTTATACTTTATACTGGCAGATTTTGCTAATTCAATAGTGGTTGCTTTATTAATTAAGTCCGAAAAATCGGTTACCATTGTTTCCTGTAGTATTTTGGTACGAATATCGGTGTCATTTAATCCTCTTATAAATTGTAAGGTAAGAAAATTATCACAGATCGACTTCTTACAGGTATTGCACGTGAACTCGCAATCTTGAGCTAAATGTTTCAAGTGTGACGAGTATGTCATGACTGTCTCGTCAGAACCTTGAAGTCGCGAAATAAATTTATGTTGACGAGCCCAAATGCTCGGTTTTGGATCTATATAATGTTGTAATATTTGAACCAAGCTGCCAAATTCTAGTTCACAAGGATCGTTTGGTGCGCACAAGTCGTAAGCTTTCTGGTGTAATTCTGGTGGCAATAAACTAAGCAGCGTGAGGGTCTGGATTTGTGAATTGTTACAATTATTTAGCTTCATGTAGGTTTTTAATCTCTGAATAAAGTTATTAAAACTTTCTCGTTCCTGTAACGGTTGAAAGTTAATTCTTGGTGTCGTTTCCGGTGTACTTTCAAGTGAAGCCGTGACGTAAGTCGATGGTGTGGTCGGTGGTGTAGGGCGTAAGCCATGCAGCTTTAGCTTTAATTGTAATATGTGCTCTTCTGTAGAATGCCGCTGTTCAATTTCAGTCTCAACATCATGTATTTGCAATTCGATTTCATTTTGTAATTTTTCAAATTTTTGTTCATAATTTGTTAGACTTGTCAGACGTGAACTTACTTCGTAATCCGAAGGATTTTGTAATTGTTCCAGTGTACGTTCGAACTTTGTAAGCTGGCCGCGTATAGTTGCGCGCAGGCGAGTAAGTCGCGCCAGTTCTGCGTCCATCGTCGCCAATATTATGTTTCGGATGATTAAATAATTACATTAATCTTCAATATTTTATTCAATATGACAGTGACCACACAATGACATGACAAAGTGACAAAGAAGTAAATGAGATAATGAATGAAGTCGAAGTAAAGAGGCCACATAATAGGTTGGGGAAAAAGTTTCTTCGCATTTTTTAAGAAAATTCAAAACATTTTTTAATATATATTATTCACATTTATCTAAAGTATGTAGGTACCATTTTGTTCGATAACTTTTTGCCATCTTGTAGGTAGGGACATGGTCCCATTGCTATAGAAATTTTGGGACTTCTGATCAAAATACCGCGACAAGTGGTTTTGGCAGTCCTCTCGTGATGTTAACCTGACACTGCCTAAAGAATTCTGACGAGACCGAAACAGGTGGAAATCTGAAGGTGTAAGGTCAGGACTATACGGCGGATGCATTAACACCTCCCAGCCAAACTCTCTTAATTTTTGCTGAGTGGCTAAAGATATGTGTGGTCTAGCGTTATCATGATGAAAAACCACACCCCTTCTGTTGATTAATTCCGGCCGCTTTCTTTTAACTTTTTGCTTTAATCTCATCAGTTGTTCGCAGTAGAGTTCAGAATCGATGGTCCTGCCTGGTGAAAACAGCTCATAATGAATAATGCCCTTCCAATCCCACCACACACACAGCATCACCTTGTTGCGAGTTAATCCGGGTTTCGCCACAGTCTGTGAAGACTGACCGGCCTTTGACCACGACCTTTTTCGCACGTTCTTGTCGTACGTGATCCACTTTTCATCAGCAGTTATCAGCTTCTTCAAAAATGGTTCGGTTTCATTACGTCGTAATAAAGAATCACAAATGAGTACACGGTTCATTAGGTTTCTTTCAGTGAGCTCGTGAGGTACCCAAATATCGAGCTTTTTGTGTACCCACTTTTTTTCAAATGCGCCAAAACTGTTTTGTGGTCAATTCCCAGTTCTTCAGCTACGTAGTAACTACTGATATGCCGATCTTGCTCCACTTTTTCAAAAATGGCATCCATTTTATCCGTAATAGGGCGACTAGAGCGACGTGCATCTTTGACATCAAAATTTCCGGATTGAAAACGCTTAAATCAAATTTGTGCTACTCTCACAGACACTGCACTGGGTCCATAAACATCGCAATTTTTTTGCGCGGCTTGCGTTGCATTTTTACCTTTTTTGTAGTAAAATTTTAAAATGTATCGAATTTCTTCATTATATTCACTCATCTTGACAGTACGAAAAACAAATGAAAATCACACATTTTCCTAATTTGAATTTGGAATTATGTTCTTTAAAATTTAAACTTTCAATGATACTAAAACCAGCCAGATACAAATAGTATAGCCAAAGAGATTATATTTTAAGTTCATACATACTATTATGCGAAAAGACTTTTTCCCCAACCTAATATATAACAATAATGAAATCTGCAATCTATTTGTCCCAAACAATTATTGTCGTAGCAGAAAACACCGCTTAGTGGCTGTTCCAACTTGTCGTACTGTTGCACGCTCCAAGTCACATATTCCTCGGACATTAGCCGCTGTTAACGCTCTCCTGAACTCAAACACAGATCTTGATGTGTTTGTGACTGAATGGAAGATGATTCTGTCAGAGTGCTTGAATTTTTGTGAGAAGAATGCATGACTGTGTTAAATAAATTATATATTATGTAGTGTAAGTAATTATATTTAAATAGTGTAATTGGTTTCGGCCGTTCTATTTAAAATAAATAAATAGAGGCAAATCCTTGGGACCTGAGTTTCTTCTGGAGTTCCCAGAAGGCAAGGCAAGTGGGTTGGCTCTAGCTCGCTCAACATCTTATCCCAGCTAGCGGAACGCAGTTCCTCCATACGAGTCTTTACAGATTTCTGTAAATAACGCATGTGGACTTTGTTCGCACGACAAGGAAAGCTGCTGAAGGCATGGACAGCCGCGTTCTTCTTTCTTCTCATTTAACAGCTCACGTACATCGTCCGACAACTTCCGGCGATTGTCTTCCATCGCAGGAACTTCCCTTGAACAATCGTTCAGGACTGATTGTACGTGTTCCGTAAATGAGTCGATCGCGGCCGTCGTGTCAGCGATAGAGTCAAAATAGTCGGGGATAGAATCTAAGTGGGGGGAAGAGGAGGGTTTCAGGCAATCGCTTACTTTCCTCCAGTCCGTCACTTTTTTAGTTGTTGTAGTGGGTTGGGTGGGGTCAAAGTGACCAAGGCGGGAGACTAGCTTAACGACGACTGGTCGGTGGTCAGAGTTTAATTCATGTATCGCTTCTATAGAGTCCAATCGAAGATTGACAATCTTTAGAAGCGCTACATCAAGTACATCAGGGAGGTGGTTAGGGTTGTCCGGGAATGAGTCGGAGTCATTGGGGCAATGACGTCAAAATTTAATAGGGGACAAAGGTCGAATAGGTGTTTACCTCTGGTGTTGGTCGCACTGCTATTGCAAGCGGAATGCTTGGCGTTGAGATCACCCGCAATAATTACGGAGTCACTCAAGCCAAATAGGATAGCGAGGTCATCGTTAAGAATTTGGAAATTTTCTGTAGTGGAAATGGGGGGAAGGTAAGCCGATACCAAGGTGATCGGCTGGTGACCTGTCATGCCAAGGCGGCAGACAGACACTTACAAACGTGAAAGGGGGGGGGGGATCCAAACGGATGCAATAAAGTGTGGCTTTATAATAGATCAGGGTACCGCCCCTGTGGCACCGAGTCCTATCATTGCGAGTTATGCGATAATTCGCAATTGACGGATTACGGTGGCTGGGTTTTAAAAAGGTTTCCTGTACGAGGAGGATATGTAATTCGTGGTCGCGGAGGAAGGTGGAGACCTCATCGCGTTGGCCTTTCAGGCGATTGGCGTTAAAAAACCCTAGTTTAAGGGATCGGGGTTTAACTCTAGCAATGATTTTTGTATCCATTACTGGTTAGATTTGGTGGAGAGGGAGATAAGGACTTGCGTAATTTCTGGGTACGCATTATAAATACTTTGGATCCTGCGCAGATCGCCGGCGCTAGTGGCGGCGGTCAGCTCATTAGCCATCTGGATAGCACGGGGGATGCAGAAAGTAAGGAAGGTCCCAGTGATAATGTTGAACGAGTCAACCTGACTGGGACCGGCCACCGGGGTGGTGGTAGGGGCTAGAGGCGGGGTAGCTTTAGCGGCGGTAGTGACGGCTGCCTTGGGAGCCTGCGCGGGTTTAGGGAGGGGGGGGGGGCAAGGGGGGGTTTAGGGATGCTAAGTCCCATGAGAGCCGGGGGAGGTTGAGTGGGCACCAAAGCAGGAAAAGCCTGCTGATGGAGACCTGAGAACCACGGGTTGGGTCTCTGGGGACTTAGCCGCGTAGGCAATTCGGACGAGGGGATTTCAAAATTAACGGATGGGCATTTAGAGGTACTCGCGTAGGAGATGTAATAACACTACATGTCCAGATTTGTAATGAATTTATTTCTAAAATGTACCTGCTTTTATATTATTTACAATTATCAACTAACCAGGATACCTACAGCACTATCTACAGATTTTACACGAGAAATAATCATGCGTTTTAAATTTGCAATGCATTCAACGACATAAGAAAGCCTTTTCTAGACATAAAATTTGTTGTATAATCGCCATTTTCAAAAATCATAAAACAGTTTTTATAATAATTGAAAAGTTCACCATATTTTCTAAAATAAAGTTACTTAAAGCACTTTAAAGCAAAATAAGTTTTTAATTTTACTTCACTAAGATAAGATCGAATATCTGCAATTAAATATTAAGTATTGCAGATATCTTTAAGTCTATTTCTTGATCTAAAGTCAACATACATGATATCTTGAAATCAGTATTTAGAGTCCTGCAAAACTACATTCTTAAATAGGGTTACAGTTTATCTACTCTAACTTAATTATTTTTTAAATGCTGTGCCCACTTACTTAACTGACCCTTGGAGTGTATCTAGGAGATATCTTGAGGGACATATTAGTTTTAACCAAGACAACAGCTGGAATTAATCTTTTTTTTTTTTACTTGACATTTATTTGCTACTTGGGGGTATACGTTGCGCACTGTTGGAATCATCACGTCTCTTAAAATATCCAAGTAACGTTCGCCATTCATTCGAGCGCCGACTTCAACAAGCTCTCCAGGACCTGTCGAAGACATCCATCCCCAATATCCTGAAAACACACAAATATTACTAAGTATAACATAAATAAAAAGACAATGTCATTGTCTTGTCTTGTCATGTTGGTTTTTTATCAATTTCATTTTGCAGAGCCTAATAATATTTTTTTTACTTAATTTTTCTTAAATATGTATTTTTTTTTTTTATATATACAACGTGTCCTTTTACATCCTTGTCAAATTTAAGAGTGTGGTATAGACCATCAAGCCGAACAACTTTTTCCATGGCACCAACATCGTAATCGCGAAGAAATAATCAGTCGTCCCATACATTTGCGTCGACTAGTTATTGAAGGTTTCCTATAGTACAGTTGAAATTTTTTACGATGGTGGTCCCGTGGAGAAAGTTGTTCGGTTTGATGTTCTGTATCACACCCTGAAATTTGACGAGGATTTTTATTCTTATTTTATACGTATAAATACTGTTGTCAATTATAGGTGTAAAAATAAAACATTTTTAATCTTCATATAAATATGTAAATCATTTCTATTGTAATAATTATATATTTTATGTCAGTCATTGTAAAAGTTACACCGCAAAAACTCTTTTTATGCTTTGTTTACATTTACCACCGGTAGCTTGGACCCTGTTCCCGATAACGGTGGGCTACTATTTTTTTTTTTTTGATATCTATAAAAATATTTAAAATGTAAATGATATGTATTTAAATGAAATATAGGAAATAATAATTATTATAAATCATTACATGATAATAAATTAACAATTAATAAATAAATCATTTTTAATACGTTATTATTATTAGTAATAATAAAATTTTATTAAAATAGTCAAAGCGCTGCTGAGTCCTAATTTAGCAAATAAACAGTATTTATATTATAATCAAGTGAGGTGGTAAATGTTAGTAATTAATTAAATTAACTATTGCTTACCCAGCGATAACCTGCCGCTAGTCCTCAAAGGTAAAACATTTTGAGAGTTTGGGGAGTACATAACTGATAAAAATGCTTGGCTCAATGCTGGTCCTGCTCCACAACCACAACTAATTAATTAACATTTGAAGATACTGTTGGAGCTGCTGAAGATTGTAAGACTATCATTGCATTGTATAGACTCAATCTCCTTTGTATTATATAATTGCATAGCACATGTGTGAGTACTATGTACATACTCTAAAGCTACCATTTACTGGGTACGTCTTTGTTTGACTTGAATGTGCCCTGGCGGCTGAGAGTATGTGACGCTCTCTCTAATGTCTCGCTGATGGTGGCGCGTGTTGGATCATAGCTAATCCATGCGTCAGGTTCGTGAACAAGCGCTGTCAGTGAAGGCTGGTCATATCTTAGCGGCCATGGCTTATTTTAATTTAATTTAAATATTTGAATTGTTTTTTTTACGACGCTTTTAACGTTCTGCATCGTTCTCACATGTAAAATTTCAACATGAATAATGTAACCATTATTTTGTAACCATGTATTGATTTAAAAGTCCGTGGAGTTTCTTGCCCGTTCTTCTCCATAGGTAGGTACCTATGGAGAAGAACGGGCAAGAAGCTACGCTTTGGAATGGACGTCTAGCTTCATCTTTCTGACTGACCGACCCCTTGACAATTCAAAAGTGTCTGTAATTGGTTTAATTGAAATAAATGCTTTGAGTTTGAGTTTGTCGTCAATCACCGTCGCGTTGGTATAGTTAGATCCTACCAGAATATTTTGGGTGGATATTTTCGCAGTGTGCGAGTGCTGGTTGGGGCAGCGGGGAACAGTGTGCTCTGTAGGTATACATAGGTAATAGACATGTTCGTTTACAAGCAGTGTCGCCATTCACCGTCACTTTGGTATAGTTAGATCCTACCAGGATATTTTTATATTATAGTATCTTTTTCAATACGATTTCACAAAATGTTTAACAGCGCCCTTCTTTCAATGTCATTCAAGCGTCAAAAGATCCGACCAACCGAATCGTGGCCGAATTTAACTGCCGCGATGTTGGGCATTGACGTTGACGTATAATGTGGCCCCAGCATAACACTGTATTCTTATGTCGGGGCCACACCAACGTCAACGTCTAAGCCCATCATCGCCATAAACATCGCGGTAATTATTCCGATGTTTATCGCAATTAATTGAGTAGCCACACTTGAACGCCGCGCCGCCACCAAGTTATCGCCACGTCAATCGGCAATGCCGAATGTGAATGCCGTTGTAAAATTATCGCGATAAGTTGTGAAGCTACACCTACAGCCTACGTCCCTACGTCCATCATCGCGATAATCAACGGCGTTTCCTTCGTTGGTTTAGCCCGGACATTAGTAGTTCGTAGTACTTAGTCTGTGGTACTGGTACACCTGTACTTGTTGGGCTGTGGGCCGCCGCCGGGGCGCGCTGGCCTGGCAGTGCGCTCTACACAGCCGCGCGCGCCGCACGTGTGACTTGTGCGCAGATTGTCGAGTGCCGCGAGTGTCAGTGCGCCAGTGCGGATAACGGCACCTGTCACCTGCTACAGTGCGTGTACACATCACCAACAATACTCCTTACACTTTACTTCTGGTCCAGCAGTGATTAGCTGCAGTTTCTATTTACTTACTTGTCTGTAAATACAATTAAATATACGACGTACTTACTTATCTGTTTGTAGGTAAGTTTGTTGTCAGTTGCTGTCATCACCATCACCATCTGCCTAGCCTTTTCCCAACTATGTTGGGGTCGGCTTCCAGTCTAACCGGATGCAGCTGAATACCAATATTTTACATGGAGCAACTGCCTATCTGACCTCCACAACCCAGTTACTGGGTAATACGATACCCCTTGGTAAGACTGGTTGTCAGACTTTCGGGCTGTCATCACCATCATTTATACTTAAATCGGCAGACAACTCTTGCCTATGCCTATGAGGCTAGTAGGCCGTCTGTTCCATAGTCTAAAGTACCTACAACTGAACTACATAATAATATAACGAATCACATTATTTTCTTGTGCTTTACTTAGCCAGACTTCCAATAAGTTGCCAGCACGGCCGACGCGATTGATGTCTGACGTAAACATTGCGCGCTAATTGATGCCTTACCACAAGCAGCAAACAATTACATTAAGTAGGTACACATTACCAGCCGACCTGTTCTGTCTCACTGTGAACACTTGGGTGCAGCGTCATTCCACTTGAAGCTAGGGGGTTAACATTGTTGACAGCTCACTCCGCCCATTCCACCTGATGCACTATTGACAGCTCACTCCGTCCATTCCACCTGATGCTAGGGGTTAACACTATTGACAGCTCACTCCGCACATTCCATCTGATGCTAGGAGTTAACACTGTTGACAGCTCACTCCGCCCATTCCATCTGATGCTAGGGGTTAACTCTATTGACAGCTCACTCCGCACATTCCATCTGATACTAGGGGTTAACACTATTGATAGCTCACTCCGCCCATTCCACCTGATGCTAGGTATTAACACTATTGACAGCTCACTTCGCCCGTTCCATATGATGCTAGGGATTAACACTATTGACAGCTCACTTCGCCCGTTCCATCTGATGCTAGGGATTAACACTATTGACAGCTCATTTCGCCGGTTCCATATGATGCTAGGGATTAACATTATTGACAGCTCACTTCGCCCGTTCCATCTGATGCTAGGGATTAACACTATTGACAGCTCACTTCGCCCGTTCCATCTGATGCTAGGGATTAACACTATTGAGAGCTCACTTCGCCCGTTCCATATGATGCTAGGTATTAACACTATTGACAGCTCACTTCGCCCGTTCCATCTGATGCTAGGTATTAACACTATTGACAGCTCACTTCGCCCGTTCCATATGATGCTAGGGATTAACACTATTGACAGCTCACTTCGCCCGTTCCATCTGATGCTAGGGATTAACACTATTGACAGCTCATTTCGCCGGTTCCATATGATGCTAGGGATTAACATTATTGACAGCTCACTTCGCCCGTTCCATCTGATGCTAGGGATTAACACTATTGACAGCTCACTTCGCCCGTTCCATCTGATGCTAGGGATTAACACTATTGAGAGCTCACTTCGCCCGTTCCATATGATGCTAGGGGTTAACTCTATTGACAGCTCACTCCGCACATTCCATCTGATACTAGGGGTTAACACTATTGATAGCTCACTCCGCCCATTCCACCTGATGCTAGGTATTAACACTATTGACAGCTCACTTCGCCCGTTCCATATGATGCTAGGGATTAACACTATTGACAGCTCACTTCGCCCGTTCCATCTGATGCTAGGGATTAACACTATTGACAGCTCACTTCGCCCATTCCACCTGATATTAGGGATTGCACTTGATGTTTGACAAGTTTTCACGGTGAGGATTTACAGAATAGATCGGCTGTTCATTAGAATGCTATAGCAGATGTGTCAGCCACACAGCACGTCACCATGAGTCAGCTCAGCCAGCTCTAGCTCACCTCATACAGTCCTCGTGCGAGCACGCTCCAGCGTGGGGCGCGAAAGATACCATCATCTAGCAGCTCTGCAGGTCAGCGTCACAGTCGTCAGCGCCACCTCCAACAGCTTCAATAACCGCGCTGTTACTAAAATATTTTGACAGTTAATCCTTTTCATGTCTACTGACCCTATAAAATCCCCCGATTTTGACCTAGACCTACTGATAGGCAAGAGCACCAGATATAGGTACCCTACTTACAGCTTTTAAAATTAAGTTCTCATTAGATCCATAAATTGACTTGTTGCGTCGCAACGTTGGCGCGTTAGCGGTCGGACCCTGAAGAAAAGGCAGTAATTTAAAAAATGCGGGGATGAAGCCCCAACATAATGACAAATAGTGAATTCTCAGCATTTGTTTAGTGAGCCGTGGGGTGGTGACTACTGTTGGGTGACCCTCTGTGTGAGTGACGTGATGCGCAGTGCAGCGCGGAGCCGCCATCGCCATGAGGAAGTTTATGCGCACGCGCGCTCCCTCTTCCCCCTCGCCCCCGCTCTCGTCCCCGCCACCGCGTGACTCCCCCGCGCTCAACGGACACGCGCACCCGCACAAGAACAACGGATACGCCAGTGAGTATACCACCGCTACCTCTTCACACATCTACTAGTCTATGCTCCACACTACTTGTGCTACTATAATAGACTTTTTAATGATTTTAATCTGAAGATCACGTGTAAAGCGACGCCGACGGTTAAAAACAAAATAATATTTTGATGAAGTAGTACCTAAGCTGTACTTACCTACCTAATTGATAATGTACACAAACACAAGTAATCTGTGGAAACGTTATGGATTGACCCACAAATGTCACCACATTTTATTCTAACATACCTATATTGTAGTAATTGTTTGTTTTTTCCCAAATGAAATAAATAAAAAAGTGGTTTTAATTGAATTGGAAAAATATACCTACCTACGTTAAATTAGAGCATTTTTAAACACTTTATTATGTGAATATGTTAGATTGTTTATATCTATACTCTATTCTATACTATATAAAGAGGAAACAATTTTTTTGTTTGCTTGTTTGTTTGTTTGTACGGAATAAGCTCCGAAACTACTGGACCGATTGTAACCATTTATTCACCAGTAGAAAGCAAATTTATCATGAAGTAACATAGGCTATAATTTATTAAAAAAAAAAATTTAGATCCTTAGGAAAATTACAATAATGTAACCCAAAGTAGCAAAATTTTGCCTATAAAATTCATTATTTGGCGTGCGCTGAGAATTATTATTGATGATACATAAAAAGTATGTACTACATGATTAAGTAGTACTCATTATTACTCTCATAAAATTCCGCGAGGCAAATATCTAACTATCATAGTTAAGTCACAATAGCAGCTATTGTGTTCTAAAATTTAATTAGATCGCCGGTAGAAACAAAAGTTGGTTACATTCGTATCGTAGTATTAATTCTTATTCAAATAAATAGTTTTATCATCAAGGGTACTTGTGTAGCAGTAAAATACTTTTTAATTCATTCCAATCGGACATTTAATTTCGAAGTTATCACGAATATAAAAATGCCATACGCGTTCCGTTCGACGACGCGCTGCTGAGCCGCGCCGCGATTAACTCGAAACTTAGTATTTTTATTCTTGAGACCAAAAATTAAGAATAACGTGTATCAGGGTTTTTCGAAAATCTATCCTTATGGGGGTGAAAAGGGGCAGTAAATTTTTCAGGGGAGGACTACTGCGGGGCTTGATTAACTCGAAAATTGGTAAAAATAATATTTCAGTTAAGTTATGAAAACATCCGAAACGATTTTTTAAAATTCCACTCCTGTGGGCATGAAAACAGGAAATACAGTTTATATGAAAAATCTTTTCGTTTGGTTAATTAACTTGAAACTTGGCACAGATTCTTGCCTGAGTAAGTAATAAAGTTTGTCATTAATAGTTTTTCATAACTACCTTGGAGGGAGGGTCAGAGGGGGAGGGGGAAGGAGAGGATGTGGGTGAGGGGGAGATGGAGGAGATGGTTAGGAGGGAGAGGGGACGAGGATAGGGGCAGGGTTTGGTGAGCAGAGGAAGGGTAGGTGAGGGGTGAGGGGGAGGGGACGGGGTGGTGAGGGAAAAGGGGGAAGGGGATGTCTTGAAGGGGGTGTGAGAGTGGGTGAGAGGAGGAAGAGGTTAGCGGGAAGGGGATGCGGTGAACGAACGTGCTAATCTCTGGAACTACCAGTCGGACTTTAAAAAATCTTTTTGCATTTTATAGCTCAAATCTAAAGGAAGGCTATAAGTAGGCATATTTAGCATCACTCTAGGACCTTTACGTGGCGAGCTAAAAGAAAAAAGTCAGAAAGAACGCTATGTGTAAACGAAGTAATAGCGCGGGCAGGCAATGCGATGCGACAGGGTGGGTCGGGGGAATAAGGAATTTCACGCGGACATAGTCGCGGGCAGCAGCTAGTCTTACTATAATATCACAAAATAATTAGGTAATGAAAAATTTTGTGGAAGATGTTTGTATGTTTGTATGATGGCATAATTTTTGTATCCCGGAAGTATGTTCCCGTGGGGCATTTTTTTCGAAATGACGTTATTTTTCGATGTTCACTCGGGCGGAGCCAACTCACACTACATCCCGTACGTCCCTTTATTTGTCATGATGAACAGTCTTTCCAAATCAGCATTCGCATCCACAGAGGTTTTAATTTTTGAATGAAAAAATCTTAAAATTACTGACACTGGTTTTAGGCAAACAATAAAACATGCCATCATCGTGAAAATATCACATTTTTGCGAGATAGTTTTGGTAATTGATTGTATTGTTTTCTACAATTTGAATGAATCATTGAACATTTTCATTTATAAGCATTAGTATTGTTTATTTGTTTTATTGTTAACTAGCTTTTGCCCGTGGCTTCGCCCGCGTGGATGTCGGGGAATATCCCACGGGAACGTACTACCGGGAATTCCTTCCTTATTCCTTGTCTACTTGATAAAATTTCAGATTTCTAGTTCCAAGGCTTAGGGCTGGGCGTTGATGAGTCAGTCAATCAGTCAGGACTTCTCTTTTTATTTATGTAGATTAGCTTCCGCCAAAATTCTGAAATTCCTTGCTGCTGATGCATTGCTTGCCCGCGCTATTATTTCGTTTTTGCTTAGCGTTCTTTCTGACTTTTTTCATTTTGCTCGGCACCTAAGAGTCCTAGAGTGATATTAAATATGCCTATAGCCTTCCTTAAGAATTGGGCTATCAAATGCAAAAATAATTACTAAAGTCCGCCTGGTAATTCCAGAGATTAGCGCCATCAAACAAATAAAAAAAGTGTGTGTCAGCTCCGACGCAGACTGGAGTTAACTCCTGTTTTTACCCGACTTCAAAAAAAGGAGGAGGTTCTCAATTCGGTTGTATTTTTTTTTGTGTTTGTTACCTCAGAACTCCGTCATTTATAAACCGATTTGGAAAATTATTTTTTTATTTGTAAGGATATACTTCCAGATTGGTCCCATTTTTATCAAAATCCAGTTGTGATGATGGGATCCATGAGGAATTGAGGGAACTCCTCAAAAATTATAGGCATAAATATGGCGATTTTGGTATTTTCATCAATCTAGTGAAGTGGAACTGATGAAGAAGACCACAGATGGCCACGGGAACTTCTCAACGATAATAAGTATTTCACGAGTGGCGATAAGATATCTCGATTAAGATAGTTAAGCGACTATGACGAAGCTTTAAATAAATGGTTCTGATGAAAATGGTACTATCGAACCGATCTGATGAAGAAGCCGGAAAGTATGCACCGGAACTCAGTAATAAATCAATGTATTCTAGCCGTGTTTGGGCTATTTGGAATTGTCATGAGGTGCACTCTGGCTACAAATCTAGTTAGTCGGAGTAGTCGACAGCCTACAAAAAATTACAAAAATGTTGGTGTTCAGACTGATGATTTTGATACGGCGATGAAAACAAACGACTTAACTCTACAATAAGATTTTTTTCGTGAATAGCAACAACAAAGATACTCGTACATCTGTAAAATGTAGTAACAATGTTAATACTGTCCCAATGATTTGTACGAATTTAATAATCTTTCACCAGAATGTACTCGTATGTAGTATTTCTAATAAGATAAACGAATTAGAAGCCTATATACAAACACTTGCGAAAAAGGTAGACTACCTTTGCTTAACTGAGCATTTCTTAAGTAGCGTGTCAGTAACTTCTTTTAGCTTGGATGGTTACAATTTAGTTTCTTATAATACACGAAATAAGAAAAAGAGAGGAGGGAGCTTAATTTTAGCTCAAGCAGATAGGAAAGTAGAGAATGTAATAGCAATTGATAGATTGTACGCCGTAGAGAGTTTTGAGGTATGCTGCATAAAAGATGTCAAAATTGGAGTGTATGTATGTTGTGTGTATCGTAATCCTAATAATAAGAACTTTGATGTCTTTATGAGGAAAATGGAACTATTGCTCGGATTTTTGCTCAATAAGAAATGCATTATTTGCGGATATTATAATGTCAATTTGCTTCTGGAAAACAAAAAACGTACTGAGTTTTTGAGTTTGCTGGCATGTTATAATTTTAGATGTCTTTTTGATAGTCCCACTTTTGTTCGTAACAACTCGTATTCTTGCTTAGACAATATGATTAAGTACGAATCTACAAGAAGAACAGGTTTTAAGAAGTGTAATTGACCACAATGGTTTAGGAGACGGACATGGAGCACAATTGGGTGAATTTTTACTAGAAAATATATTATAACATAAAAATAATCAATTTTTAGTAATTAATAAAAGAATCTTTAATCGTAGAAATAATTTATCTTACAAGAACAGATTTTTGCATCAAAATTGGAGTTCAATGGGAATAAATTCATTTTTGAGAAATTTTAATAATAGTTTTCGGAAAAGTTACAAAAAACGGGAAATAAAAATTAATTTGAAAAGGGGATCACAGTTAAAGTGGGTAACTAAAGGAGTAAAAACGTCTAGTAAAATGAAAAGAGTTTTATGCACAAATACTGGTAATCATGTTCATGAAAGTGTTCTAAATTATAAAAATAAATATATTCGCATATATAGAAGGGTCATGACAACAGCCAAAAAAATTGCGGTCGCAGAGAAAATCGATAAGTCTAAAAATGTAAGTAAAGAAGTTTGGAAAGTAATTAATAACCGCACAAACAGAGTAAAAAAAGTGCAACAGGAACCACTTTTACTAAAACTTGACGATCAAATCATAGACTCACCAACTGCCGTAGCAAACAGATTAGCAAAGCAGTTCAATCTTAATTGTGATTCAGCTGAAACTAAGACGGAGGAAGCTCTATTGCTTCTTCAACAAAGTTGCGAAAGGGTTATAAATGATATGTCACTCACGCCTACTACACCCAAAGAAATAACACAAATAATTAATACTATGACTAATAAGCACTCCAGTGGATATGATGAAATCCCTATTGCTGTTCTTAAAGAGCACACAAACATATTGGCTGGGCCACTATCTACATTCTTTAACAACTGTCTTGAGCAAGGTATTTTTCCGGAACAATTAAAAATTGCAAAGGTTGTGCTAGTTTATAAAAAGGGTTCAAAAACGGACCCTAAAAATTACAGACCAATTTCTATTCTACCCACACTTTCAAACATTTTTGAAAAAATATTAAAATCTCGGCTATTGACTCATCTTCATTTAAATAAAGTTCTACATGAGAGACAGTTCGGTTACCAAAAAGGAATTGGCACTGGAGACGCCATTTGTAAACTTTTAGATGATGTGATTAGCAAAATAAACCATAAATTAAAGGTAGCAGGGATTTTTCTAGATTTATCTTCCGCATTTGATACGATTGATCACAATCTACTTATTACTAAATTAAATTATTATGGTGTCAGAGGAGTAGCCCTGCAATTATTTACATCGTATTTAAGAAACAGGAAAATATATGTAGAAACCAGCACTATAGAACAGGATGGACAACGGAAAACATACCAATCATCCATGATTAATATTACCACTGGCGTTCCGCAGGGTTCCATATTAGGTCCCATTCTGTTTATTATTTTTACTAACGATCTGATCAATTATATAAAAAAAATCATTCCAGACATACTTAAATCAAACAATCATTAATCATTAATCTTGTGGTCTTTGCCGATGACACAAACGCTGTAGTAGCGGCGAAAAGTATTAGTGACCTGACAGACAAGGTGAATACTACGTTGTCAGCATTTCAGTTTTGGTTCAATACAAATAGATTAATAATAAATATTAAGAAAACGAACATCATGTTGTTTCGAACTACTGCAGGTAATAAAGATAATATGGATATAACCCTTAACAATGAATAGATAGAGTTAGTGAGAGACGTCAAATTTCTTGGTATACATTTGGATGAATTGCTCAACTGGAAAAAAGAACTAGCACACATAGACTCCACTATATCATCTGCGTGTTATGCGTTGAGGACATTGAGAGACGAAATAAATACGGGTCAGTTAAAGATGGTTTATTATGCTCTAGTCGAATCCAGACTTCGATACAGTATACAGTTCTGGGGGAAAAGCTACGGATATAATTCTCAGCGAGCCTTCATTCTCCAAAAAAGAGCAATACGTACAATTGTCAGAATCACGCAAAGAGAAAGCTGTCGATCTCATTTTCAGCGTCTAAATATACTAACATTGCCCAGCTTATACATACTTGTGTTGTTAGTTAATTTAAAAAAATATGTCCATGAATACGAGTCTGGGGAAGAAAGAATAGCCAGGGAAAAAACTCGTAGAAAAGACTTCAATAATAAAATTAAACCTAATTTCAACATTGTCAAGCATAGCCCTCAATACCAAGCTATACAAATATTTAATAGACTGCCAGCAGATTTGAAAATTTTGTTATATACTAGCTCTTTTAAAGCTAAGCTCAAAGCATTTCTGTTGGATAAGAACTTATACTCAATAGAAGAACTGTAATTTAATGTGATTTAATTTTCTATTTTAAAAAAAAAATCTATTATTATTGTTTTTAATAATTATGTTGTTTTTTTTTAATGTATTTTTTATTATTGCTGCATGTTCACTTTTAGAATTTATATTAATATTAAATTAAGTTAATGAGATTAGCTCGGGTGACGCCGAGACGAGTGGTCGTTCTTTGAGTGCAAGCTCCCTCAAAGTTTTTTATTGTTTAGCATGTGGTCGTGTCGTGCAGTGTATATTTCGTGTGTGGTGTGTGATTGAGTGTCAGTGATTATTTCTATGATAGGTACCTAGTGAGTTTGTAATGGTCTCCTGAAAGTACGAGAGACAAATTGCCTGCCGAAGGATCCAGTTTCCCGAGCGCCAAGCTGGGTGAGATCTTTTCATGTCTTTCAGGGATACGCTTCTCTCTGCAAAGTCATTACGTTATTTTCTGCCTACCCAATATATGTGCAATATATGTAACTTTGAACAATACGTGTGTGACAGTTATAATAAAGTTAATCACGACAATAGCAAAGCTAGCAAGCAATCTTAGACATTTTCAGGTACTCGTAACCCAAACCAAGGCAAAAAACTTAAACTACTAGTGTATAGTGTTCCTGTGTCCCAAAATCGGAGTGTTCAAGAGTGTTTTTTTTTGTGAGTGGTGATGTGCGTTGTTTCTGTGAAGGCGCATTCAATTCTTAAGCTCTGAGACGACCCGGGAATTAAACTCAAGTACCTACGGACACGCATGGTGCGCTGGCGCCGCCCTGTCGCCATACCCGACAGGATTTTTGTTGGGGTCCAGTTTAATTAATTATTTGTGCTAGTTTGTGTGCATTAATTTGTACTTTAAAACTGTAATATCTGCAATCGCGTCAACCTGAACAAAAATTACATAATTTGAAGTTGGAGCTGGACAACAACGAGGAACGGTCCGACCGCGTCCTGGACATTCTGCTGCTGACAACTCATCAGAACGAAGAAGAAAAGAGTCGAAAATGCAGTTTAACCGCCAAAAGATTCACCGGGGAAGCTGGACTAGAAGCAACATAACAGCAACGTCGTAAAAAAGCCCATCCATATTATATCACCCGTCTCTCCACTATTCCAATGCTTATTTTACGGTGCATACTGGATAGGCTCTATATCCCCTCCATATCCTGAGGGCATGTCTTCCCTACCATTACCGCGCCCCCCGGTCTACTCCTTGATATGCAATGGTCTCTGTTGCACCATGTAACATGAGGCAACAGGGGCTAGTGTGAATCTTTGGGTTCATTCGAGTGATCGAGTCTGGTTAAACCACGCTGGGATCGGTGCAATTCATTCATTCATTCATTCATATTAAATTAAGTTAATGAAGTATGTAATGTATCACACACAATATAAATTGTTCTTGATAAATAAATAAATAAATGATGTTAATGGTAATTATATGCCGCTTCAAATTGCGCTACTTGAGTTGTATGTTATGTGTGGCCTTGATTGTCAGAAGTCAGATTTCGTAGCCTCGTTATCTCCGTCAACATAAAACTACGCCTTCCAACCTTTTGACACGGCTTAGCGCGACATATTTTTGCCTTTTTGCAACGTTTTTATTTGAGATGGTCGCATATATAAATATCATCAAGTTCTGATGAGTGGATTTTGAGTTATCTTCAATAATTTAATACGTATTTTTCCCACATAGTTTATGTGAATGATGCTCTAATTTATTTTGCAGAGTGGTATTCGAATTTGTGTAGGCACCACTAAAAAGTGAAAAATAAAAACTTTTTACAACAAAAAAAACAACCGACTCCCAAAAAAACACTACAAAGTGAAAAATCACTTTAATTTCGGAAGTCCTTGGCAAAAAATGAAAAAACCAAAGACACCGACTTCCGAAATTAAAGTTATTTTTCACTTTGAGTGTTTTTTTTTTTTGGGAGTGGTTGTTTTTTTTTTGTAAAAAGTTTTTTTTTGTGCAGATTTTCTATTATTCGGTCTTTTCTGTCGGGCAGGGTTTCTTCAATGCATCAATGCTATACAAAAAGCAACTTTAAGGTATAAAGGCACTCGTCATCCCTCCCCGTCGTCATCCCTCCCCGTCGTGCGTTGATATGTCAGTCAGTCAGTCAGTTTATTCTTTTATATATTTAGATTAAAACGGTACACCAATTACGAGTACCTACATTAATTAACATAGTTTCAAACAGATACACACACTCAAAAAAAAAAATACTAACATAAATAGGACACTCTAGCATACTTTCTCTTACAAAACATCAGACATACACGCATAATTCTACTCCATTCATCAGCAAATAGATCACATTCAGGATTGGTGGTCTGGAGAACGTTAAGCATCCTTAAAGTCAGACACACCGGGGACTCAGCTCTGGCGACAGTTTTAGAAGACGGCGGCGCAAACAGTTTGCGTCGACGGCTCTGGCGTATTTCGTCCGATGTTTTTGTCGGGAACAAATAGCCGACAGAAAAGATCGTGGAGTTCGGGACTGTCAATGCGTCCTCTAAGAGTTTTACAGGCTACTGTGAGCTGTAAAAAGCCTCGTCTAACCTCCAACGAGTTGAAGCTCGAAACTCCTAGGAGGTAATTAGTAAGGTACATACGAGTAAAAGGAAAGAAGTGCTACATTTTTTTATACAGAAATCTCAAAAAAGTTTTCTGTACCTTTCCGAGCATTAACGTTTGAGTCGCTGCGTAGGGATGCCAGATGCATCAGCCTCAAGTTTAGTACGAACCAAAGTACTGTACAGAAGCTTAATTACGTTTGGGTTATGAAAATAGTAGACCATCAGTTCATCAGTTGTAACTAAACCGAAATTAAATTATAGCACAATAAGTCGGAAACAAATAATTCCTGTATGATGAAACAAAACGCTGCAACGGTACAGATTATGGCCAATTGTTCAGTACATCTCTATAAAATTCCACTCGATTTGGAAAAAAAATGATTACACTTCCAAAGACGGCAATCAATTCCGACAGGAGTTTGTTTTTTGGAATCTATTTCCGAAACAAACTGTGTTACACAATTAGGCAATTAGGGTGCAGGTATTTTTCGTTGCCATTCCATATAGCTAGACGAATATTTATTTTTTAAATAAGTATACAAATTGTTTTTGTTTGTTTTTTCTGTTTTCCTCGCATTAGTGATGAAAAGTAGAGTGATCAACTCTGGTGTAAGTGAACAATTACACCCTCGAACTATAAGCAGCCTCACTCGCTTCGCTCGCTCGTGTGGCTAAATATTTCGGGTATAATTAATTAATTACATCCCATGTTTAAAAATCTACTATAATTTCGGAAGTCGGTGGCAAAAAACGAAAATACATTTAACTAGACACCGACTACCGAAATTAAAGTTATTTTTCACTTTGTAGTGTTGTTTTTGGAAGTCGATTGTATTTTTTTGAAAAAAGTTTTTATTTATAAAATTTGACGTAAATTTTTTAATGTAGGTATTTTATTTCATACAAATACAAATAACCCTTTCTCTCCCCGCGCCGATTCAAACACATGCCATGCCACGAATTATGTATTTTAAAATTGACTTTTATACCTTTTTGGAAAGCTTACAGAATAGGCAAATTGTTTTAGTTATTTGTACGATTAATGTCATAGAAATTTTTGTGACGAGACAACATTTTTGAAGCGTAAAATGAAAATATTGGTAAGATATTATTATTATATCGCTCATTATTTTAATTATTTTGTTAAATTAAGTAGTTTTAATTATGTCCATAGCTTAATTGAAGTGCCAGCTACAACATTATTTTTAATGGTACCCATTCAAATATGTACTTTTTTTTATTTAGAATTAAATGTCAAATTTTAGGTAAATATCGAAAAACTCTTAAAATTCAAATATCTCGAAAACTATTGAATTTCGGCCATACATAATATGGGGGGTTCAATTTGTTGCATTTTGGCCCCCTTATCAGCCCCTGACGGATATACGAGGGCGGCACTGAAAATTTCGGGAATCAAGGAAGTGACACAACATTAATATTTAAAAATGTATTTATTGCTTTTCGAAGTATTCTCCGCGAAATTTGACACATTTTTCCATACGATGGAACCAATCATTGAAGCAACCATTCCATTCGAAAGTTGGGGTCTCCAAAATGGCAGTTTTGTAGGCGTCCATAGCTTCTTCAGGTGATGAAAATCTCTGACCACGCAATTTATTCTTTATTTTAGGGAAAGTATAGAAATCATTATGGCTTAGGTCGGGGCTGTACGGCGGATGGTCTAATAACTCTATGTTTTCTTGCTCTAAAAACTCTTTTGTTCTGTGCGCGGTGTGAGAACTCGCATTGTCGTGATGGAGGATGATGCGGCGGTTGCAGTTCTCTTTACGGAGTTCAGAAACGACCTGTGGCAAACAAATGCTAGTATACCATTCTGCATTAACCGTTCTTTGTCCCTAGAGGAATAATCGCAATATGGCCGGTTTTGGAGACAAACGTGGCCACCATTTTTTTTGCAACACTCCGTGAACGAACAATTTTTGTTGGCTTTAATTCATTTTCGAACACCCAAACTCGTGACTGGTTTTTTGTTTCGGGTTCGTACGCGTATATCCAGGATTCGTCACCTGATACGATGTTGTATACAGCATTTGAGGATCCTGCGTGGAATCTTTCGAGAGTTCTGACGCACCAAGTAACGCGAGCCGCTTTTTGCTCTTCACAGAGCGAATGCGGTATCCATCGGGAAAACAACTTTTTTACACCTAATTGTTCATGCAAGATTATTTGTATTTGACTCATACCAATGTCTAAAGTTGCCTGAATTTCGCGGTATGTCACATGTCGATCTTCCTCAATCAGCTTACGCACAGCATCAACGTTTTCTTGGGTGACTGCAGTTTTTGGACGACCTTGACGGGAATCATCACTGAGCTTGACACGTCCACGTTGAAATTCAGCAAACCAGCGATAAATTGTGGTTTTGGATGGGGCTTCATCACCAAATGCAGAAATCATCCGGTCAACACACTGTTTTTGTGTTAAACCACTTCGAAAGTCATAATAAATCATCGCTCTTGAATTTTCTCGAGTCAATTCCATTTTCTCAACGACTAAACAAGTTTGACAAAACCTTGTGACAAGACCGAGAATCTTTTTTTAAATAAATAAATGGTATTCGATTTTTAAAACCAAGGAGTTTTCAATTAAAAACTTTTTTACAAAAAAATACAACCGACTTCCAAAAACAACACTACAAAGTGAAAAATAACTTTAATTTCGGTAGTCGGTGTCTAGTTAAATGTATTTTCGTTTTTTGCCACCGACTTCCGAAATTAAAGTTATTTTTCATTTTGTAGTGTTGTTTTTGGAAGTCGGTTGTATTTTTTTGTAAAAAAAAAATTATTTTTCACTTTTTAGTTGTGTACCTACCCCACACAAATTCTAGTACCACTATCTGCAAAACAAACTAGAACATCATCCATATAAAAGTGGGGGAAAAATACGTATTATTGAAGCTAACTCAAAAACTACCGAAGCAAAGTTAATCAATTTTCTAGAGGACCAATTACTGTGATGTATTTCCTCTCGAACAAAACAAAAAAAATCCAAATCGGTCCAGCCATCTTCGAGTAATCGGGGAACATACGAGTACATAAAAAAAAAAAAAGGTTCCGACGAATTGAGAACCTCCTCCTTTTTGAAGTCGGTTAAAAATATTTTAATATGACAGGAACAATGGAAATATTCCATTCCCGATACTTTTAGTGCAGCCTATGTACGTCGATTTACCAGTAACCCTGTATAATACTACGTAGGTAGTTCGTTGCAACTTCGAGTATGTGATGTCACAAGCTCGCTGGTTGCGGCTCGTTATCATAATAAATGAGTGACGCCGCGCATCGTGCGGGTAGGTATTGTATGCGCACGGGCCGATGCGCGACGGCTTTTTGCGATTGTTATAGTACAACAATACTTTTGTATTTGTGTTTCTATATTTATCCTTAAGTTGTTGAGTAGCGTATATACAATCTGAGAAAATATTTAAGCGAGGTCTTAATAGTTAGTACCCAACTTGGTCTCAGCCAATTCGCAGGCTAGTTACCCAAGCTAGTTGCTGGCTGGGCGCACACCGGGGGCACATTGGTATCAGCAGTCGCAGGCTAGTTACGCAAACTAGTTGCTGGCCGGGCGCACACCGGGGGCTCATTGGTCTCAGCAGTCGCAGGCTAGTTACGCAAACTAGTTGCTGGCCGGGCGCACACCGGGGGCACATTGGTCTCAGCCAATTCGCAGGCTAGTTACCCAAGCTAGTTGCTGGCTGGGCGCACACCGGGGGCACATTGGTATCAGCAGTCGCAGGCTAGTTACGCAAACTAGTTGCTGGCCGGGGGCTCATTGGTCTCAGCCAGTCGCAGGCTAGTTACGCAACCTAGTTGCAGGCTGGGCGCACACTGGGGGCTCATTGGTCTCAGCCAGTCACAGGCTATTAATAATAATGATAATAACCTCACCGCCGTATCTCTACGTTGACGTCGTGGTGGGGCTTGCGCGCTCCGAACTCTGGGTCTGTGCCAATGGAATTTACTTTGCCGAAACAGGTCTAGGGTGAGGAGCCAGACCAAGAGAGATACGTGAACTCGCAGGGCAGCATGTGGCGAGCTGTTGGGCATTAGCGACCCCACGGACCCTATTTCCCGGGAGAAGTCTTGTTCTTCACCTCTGGCTTGCCTTTATTGGCCGGCTGGAGTAAACACTGACGGGAACAGAGCTCCCACCTCATTCTTGCCTTTATTGGCCGGCTTGAGTGGAGATTCGCAAGAGCAAACGTGCTCGGAGGAAGGAAGTATTCCAGTAAGTGCTTGTAGGGATCTTGACCATCTTCCGGGCTCTGGGATTGTTCTGAGAGCCGTGGAATACCTCTCCACTCCTCAAGCACCTCAGGACATGTTGCCCCTTGTCGCTACGTCACTATGTGCTAGCGACCGTTTCCGGGGGCCCATTATTGAGCGTGCAAGTCACCCCCTGCCAATTTATCTGTGTATATTTTGTAACATTGGTCAGGCAGGGGACATAGTTCTTCCATAGTTCAAGGTACCCAATCCACTATAGCCACCCAAACCCATAGGCCCAATGTGTTTTGTTTCCATGTTCTGCAATAGTTCTGCGCCAACCGGGGGTTGTCCTTGGGTGCAATTGCATAGTGCATACAGGGATAATCGTCGGCTGGTGCCTTCTTTTCATTTAAAATTGTCTAAGGGGCCTCTGCGAGTTGGCTTCGGCTCCTCGTACGCCTTGCAAAGGTCCGGGACCCCAGGGTCCCGAGATATGTCAATGATAATAACCTGCAGGGTTAATAATAATAATAATAACCCCACCGCCGTATCTCTACGTTGACGTCGTGGTGGGGCTTGCGCGCTCCGAACTCTGGGTCTGTGCCGGTGGAGATTACTTTGCCGAAACTGGTCTAGGGTGAGGAGCCAGACCAAGAGAGATACGTGAACCCGCAGGGCAGCATGTGGCGAGCTGTTGGGCAGTAGCGACTCCACGGACCCTATTTCCCGGGAGAAGTCTTGTTCTTCACCTCTGGCTTACCTTTATTGGCCGGCTGGAGTGAACACTGACGAGAACAGAGCTCCCACCTCATTCTTGCCTTTATTAGCCGGCTTGAGTGGAGATTCGCAAGCGCAAACGTGCTCGGAGGAAGGAAGTATTTTAGTAAGTGCTTGTAGGGATCTTGACCATCTTCCGGGCTCTGGGATTGTTCTGAGAGCCGTGCAATACCTCTCCACTCCTCAAGCACCTCAGGACATGTTGCCCCTTGTCGCTACGTCACTACGTGCTAGCTACCGTTTCCGGGGGCTCATTATTGAGTGTGCAAGTCACCCCTTGCCAATTTATTTGTGTATAATTATATTAGGTCTTTACCTATGAAATTGCCGTTCTGCAGTACTGGCCATTTCAAATCAAAATAATTTTTGTTTGGCTAAGAATTCTAATTTCAAATTAATTTTATTTTAAAAACATGGATTTTTTTTTTCCAAAAGTAGTTATTTGTTTATTGATTAGTGTTACATTTTCATCGCATTTCAATCTTTTTGTCATCATGGATACGTTAAAAATTCGAGTAATTATGGAATATGAGTACCGTCGTGGCAGCAACGTGGCACAAGCGGCACGCAACATCAACGACGTTTACGGAGCTAACACTACAAACCAACGCACCACTTGTTATTGGTTTGCTCGCTTACGTTCTGGAAATTTCGACCTGAAAAATGAACCTCGCGGTCGTCCGAAGACTTTGGTCGACAATGACGAATTAAAGGCGATTGTGGAAGCTGATGACACACAATCTACGGCTGAATTAGCAGCAGCTTTCGACGTTAGCGTCAAAACAATATTGGTTCATTTGCGACAATTTGGCATGGTAAAAAAGCTTGACATTTGTCAAGCTTTTACCCATTTGAGTACCCCACGAACTCAATGATCGCCAGCGCGAAGTACGCGTCGAGACGTGCCTTGCACTGCTCAACAGACACACAAATGAAGGGATTTTGAACCGCATTGTTACCTGCGATGAAAAATGGATTCTGTTTGATAACCGCAAGCGCTCAGCAAGTTGGTTGGATCCTGGTTCAGCACCTAAACAATGCCCTAAACGAAAACTTACCTCTAGAAAAGTGATGGTCACTGTTTGGTGGTCTAGCGCCGGTGTGATTCATCACAGCTTCTTACCAAACGGGGTGAGCATTACTTCAGATGTGGACTGTGAAGAACTGAACACAATGATGGAGAAACTGGCACATCTCTAACCAGCATTGGTCAATCGCTCGTCTCCGCTGCTCCTGCACGACAACGGGCGACCTCATACTGCACAGCAGACGGTCTCCAAGTTGCAAGAACTGGGGTTGGAAGCTCTCCGTCATCCGCCCTACTCACCAGACCTTGCGCCTACAGACTACTACTTTTTCCAGAATTTGGTTAACTTCTTGGCGGGAAAAAAATTCAATACCCGAGAGGCAGTACAAAATGCCTTTGAAGAATTTGTTGCCTCCCGTCCAGCTGATTTCTTTAAGAAGGGCATCAATAAACTGCCACTGCGTTGGCAAAGATGCATTGATTGCATGGGTGATTACTTCTATTAATACAAATAAAAATGCATGAAAAAAATTCGTTTAAATTTTTTCATACAAAACGGCAATTTCATAGGTAAAGACCTATTATAACATTGGTCAGGCAGGGGACATAGTTCTTCCATAGTTCAAGGTACCCAATCCATGTAGCCACCCAAACCATTAGGCCCAATGTGTTTTCTTTCCATGTTCTGCAATTCCATGTTGTGCTTTCATTCTATTTATCGCGTCTACCTTACTTATCTTTATATTAGAATTTTATAGTTTTTATTTTCCCATCTATATAAATGGCGTTATTTAACATTTATTACCAGAATACGCGGGGTTTACGAACGAAGACGCATACTTTCAAACGTAATGTACTTCTGAACTCTTACGATGTTATTGCAGTAGCAGAAACCTGGTTGCTAGATAGTATTAGCGACAATGAACTTTTTGGCTGTGAGTACTTAGTTTGGCGCAGGGATAGGGATTATAGTAAAACAAAACAAACCATGGGTGGCGGTGTGATGTTGGCCGTGCGACGTGGTCTATCAGCTGAAGTTCGTTCGGACTGGTCATCATCAGCTGAAGATCTTTGGGTTACGATTGGTTACAAAAAAAGGGACCGCACTATACACAAATTTAACATTTGCGTTCTTTACCTTTGTAAGGAAAATCTGGGGAACTCGTACGAGACGCAGTTGCGTAATTTTACTAACAGTCTTTCACTTATTAGAAACACTAACCCTGATGACACTTTTGTAGTGCTAGGAGACTTCAACATGCCCAATATCGAGTGGTTAAGTGTCGGCACCTGCTTGCAACCCTCTGGTGTATCAGGCGAATCTCAAACATATTTTTTTGATATTCTTTCTGAGTGTAACTTAATTCAGTACAATAATTGTTGTAACAAATCTAAGGGAAGAATATTGGACTTAGTGTTATCTAATATTGATTTATGTATTAGCGCCTGTGTACACCCTCTTGTTCCCGAAGACGATCATCATAAATCTCTCGATATCGTACTGAATTACCATCTCGAGGTACCGTTAAAACCTTATCCCAGGATGAAATGGTATTATGAATCCGGGGACTACGATAATATTAATAAATCTTTGAACGAATATGTATGGGAAGACCACCTGCTTGGCAATCCATTAGACGACGCGGTTGATATTTTTTATAACTGCCTTGAGAAGTTAATTAACGACTACATACCTCACAAAATCATTTACCCTTCAACCTACCCACCTTGGTATAATTCAAGTTTAAAAAAAATACTTAAGGAAAAATACAAATATCTACGTAAATATCGTATTTATGGCAACACATCGGATTACGACACTTTTGTACTACTTCGCGCTAGAGCCAAAGCTGTTGAGGAGGAATGTTACAAATCTTACATTACCAAAACTGAAGATTCTATTTTAAAAAACCCAAAAATGTTCTGGTCCTTTATAAAATCGAACAAAAAGGGCACTAACACTCTCCCCTCCACTATGTCTTTTGAAGGTCGATGCTATAATACACGTGATGAAATTAGTGATGCTTTCGCAGCGTACTTCCAATCGAACTTCCTCTCTACTTCAGACCGAAATTCGAGTACCCCAAGTCCAACAAACGCCCCCCCTACTGACTCTGCACTAAACATAGGTGAGATTGAGATCAATCCAAACCACTTGCTTAGGCTCCTAGAATCCTTAGATCTCAATAAAGGTGCGGGTCCTGATAACATATCGCCATTATTTATTGTCAAGTGTGCCAAAGGACTTATTAAGCCCCTAACGATTATTTTTACGCGTTCTGTTAAGGAGGGAATTGTTCCTAGTATATGGAAGTACGCGTACATAACACCGGTACACAAAAGTGGGAATAAGGGTGATATTAATAATTACAGACCCATATCTAAATTATGCCTGTTTGGTAAAATACTTGAACGTATCATCTACACGCAAGTTTACAGTACTTTTTCTTCGGCCTTCATTCCCGAACAGCACGGCTTTCTTAAAAACCGTTCGACCACTACTAACCTACTGTCTTTTGTCGACTTCACTACATCCTGTATGGACGATGGCGGTCAGGTAGACTGTATTTTTACAGACTACAGTAAATGTTTTGACCGTATTGACCATAATATACTTTTACAGAAGATTTTTTGTTCAGGTATTCATGGTAACTTATACCGGTGGATTACTTCTTACATAAAGAATCGTTCCCAGGCTGTCGTAATCTACGGTGCTGTGTCGAAGCGGTATGTAGTCCCTTCAGGAGTTCCCCAGGGATCGCTTCTTGGGCCCTTATTATTTAATATTTTTATAAATGACATTTACACATGCTTCCAAAATTCATTATTTTTACTTTATGCAGACGACATGAAAATCTTCAAACATATAAACAATGTCGAGGATTGCGTCTCGTTGCAACAAGATCTCGAAAGACTAGAAAAGTATTGTCAGCTGAACAATCTTGAACTCAATGTATCTAAATGTTACACAATTACGTTCACTCGCAAGGCTAATAGCATATCCCACACATACATTTTAAGGAACAACCATCTAAAACGAGTAGATTTCATACGAGATTTAGGTGTGATACACGACTCCAAACTTACCTACGAGAAGCACGTAGATCACATAGTTAACAAAGCTAATAAAGCCATGGGGTTCTTAAAAAGATCTTGCTCCCAGTTCACAGATGTCAAAATAATTAAAATACTGTACTGTTCCTTCGTCCGTAGCTCACTTGAATATTGTTCGCAAGTTTGGAATCCCATGTATGCTGTTTATATCTCTAGATTGGAATCTATTCAGCGAAACTTTACAAGATACCTGCAGTATAAGTGTAACACCCGCGATCACAATTATGAGTCGAGGTGCAAAAGGTACCATCTACTTCCACTTAGGGAGAGAAGGAGTATATCTGATATCTCCTTCCTCGTTAAATTAGCGCAATCTTTCATCGACGCCCCGCAACTTCTCTCAAAGGTTAATTTACGCGCCCCTACCAGATCTGCTAGAATACCCTTTCTTTTTCTTGACGTCCCCCGCTGCCGCACAAATTACAGACAGAATTCGTTCTTTATAAGATGCGCTAAGTCCTATAATAAACTGGTTGATTTTTCTGAACTTGACTTGTTCACCACTAAGCCGCATGTATTTGTTCGATTACGTACTAAGCATTGGTTCGAATTGGTTCAATAACTGTTTTTATTTCACTTCATGACTGTATGATATTGTTTAAGGTACATACCACACTTTGTAATTCTTTTTATTTTTTTTTTTCTCTCTTTCTTTTTATTTTTCTCTGTAACAAGTTTGCTCTTCATAGTGGATTAAATGCGAAAACATATAATTGGTTACTAGTTGATAAGTTTGATGTTATTTTTTTAGTTGTTAATACTGTTTGTTTTCCTATTACAATAAAATAAAATAAAATAAAAATAGTCCTGCACCAACCGGGGGTTGTCCTTGGGTGCACTAGCATAGTGCATATAGGGATAATCGTCGGCTGGTGCCTCCTCGTCATTTAAAATTGTCTAAGGGGCCTCTACGAGTTGGCTTCGGCCCCTCGTACGCCTTCCAAAGGTCCGGGACCCCAGGGTCCCGAGATAAGCCAAAGAAAAAAGAATAATAATAATTATAATCTTTTATTACATAAGAAAGTGAATTACAAATAGTGTGAAGTCCCTGACACTTGTGCTAGGTGATTAACCTGTGTTACAAGAGCCAGCGCCCTCTCCCGGGAGTAAATACTATTGAAAAGGTATGCAATAAGACTAACAATGAAAAAATAAAAAGACTAAACTAATACAAAATAAGTAAAAACAAAAAAAAAAAGTTTAGAAAAAGCCTGTAGTGGTGATTGTGTGTGTGTGTGTGTGTGCGTGTATTATGTGTGGTGGGGGTGTGTGAGTGTGGGTGTGTGCTTGAATTATGTGAGTATGTGTGTAAATTGAAATTGAATGTACAGGAAAGGTTGACTGGGAACGCGAGTAAAGGGTGAAGTTGAGTGCCTCTCATAGGCTAGAATTTATATTATTATTACGAAAGAGTTTTTAGAATTTGCTCTGTTTCGTCGTAATTCAGGGACAGTAGCCAAGGCTTTAGACTCAGCTTGCTTGCTTGTATTAATTACGCAAGCTACTTGCTGGTTGGGTGCACACCAGGGGCTCATTGGTCTCAGCCAGTCGCAGGCTAGTTACGCAAGCTAGTTGCTGGCTGGGTGCACACTGGGGGCTGATTGGTCTCAGCCAGTCGCAGACTACTTACGCAAGCAAGTTGCTGGCTGGGCGCACACTGGGGGCTCATTGGTATCAGCCAGTCGCAGGCTAGTTACGCAAGCTAGTTGCTGGCTGGGTGCATACCGGTGGCTCATTGGTCTCAGCCAGTCGCAGGCTAGTTACGTAAGCTGGTTGCTGGCTGGGTGCACACTGGGGGCTCATTGGTCTCAGCCAGCCGCAGGCTAGTTACGCAAGCTAGTTGCTGGCTGGGTTGCACACTGGCGGCTCATTGGTCTCAGCCAGTCGCAGGCTAGTTACGCAAGCTAGTTGCTGGCTGGGTGGACACCGGGAGCTCATTGGTCTCAGCCAGTCGCAGGCTAGTTACGCAAGCTAGTTGCTGGCTGGGTACACACCGGGAGCTCATTGGCCTCAGCCAGTCGCATTCTAGTTACGCAAGCTAGTTGCTGGCTGGGTGCACACTGGGGGCTCATTGGTCTCAGCCAGTCGCAGACTAGTTACGCAAGCAAGTTGCTGGCTGGGCGCACACTGGGGGCTCATTGGTATTAGCCAGTCGCAGGCTAGTTACGCAAGCTAGTTGCTGGCTGGGTGCATACCGGGGGCTCATTGGTCTAAGCCAGTCGCAGGCTAGTTACGTAAGCTGGTTGCTGGCTGGGTGCACACTGGGGGCTCATTGGTCTCAGCCAGCCGCAAGCTAGTTACGCAAGCTAGTTGCTGGCTGGGTTGCACACTGGCGGCTCATTGGTCTCAGCCAGTCGCAGGCTAGTTACGCAAGCTAGTTGCTGGCTGGGTGGACACCGGGAGCTCATTGGTCTCAGCCAGTCGCAGGCTAGTTACGCAAGCTAGTTGCTGGCTGGGTACACACCGGGAGCTTATTGGTCTCAGCCAGCCGCAGGCTAGTTACGCAAGCTAGTTGCTGGCTGGGTACACACCGGGAGCTTATTGGTCTCAGCCAGCCGCAGGCTAGTTACGCAAGCTAGTTGCTGGCTGGGTTGCACACTGGCGGCTCATTGGTCTCAGCCAGTCGCAGGCTAGTTACGCAAGCTAGTTGCTGGCTGGGTGGACACCGGGAGCTCATTGGTCTCAGCCAGTCGCAGGCTAGTTACGTCTCCGTCTGTCTGTTTGCTGATCTCTGAGCCCAAGGCTAGCTCAATACTCAATATAGTTTACTCACTCCCTCACTTATTGACACCCTCACTCATACACATACACCTTCACTCACACTACCACTCCACTCTGCACTCACCTACCGACACACACAGTTTGAATGCCTTTCATCAAATGACTTCTCCCGCTCTGGGCAGAGCGGGAGGGCGTGTCAGACTCTTACTGGCTAAAACCCACCCATATACCTTCAGTTGCCCGTGCCAGGGCCACGGTATCTCTTTCGAACTACCCGCGACACCGGCGGCATCGACCCAATTGACCCCGTCACTGCTGACATCTCTTTGAGGCGCGCGTGGAACACAACGCGCCGTCGACCCGGGCCTGGTCCTTACCGGACGGCGAGCTGCCCATTACTCGTCGTCCGCAAGCCAGCGCCAACTGCCGGAACCTCTCTACTATTGTCGCAACCCCGCGTGTCGCTAGTTCGGCCGCCGCCTGGTGCGACCTCCCTTGCGCCAGGACCAGCGTGTCATCAGCGTAACATACAACGCTGACGCCGCTAGGGAGGTCGGTGCGCAGCACCCAGTCGTACCCGATGTCCCACATATGTGGCCCCAGGACAGATCCCTGTGGGTCACCGCACGACATCTCTCGCCGGTTCCACTCTCCTTGATGACCGGGGTAGATGACGGCCCTGTCCGTCAAATAGGCCTCGACCACTCGACGGAGGTAGGTTGGCACCCGGTGATACCGGAGTGCCTCCCTGGTGCAACTCCAGGGCAGGGTATTGAAGGCGTTGGCGATGTCTAGCGACACCGCCAAGACGACCCCACCCCGGGCCACAGCATCCCCCGTCGTGAGGGCTCGCACGCGCATGATGGCGTCCACCGTAGAGCGCCCCCTGCGGAAACCAAACTGGCTCTCCGCCAAATCTGGCCCCTCCTGCACCAGCCACCCGACGAGGCGGTCTGCAATGACTCTTTCAAAGAGCTTGCCCACCTCGTCGAGCAGCACGATGGGCCGGTAAGCGGGCGGAGAGTCCGCATGGCGCCCCGGCTTCTTAATGAGGACCAGTTTCCCTGTCTTCCAACGAAGTGGGAACTGGCCCCTCTCCAAGCATGCGCTTAGAAGCCTCCCTAGTCGAGGCCCGAGAGCCCCACAGGCCAGAACCCAGGCTCTTTCTGGCACGCCGTCGGGTCCTGGGGCGGTATTTTTGGCACTCAGCCTACGTACCGCCGCTCTCAGCTCTATCTCGGTCACTTCCGGAGAATCGTCGTCGTCGTCGGTGATGCGGTCCGCATCGGGCACCGCAGGAGGCGGAGCCATAGGCGGGGGAGTATGTTTCCCTCGCGAAGGGAACAGAGCGCTCACCACGTCCTCCACGAGCTGCAGCCGGAGACTCTGCGTCAGCGGTCCCAGCCCATGGGCGGAGTTTATCCCGCACCATTTTGTAGGGGGGTCCCCACGGGTCTCTGTTCAGAGTCCCCAGGGACTCCTCGCGAGCCAAACCCCTGGCCCGCGAGATTTCCGCTCGTAGGGCAGTCTTCGCCACTCTGTACCCCTCGTACAGCTCCGCATGAATGGCTTCCGTATCCGGTGGGTGGATACGGAGCCTGCGGTGCCTGGTGTACCGATGCCGCGCTGCAACGCACGCCACGCGCAGAGCCGTTAGCTCCGGCGACCACCAGTACACCTGGCGCCAAGCGCGTCCGGGCTGGACCCGGGGCATTGCCACGTCACATATTTCGAACATGGCCTCCCGGAACCACTCCGCCTCGTCGTTGATGTTAGCAGGCCTGTCCGGTGGTGACACCCAGGCCTGCACGATCGAGGCTTCCAGGAGGAACTCCCGGTCCAGCTGCTTCAGCGCCCACCGCGGACCACTCGGGGCCTGTCGGACCGGCGCGCTCGAGGTCTGGGCGGAGACATCAAACCGGATGTACCGGTGATCGGAATAGGTCTCCACCCCCTCCATGACGGGGCGTTGATAGCTGCTACTCAGCTTTTACTGTGGACCGTGCCGTCCTACCACGACTTTTAGCTATTGTACTTTGCAACGGCACATTCAGCAAGTTCAGCAGTGTACGCCACACATTTAATAATTAGTTCAGTTCACTTTCGAACCGCGTCTTAACAACAACTCATTCATCATTCACTTTAGTTTCGATTTTAAATGTGGCCATGGACGACCGAGCTTGGAAACAAGCTACTTTTCCCATTCCTATGGGAGGCCTCGGCGTCCACAAAATTTCTAGTATTAGTTTACCGGCTTTCATATCCTCGGTCCACGGTACTGAGAAATTAATCAGGAAAATCCTAGCCTCCACACTGATTAATTTTGATGTGCCGTGCTTCACCGATGCTATGGATGCCTGGAGACTCGCTTGCCCGAACTCAGATTTACCCGATAACCTAACCTGCTAGAGACGGTGGGATGAGCCGCTCTGCAGAGTAGTACAGAATAATTTACTTAACACGTCTGCTACTACTGCAGAGCGTGCGCGCCTGCTGGCTGTGGGTAAGTGGGAGTCGGATCTATGGCTTCATACACTACCGTCGTCGAACATAAGCACTTTGTTCGACGACACCACTTTCCGCCTCGCTGCTTCCCTGCGACTTGGAGCTCCATGTTGTTTTCCTCATCGCTGTCACTGTGGTGAAGTTGTCAACAGCCTCGGACACCACGACCTGTCTTGCAGCTGAAGTCTTGTCTTGCAGCGGGTCGCTTAGCGCGGCACGCGAATATTAATGAAATTATCCGACAAGCTCTTGTTACCGTCGGCGTTCCAGCTGTATTAGAATCCAATGGCTTGGCACGCGACGATGGCAAGAGACCGGACGGCATGTCTTTATTTCCATGGAAGATGGGTAGGCCTTTAGTGTGGGATGCAACGTGTCGATACTCTTGCGCCATCCCATCTTCCTGGCTCGGCGTGCCTTGCTGGCTTCGCTGCGGCGGCTGCGGAAAACCTCAAGCGGCGTAAATATAGTAACCTTATTGGTAACTATATTTTCGAGCCGTTTGGGGTTGAAACCCTCGGGCCGTGGGGTCTGAGTGCTCATGGTCTCTTTAAGGATATCTCGAAACGGCTGGTTGACACTTCCCGTGACCCAAGGGTTGGCTTTTACCTTGGCCAGAGGCTAAGCATTGCTATACAACATGGCAAAGCCGCCAGTCTCTTGGGTACATTACCTGTCGACAGCGATGCGGATGAATTTTACGACGCCATGTTTTAGTTTGAGAATAGTTTTAGTTAGAATATAATTTTGTTATTTTTAGGTTATGTCGATAAATAAATATTCATCATTAGATTCAATACCTACACGTATCAAGTGAAACACATAGTTTCATGCGATATCCTATCAATCAGTAGGTAAAAGGTGACAACCATACAGCTGTCATCATTTCCATTGTTATTCTGTCAATTTGTTTTTGATCCAAAATAAAGAACTTTGTGCCAAATTTCATAATTCTAGGTCAACGGAAAGTACCCAAAACATCGAAAGCTATACTCGAGCAGAAATAAAAACGTAAACAGAACTGTATATCTAAAGTGCCTAAATGTAGTCGCTTATTTAGCTTTAATCGGAATACATTTTTTTATTTGGGCATTTGGGCACACTATGACACTACTATGCAAAAGGTTTTCAGGTTTAGACGGGAAGTCGTAGTACGAGTAGGTATGTTGGCTAAAATTCATTGAATGCCTCAGCTACATCAGCTGATTTATTAATTTGTGATCGACCATAATCCGACTTACCCGTTAATCGTTAATAATTTTCCGAGTGGTGTTTACTTTATTAGTGGAATTTTTAATTCTATCGCTTAAAAATTTTGATTTAGGTAGGTATCTTTTCATGGTTTTCGAGGGTGAATTCAAAATGAAAATACAAGATGGCTGGGAAAAATTTTCATTATGGGTGTCGTTTTCTTGGTTTTTGAGGGTGTTAGATCCGATAGTGACTTTAAAATGTAAATCCAAGACGACGGCTGCAAAACTTTTATTTTTTTATCATATGTGTATCAATTGCATGGTTTTCGAGGGTGCTAAAACCGATATCATCAATTGCCTAGCCTTTTCCCAACTATGCTGGGGTCGGCTTCCAGTCTAATAGGATGCAGCTGAATACCAGTATTTTACATGGAGCGTCTGCCTATCTGATCTCCACAATCCAGTAACTGGGTAACACGATACCCCTTGGTAAGACTGGTTGTCAGACTTTTGGGCTTCTGAGGACCCGTAACGACTGTCAAAGATCCACGAATGAGCCGGGAGCAACGGCTTAACGTGTTTTGCGAGACACGGTGCTAAAGCCGATAGTGAGTTAAAATGTAAATCCAAGATAACGGCTGCGAAAATTTTTTTTTGTTTCAAATCATAGGTGAGAAGGAACTTCCTTCCTTCCCCCGATCGCAAGAAGCTTGCACTACCACTTGCCAGCAATGTTTGGCCGCGCTTGTGGCTAATGTGTGTGTTGTGTGCAGATGGCGGCGGCGGAACGCGTGACGACGGCCACTCCTCGCTCTCCAGGTAAGTCTCCAGCACCCGCAACGTCTCGCATCACCCCGCAACGTGTGTGTTGTGTGCAAATGGCGGCGGCGCCGGCGGAGCGCGCGACGACGGCCACTCCTCGTTCTCCAGGTGAGTCTCCAGCACCCGCAACGCCTCGCATCACCCCGTAACGTGTGTGTTGTGTGCAGATGGCGGCGGCGGAGTGCGCGACGACGGCCACTCCTCGCTCTCCAGGTAAGTCTCCAGCACCCGCAACGCCTCGCATCACCCCGAAACGTGTGTGTTGTGTGCAGATGGCGGCGGCGGAGCGCGCGACGACGCCAACCCCTCGCTCTCCAGGTGAGTCTCCAGCACCCGCAACGCCTCGCATCACCCCGCGACGTATGTGTTGTGTGCAGATGGCGGCGGCGGAGCGCGCGACGACGGCCACTCCTCGCTCTCCAGGTGAGTCTCCAGCACCCGCAACGTCTCGCATCACCCCGCAACGTCTAGCATCGGAACATTCTACATGTTCTCAATTGTAATTAAGTACCGAGACCGGACGGCATGTCTTTGTTTCCATGGAAGGTGGGAAGGCCTTTAGTGTGGGACGCAACGTGCGTCGATACGCTTGCGCCGTCCCATCTTCCTGGCTCGGCGTGCTGTGCTGGCACTGCTGCTGCAGCTGCGGAAAACCTCAAGCGGCGAAAGTATAATAACCTTATCGGTAATTATATTTTCGAGCCGTTTGGGGTTGAAACCCTTGGGCCGTGGGGTCCGAGTGCTCATGGTTTATTCAATGAAATCTCCAAGCGGCTGGTTGACACTTCCCATGACCCAAGAGCTGGCTTTTACCTTGGCCAGAGGCTTAGCATTGCCATACAACGTGGCAATGCCGCCAGTCTCTTGGGTACTTTACCACTCGACAACAATGCGGAGGAATTTTTCGATGTCATATTTTAGTTTTTTAATAGTTTAAGTTATATTAGGATATAATTTTGTTATTTTTAGGTTATGTTTATATTACATTTAAATAAATGATTAGAACATTGAAAAAATTAAGTAGTAAATGGGGAAGGTTGGGCAAAGCTAATTGTAGATGGCGTTATCGTAGATACTCGTAGATAGAATACTCACTAATATGCACACCATGAAAATTACATATACTCGTACATTATTATGTTGTTTTTACATAGGGTGACACAATGGGCGGTCTTATCGCTAAAAGCGATCTTTTACAGACAACCTTTGATTAAGAGGAGAAGACAGACAATACTGTAGGTAGTCAGTGGTGTACCATAACACATATACAATACATACATACATATATACAAGTATATATATTTATACAATAATAAACATGAAACAAGAGCAAGGAACTATACATGTAATGATGATGTTTAAGAGAGAGGAAGTGTTTTTTTAACCGAATTTTAAAAGTGGACAAAGTTTGAGCCTTATCTACACGGGCAAGGCATTCCATAATCGTAGTGCTTGAACTGTGAAAGACTTGTTATTAAATCTGGTGGAATACATCGGCATCTCTAGTCTCAAGCTTTCCGATGACCTCGGATATAGTATATAATAATAATAATAATATATTTTTAAATGTTTTTTTTTTTAATTTCATGTTTTTATAAAAATATTTAAAAATGTAATTCATATGTATGTAAATAAAATAAAGGAAATAATAATAATACATTTATTTCAGACCATAAGTCCATAAACAACACCCAATACAATTTTATTATTATTATTTGAATTGTCTTTGACATATCTCGGGACCCTGGGGTCCCGGACTTTTGGAAGGCGTACGAGGAGCCGAAGCCAACTCGCAGAGGCCCCTTAGACAATTTTAAGTGAAAAGAAGGCACCAGCCGATGATTATCCCAGTATGCACTATGCAATTGCACCCAAGGACAACCCCCGGTTGGTGCAGAACTATTGCAGAACACATTGGGTCTATGGGTTTGGGTGGCTATAGTGGATTGGGCACCTTGAACTATGGAAGAACTATATCCCCTGCCTGACCAATGTTATATACTTAATATACACAGATAAATTGGCAGGGGGTGACTTGCACACTCAATAATGGGCCCCCGGAAACGGTCGCTAGCACATAGTGACGTAGCGACAAGGGGCAACATGTCCTGAGGTGCTTGAGGAGTGGAGCGGTATTCCACGGCTCTCAGAACAATCCCAGAGCCCGGAAGATGGTCAAGATCCCTACAAGCACTTACTGGAATACTTCCTTCCTCCGAGCACGTTTGCTCTTGCGAATCTCCGCTCAAGCCGGCCAATAAAGGCAAGAATGAGGTGGGAGCTCTGTTCCCATCAGTGTTCACTCCAGCCGGCCAATAAAGGCAAGCCAGAGGTGAAGAACAAGACTTCTCCCTGGAAATAGGGTCCGTGGGGTCGCTACTGCCCAACAGCTCGCCACATGCTGCCCTGCGGGTTCATGTATCTCTCTTGGTCTGGCTCCTCACCCTAGACCTGTTTCGGCAAAGTAAACTCCATCGGTTCAGACCCAGAGTTCGGAGCGCGCAAGCCCCACCACGACGTCAACGTAGAGATACGGCGGTTATTATATACAAAAAAAAAACATACATAAATACATGAACACACATAACTACACTAAAAATACACTAAAACAATTTACTTAAAATATTGGAATGACGCACGATGAGTGGTCATCCATTGCCACATCAATGGACTGTCTGTCCTGTCGGCTAGTGTAGCCACCAAGCTGTTGGAGCTGTCGCGCACTCGCCGCATCAGGGATGCTATCCGAGTCCGCATCAGTGCGTAAAAATCTGGCACGCCATTTTCCGCGAACATCCCCGATGCATTGCAAAAGCGCGGCAGCCCCAGCATAACTCTAAAGGCGTTATTGTACTGGACTCGCAGAGCATTGTACGAGCTTTTTGTATAGCTGACCCATAGGGCACACGTGTACATAGATTGGCAATACGCTATATATATATTATGTGTGTCGTGAAGGAACTTGAAACGCTCTTGATAAGAGGGGGTTGTAGGATTGAACAGAATACTGTAAAGCTGAAACAAGATATGAGAATTCCAGCGAAGACGTATGGGAAGCCACTTGAGCTTTGTACGAAATTCAGAAATGTGATCGTATTTGCGCAGGCCAAATATAAATCTTTTGCAAAAGCTTTGAAGTCGCTCAAGTTTATCTAATTGTGCCTCAGTGAGATCGAGATACCTAACTAAAAATCAGCGTAGTCAAGAATGGGAAGTAAAAGGGAATGCGCAAGCGCAGTTTTAGTGGCAGTTGGAAGAAAGTTCCGCAATCGTCTCAGGGACTTACCAGATGTAATAATTACTTTGACTTACGTCCTGTACCTGGGAACCCCAAGAAAGATGTTTGTCGATCCAAACTCCAAGGTTCTTAACTTTTTCGCTTACTGGAAGATTAACCTGCAACCCATGTGTCTCTCTCCACTCGCAAATTAAACCCAAACCCTTGTTTAAGATATTAATTGCATCAGCCAAAGCCAAAAGGGCAGCTTGTTTATATATTTGTAAATCATCTGCATAAGGTGGAAGGAAGAAATAAGTTTTTTAGAAATAGAGTTTATAAATATTGCGAAGAGTAAAGGAGATAAAACACCAGCCTGAGGTACACCAGCAGAAGTATAGCACCAAGAAGAGCAAGACACTTCTATGCATATATACGTACATTGCCGGCGGCCATACCTGCAGGTAACTACGAAACCAGTCATCGCCGTTGGAGTTAAGCGAAATCGCCAGTATTAAATGCGTTACTAAAGTCCAGTAACCCAAGAACCGTCAGATTTCCTCCTTCCTTATGTCACCACATAGAAGGCTGTAGCAGTGCTGTGACCAGGGCGAAAACCGGATTGGAAAGGATTCAGCAGACTATTCTTACAAAGAAAAGCACTAAGCTGATTGTGGACAAGGCGTTCTAGGACTTTGGAGAAGAACGGCAAGATGCAGATAGGACGGTATTTGTAAAAGGAAGTAGGATTAGGTTTTTGGGTAAAGGAGTGATTTTCCATATCGATGGAAAAACACCATAAGTAAGATATAGAGTCGTTTAGGACATAGCATAGGATATAGAGCGAGTAGTTTAGGACAAAGAATAGGATATAGAGTAGTTTAGGATGTAGCATAGGATATAGAGTAGTTTAGGATATAGCATAGGATATAGAGTAGTTTAGGACGTAGCATAGGATATAGAGTAGTTTAGGATATAGCATAGGATATAGAGTAGTTTAGGACATAGCATAGGATATAGAGTAGCTTAGGATATAGCATAGGATATAGAGTAGTTTAGGACATAGCATAGGATATAGAGTAGCTTAGGACGTAGCATAGGATATAGAGTAGTTTAGGATATAGCATAGGATATAGAGTAGTTTAGGACATAGCATAGGATATAGAGTAGTTTAGGATATAGCATAGAATATAGAGTTGTTTAGGACGTAGCATAGGATATAGAGTAGTTTAGGATATAGCTCAAACTCAAACTCAAAGCATTTATTTCAAATAAACCAATTACAGGCACTTTTGAATTGTCAATGGGTCGGTCAGTCAGAAAGATGAAGCTAGTTGCCCATTCCAAAGCGTAGTAGATCCCTATGGAGAAGAACGGGCAAGAAACTCCACGGACACTCTTTTAAATCATAATATTTTTACAAAATATTGCTTACATCGTTCAAGTTGAAAATATACATGTGAGAACAATGTAGAAAGACGTGCACGTTAAAAAGCGTCCGTAATAAAAAGATAATAACTAAAACAACTAAATTAAATATTAAAATTAAAAATAAGCCATGGCAGCTAAGAGACGACCAGTCCCAACTGACGGCGCCCGTTCACGAACATGACATAGCATAGGATATAGAGTAGTTTAGGACATAGCATAGGATATAGAGTAGCTTAGGATATAGCATAGCATATAGAGTAGTTTAGGACGTAGCATAGGATATAGAGTAGTTTAGGATATAGCATAGGATATAGAGTAGTTTAGGACGTAGCATAGGATATAGAGTAGTTTAGGATATAGCATAGGATATAGAGTAGTTTAGGACATAGCATAGGATATAGAGTAGCTTAGGATATAGCATAGGATATAGAGTAGTTTAGGACATAGCATAGGATATAGAGTAGCTTAGGACATAGCATAGGATATAGAGTAGTTTATTTATTTATTTATTTAAAGGTACTCCAACGACTTGTCCACTAATACATATTACATAAATAGAGATAGAGAGAGTAGTTTAGGACAAAGAATAGGATATAGAGTAGTTTAGGACAAAGAATAGGATATAGAGTAGTTTAGGACGTAGCATAGGATATAGAGTAGTTTAGGATATAGCATAGCATATAGAGTAGTTTAGGACATAGCATAGGATATAGAGTAGTTTAGGACATAACATAGGATATAGAGTAGTTTAGGATATAGCATAGCATATAGAGTAGTTTAGGATATAGCATAGGATATAGAGTAGTTTAGGACATATCATAGGATATAGAGTAGTTTAGGATATAGCATAGGATATAGAGTAGTATAGGACATAACATAGGATATAGTAGTTTAGGATATAGCATAGGATATAGTGTAGTTTAGGATATAGCATAGGATATAGAGTAGTTTAGGACATAGCATAGGATATAGAGTAATTCAGGACATAGCATAGGATATAGAGTAGTTTAGGGTATATCATAGGATATAGAGTAGTTTAGGACATAGCATAGAATATAGAGTAGTTTAGGATATAGCAAGCTATATAGAGTAGAGTAGTTTAGGATTTCCTCTAGGAATGAGAGTATCGTTTTCCGACTTACACAATCACTACCAACTGCGTTAGATGTGATTGAAACTACTCTCTTAACATCACAAACAGAGAATTGACTAAAAATAAATGGGTTTGGTTAGGAGGTGGAAGACAGTTTATTGTAGCTGCCTTCATGGTCCCATTACAGTGCGACGATAGCGTAGCTAGGTCCTATAACAAAGACATTACAGTGTGACGATAGCGTAGCTAGGTCCTATAACAAAGACTTTATAGTGCGACGATAGCGTAGCTAGGTCCTATAACAAAGACATTACAGTGTGACGATAGCGTAGCTACGTCCTATAACAAAGACATTACAGTGCGACGATAGCGTAGCTAGGTCCTATAACAAAGACATTACAGTGTGACGATAGCGTAGCTACGTCCTATAACAAAGACATTACAGTGTGACGATAGCGTAGCTAGGTCCTATAACAAAGACATTACAGTGTGACGATAGCGTAGCTAGGTCCTATAACAAAGACATTACAGTGTGACGATAGCGTAGCTAGGTCCTATAACAAAGACATTACAGTGTGACGATAGCGTAGCTAGGTCCTATAACGAAGACATTACAGTGTGACGATAGCGTAGCTAGGTCCTATAACAAAGACATTATAGTGCGACGATAGCGTAGCTAGGTCCTATAACAAAGACATTACAGTGTGACGATAGCGTAGCTAGGTCCTATAACAAAGACATTACAGTGCGACGATAGCGTAGCTAGGTCCTATAACAAAAACATTACAGTGTGACGATAGCGTAGCTACGTCCTATAACAAAGACATTACAGTGTGACGATAGCGTAGCTAGGTCCTATAACAAAGACATTACAGTGTGACGATAGCGTAGCTAGGTCCTATAACAAAGACATTACAGTGTGACGATAGCGTAGCTAGGTCCTATAACGAAGACATTACAGTGTGACGATAGCGTAGCTAGGTCCTATAACAAAGACATTACAGTGTGACGATAGCGTAGCTAGGTCCTATAACAAAGACATTACAGTGTGACGATAGCGTAGCTAGGTCCTATAACAAAGACATTACAGTGCGACGATAGCGTAGCTAGGTCCTATAACAAAGACATTACAGTGCGACGATAGCGTAGCTAGGTCCTATAACAAAGACATTACAGTGCGACGATAGCGTAGCTAGGTCCTATAACAAAGACGTTACAGTGTGACGATAGCGTAGCTAGGTCCTATAACAAAGACATTACAGTGTGACGATAGCGTAGCTAGGTCCTATAACAAAGACATTACAGTGTGACGATAGCGTAGCTAGGTCCTATAACAAAGACATTACAGTGTGACGATAGCGTAGCTAGGTCCTATAACAAAGACATTACAGTGTGACGATAGCGTAGCTAGGTCCTATAACGAAGACATTACAGTGTGACGATAGCGTAGCTAGGTCCTATAACAAAGACATTACAGTGTGACGATAGCGTAGCTAGGTCCTATAACAAAGACATTACAGTGTGACGATAGCGTAGCTAGGTCCTATAACGAAGACATTACAGTGTGACGATAGCGTAGCTAGGTCCTATAACGAAGACATTACAGTGTGACGATAGCGTAGCTAGGTCCTATAACGAAGACATTACAGTGTGACGATAGCGTAGCTAGGTCCTATAACGAAGACATTACAGTGTGACGATAGCGTAGCTAGGTCCTATAACAAAGACATTACAGTGTGACGATAGCGTAGCTAGGTCCTATAACAAAGACATTACAGTGTGACGATAGCGTAGCTACGTCCTATAACAAAGACATTACAGTGTGACGATAGCGTAGCTAGGTCCTATAACAAAGACATTACAGTGCGACGATAGCGTAGCTAGGTCCTATAACAAAGACATTACAGTGCGACGATAGCGTAGCTAGGTCCTATAACAAAGACATTACAGTGCGACGATAGCGTAGCTAGGTCCTATAACAAAGACATTACAGTGCGACGATAGCGTAGCTAGGTCCTATAACAAAGACATTACAGTGTGACGATAGCGTAGCTAGGTCCTATAACGAAGACATTACAGTGTGACGATAGCGTAGCTAGGTCCTATAACAAAGACATTACAGTGCGACGATAGCGTAGCTAGGTCCTATAACAAAGACATTACAGTGCGACGATAGCGTAGCTAGGTCCTATAACAAAGACATTACAGTGCGACGATAGCGTAGCTAGGTCCTATAACAAAGACATTACAGTGTGACGATAGCGTAGCTAGGTCCTATAACGAAGACATTACAGTGTGACGATAGCGTAGCTAGGTCCTATAACGAAGACATTACAGTGTGACGATAGCGTAGCTACGTCCTATAACAAAGACATTACAGTGTGACGATAGCGTAGCTAGGTCCTATAACAAAGACATTACAGTGCGACGATAGCGTAGCTAGGTCCTATAACAAAGACATTACAGTGCGACGATAGCGTAGCTAGGTCCTATAACAAAGACATTACAGTGCGACGATAGCGTAGCTAGGTCCTATAACAAAGACATTACAGTGTGACGATAGCGTAGCTAGGTCCTATAACGAAGACATTACAGTGTGACGATAGCGTAGCTAGGTTCTATAACAAAGACATTACAGTGCGACGATAGCGTAGCTAGGTCCTATAACAAAGACATTACAGTGCGACGATAGCGTAGCTAGGTCCTATAACAAAGACATTACAGTGCGACGATAGCGTAGCTAGGTCCTATAACAAAGACATTACAGTGTGACGATAGCGTAGCTAGGTCCTATAACGAAGACATTACAGTGTGACGATAGCGTAGCTAGGTCCTATAACGAAGACATTACAGTGTGACGATAGCGTAGCTAGGTCCTATAACAAAGACATTACAGTGTGACGATAGCGTAGCTACGTCCTATAACAAAGACATTACAGTGTGACGATAGCGTAGCTACGTCCTATAACAAAGACATTACAGTGTGACGATAGCGTAGCTACGTCCTATAACAAAGACATTACAGTGTGACGATAGCGTAGCTACGTCCTATAACAAAGACATTACAGTGTGACGATAGCGTAGCTAGGTCCTATAACAAAGACATTACAGTGTGACGATAGCGTAGCTAGGTCCTATAACAAAGACATTACAGTGCGACGATAGCGTAGCTAGGTCCTATAACAAAGACATTACAGTGTGACGATAGCGTAGCTAGGTCCTATAACGAAGACATTACAGTGTGACGATAGCGTAGCTAGGTCCTATAACGAAGACATTACAGTGTGACGATAGCGTAGCTAGGTCCTATAACAAAGACATTACAGTGTGACGATAGCGTAGCTAGGTCCTATAACAAAGACATTACAGTGTGACGATAGCGTAGCTAGGTCCTATAACAAAGACATTACAGTGTGACGATAGCGTAGCTAGGTCCTATAACAAAGACATTACAGTGTGACGATAGCGTAGCTAGGTCCTATAACAAAGACATTACAGTGTGACGATAGCGTAGCTAGGTCCTATAACAAAGACATTACAGTGTGACGATAGCGTAGCTAGGTCCTATAACAAAGACATTACAGTGTGACGATAGCGTAGCTAGGTCCTATAACGAAGACATTACAGTGTGACGATAGCGTAGCTAGGTCCTATAACAAAGACATTACAGTGTGACGATAGCGTAGCTAGGTCCTATAACGAAGACATTACAGTGTGACGATAGCGTAGCTAGGTCCTATAACGAAGACATTACAGTGTGACGATAGCGTAGCTAGGTCCTATAACAAAGACATTACAGTGTGACGATAGCGTAGCTACGTCCTATAACAAAGACATTACAGTGTGACGATAGCGTAGCTACGTCCTATAACAAAGACATTACAGTGTGACGATAGCGTAGCTAGGTCCTATAACAAAGACATTACAGTGCGACGATAGCGTAGCTAGGTCCTATAACAAAGACATTACAGTGCGACGATAGCGTAGCTAGGTCCTATAACAAAGACATTACAGTGCGACGATAGCGTAGCTAGGTCCTATAACAAAGACATTACAGTGCGACGATAGCGTAGCTAGGTCCTATAACAAAGACATTACAGTGTGACGATAGCGTAGCTAGGTCCTATAACAAAGACATTACAGTGTGACGATAGCGTAGCTAGGTCCTATAACAAAGACATTACAGTGTGACGATAGCGTAGCTAGGTCCTATAACAAAGACATTACAGTGTGACGATAGCGTAGCTAGGTCCTATAACGAAGACATTACAGTGTGACGATAGCGTAGCTAGGTCCTATAACAAAGACATTACAGTGTGACGATAGCGTAGCTAGGTCCTATAACAAAGACATTTCTTTCATTCATGAGTTTAGTTTTATTTCACTATTTCGTTATTATCGGTTATTTCAATATTTTTAATCAAGTATTTGATGTGGAGAGTGTCGGAATTTAAAACCTTAAATATTTCCTCGTAATCACTTTCTTCAAAATGTTTCAAACTCTGTTTAATTAATAAAAAATCTTTATGAATCTTTACGTACGTAGGTACATTTTTATGTTCGCGGAATGGAGGGTGAGAAGTGAAAATAAAAATACTAAATTATTTATCTTTTTCAAGATATTCACCTGCTACCCTTATACATTTTTCAGATCTTTCAATTAGCTTATGTATACCTTCATAAAAAATTGCTTTGTCTTTGTCCGAAAAATAAGCAGAAACCGCGTCCTTTACTTCTTCATCAGTTGAAAATTTCTTCCCACGAAGTCCTTTTTTCAGTTTTGGGAAGAGGTAATAATCACTGGGAGCCAGGTCTGGGCTGTAGGGTGGATGGTCTAAAATATCGAAGCCCACCTTATGCAGGGCAGCCAACGCAACACGGCTCTTGTGAACAGGCGCGTTGTCGTGAAGAAGAAGGACACCTTTGGTCAATTTACCTCTCCTTTTTTCTTTAATGCTTTCTTTCAACCTCTCGAGGATAGAAGCATAGTATTCTCCGGTTATAGAAACGCCTTTATCTTTACAATCGTTCAACAGGATCCCTTCTGAATCCCAAAACACTGTCGCCATGATTTTTCCAGCCGATTGTGACACTTTAAATTTCTTGGGTGGTGGTGTGCCTTTTTTGTGCCACTGCATAGTCTTGTTTCGACTCAGGTTCATAATGATGAACCCAAGTTTCATCTCTAGTAATAATTCGACTTAATAGTCCATCCTTATCTTCGTTACAGAGGTCCAAAAACGTGGGAGAACACTCCACGCGGTGTTGTTTTTGAGGCGGCGTGAGCATTCTTGGCCCCCATCTTGCACTGACCTTTGTCATGCCAAGATGATCGTGTAGAATTTTGAAATTTGTCGTATCCGATACTCCAACCATTTTTGCAAGCTGTTTCTTCTTTAGTCTGGCATCTTCCAATATTATTTTTTCGACTTTTTTAATGATTTCCGGAGTAGTCACCTCGATCGACCGTCCGGGCCGTGGGTCGTCTTCAAGTGAGGTCCTGCCTTGTTTAAAGAGACTGTGCCACTTGTAAACCATGGTTTTACCCGGGCAAGAGTCCCCGTAAACGGATTCCATCTCTTCCAGTATATTTTGAACTGACTTTCCTTGCTTGGTAAGGAACTTTATTACGGCACGGTACTCGATTTTTTCCATAATTCACACTTTCTTCCCAATTGAGTTGTTTGCTTGACGATAGTTCAAAGACTGATCCAATTATTTTTTTTTTTTTTTTTTTTTGGAATGGCATCTCGTAGTGTGACCATGAGAGGTCTCGACTACTTAACCGGACTTTCCTGTGGGTGCCTTTAAGCGAGCTCAAAAGCCTCCAGCCAGGGGCATAAAATACTAACTAAATTATAAACTAAACGACTGCGCACTAAGGGCACCCCCTGTGGGGTACGGACCTCGGCTTAGGGAGTCGTTGTCATTGACCAATGATAGACAAGGCAAAGCAATAGGCTGGATCAATTTAGGGGAATTATTATTATCAGGGGAGTTTAAAGCTACAGGCTCAGCTACGCCACCAGCTGGCTCGATTAAACCGATCAAGGGACATGAATTTACATTTACGTTAGATGGTCTTAAACGCGATGGGCCTCGGCGGCGAGGCCGGAACTGATCCAATTAAGATAAAACCTGGTATTTATACTAATATTGAGTGGCTGAAGTTGTGACCATCCCGATAATGACCTATTGTTATCCCCTCCCCCCATTCCGCGAACTTAAAAACGCCCTCTCGTATTTCATAAATAATTGAATCCACAATCTTCTAATTTTAAGATCTCTCGGGAAATAGTGGACTCCAATTTCGGAGTATTTACACACGGAGGAACACAACAACGCGTTGTTTACACACGGAGGAACACAACAACGCGTTATTTACACACGGAGGAACACAACAACGCGTTGTTTTCGCAAAAATAAAATAAATGCAGCTCCGCCTTGTATTATTAGCTTGTGTTGGGAACTAGCTACGACAGCGCCATTCTGACAGTTGCCTAATTAACCATGTTAATGTAAGGAAACCAGAGCACTCCAAACGGATTGTTGCATGTAACGCGTGACCTTTCATACGTGTTCGTGCAGCCGTGAGCGGTGTAAACAGATCGTATCTGTGCCGTGATAGTTTCTCCGAAGCCTCTCGAGTGCGCCGCTCGGTGTTCCTAAGCAGAGCAAGTGTTGCGGATTTTGCTCTTCTATTGAAACTGAGCGCGCTCCTTACGAACTGCTATAATATTGATGAACGGTAACTGGTAAGTAAGTGATCTACAGATCGATCTGCAATCGGAACATATCATGTTACTTGGACAGGACAAGAACTGAGGCTGTACGTTCAGCCAGGAGCTTGTGGTGTCACGTGTGTGCGTGTGTGTGCAGGTACTGGAGCGGGTCGGAGGCGTCGGGCGCGCTGTTCGAGGACGCCGCGTTCCCGCCGGCGCGCGCGCTGGGCGACGCCCGCGTCGCGCGCGGCGCCAGCTGGTCGCGCCCGCACGTGAGTCCACACGAGAGACAAGTGTGCCACGACCTGTCACAGACCGAGAACACTCCGGTGAGCTCTAGCTAGTGTGCGGAGACACGTGTCGCGGCACATTTTTCTCCTAGTGTTTACAGTACTTAAGATACGATCATTTATTTGTCCAAAATATAAGTACCTACCCAATGTATCCGTATCACATTATACGAGTATCTCAGAATCTCATTCATCTTTTTTCAATCAATTTTCAATTAGTAATCCAACATAGAATTTAAAAATTAAAACCAACTACAGAATCATCAACTCACCCACAATCTAGGTACCTATGTACCATCGCGAACATTTGCGATTAACCACTTTTCGACCTAATATGGTAAATAACGAGGTTCAAAGGTGGTTCACCACAAATGTCCGCGATGGTACATATAAGTTTAATAAAACTGTGATGATGTTATGTTAAATTATTATTTTATTATGTAAACAATGTATGTCGAACTCAAAAGTGATATGGAAGTAAAATGACATACCAATTCAATTTTATTACTAACTAGCTTCTGCCCGCGCCATCGTCCGCGTGAAATTTCTTGTCTCCCCCTGTGACGTTATGACGTTATACAAGTTATGCGTGCTGTGGTAGAGGTTGCGCAGTAGGGGAATGGTAAGCGGTGCAACGCACGGCGCACGGTGCGGTGGGCTGAAAATGAAGCTCCATAGACTTCGCGTCGCTCAAAAATCAAGTACCTAAGTTTGAAAAAAGTACGATGCCAGCTTATTCCTTTACTTAATAGCAATATTTTATGTCGTGGGACTTTTTTTGATAAAGCTATTATTTAACAAGTTATCTGCGATTTAATATTTTTTTGTATGGAGCTGGACCGTTTTATTAATTTTATTCCTTATTCTTAAGCTTCCTCCAAATAATAGGTCTTTACCTATGAAATTGCCGTTTTGTATGAAAAAATTTAAACTAATTTTTTTCATGCATTTTTTATTTGTATTAATCGAAGTAATCACCCATGCAATCAATGCATCTTTGCCAACGCAGTGGCAGTTTATTGATGCCCTTAAAGAAATCAGTTGGACGGGAGGCAACAAATTCTTCAAAGGCATTTTGTACTGCCTCTCGGGTATTGAATTTTTTTCCCGCCAAGAAGTTATCCAAATTGTGGAAAAAGTAGTAGTCTGTAGGCGCAAGGTCTGGTGAGTAGGGCGGATGACGGAGAGCTTCCAACCCCAGTTCTTGCAACTTGGAGACCGTCTGCTGTGCAGTATGAGGTCGCGCGTTGTCGTGCAAGAGCAGCGGAGACGAGCGATTGACTAATGCTGGTTGGAGATGTGCCAGCTTCTCCATCATTGTGTTCAGTTCTTCACAGTACACATCAGAAGTAATGCTCACCCCGTTTGGTAAGAAGCTGTGATGAATCACACCGGCGCTAGACCACCAAACAGTGACCATCACTTTTCTAGGGGTATGTTTTCGTTTAGGGCATTGTTTAGGTGCTGAACCAGGATCCAACCAACTTGCTGAGCGCTTGCGGTTATCAAACAGAATCCATTTTTCATCGCAGGTAACAATGCGGTTCAAAATTCCTTCATTTGTGTGTCTGTTGAGCAGTGCAAGGCACGTCTCGACGCGTACTTCGCGCTGGCGATCATTGAGTTCGTGGGGCACCCATTTGTCAAGCTTCTTTACCTTGCCAATTTGACGCAAATGGACCAATATTGTTTTGACGCTAACGTCGAAAGCTGCTGCTAATTCAGCCGTAGATTGTGTATCATCAGCTTCCACAATCGCCTTTAATTCGTCATTGTCGACCAAAGTCTTCGGATGACCGCGAGGTTCATTTTTCAGGTCGAAATTTCCAGAACGGAAGCGAGCAAACCAATAACAAGTGGTACGTTGGTTTGTAGTGTTAGCTCCGTTAACGTCGTTGATGTTGCGTGCCGCTTGTGCCGCGTTGCTGCCACGACGGTACTCATATTCCATAATTACTCGAATTTTTAACGTATCCATGATGACGAAAAAGATTGAAATGCGATGAAAATGTAACACTAATCAATAAACAAATGACTACTTTTGGAAAAAAAGTCGCATGTTTTTAAAATAAAATTAATTTGAAATTAGAATTCTTAGCCAAACAAAAAATATTTTGATTTGAAATGGCCAGTACTGCAGAACGGCAGTTTCATAGGTAATTTCCGTGTCATATAATGCATCATATAAGAAAGAAAAGTAGAAAGAAAGAAAAGTATTTATTGTGACTCGCACAGGAAGATCACCAACTAAACTAAAACACAATAATAAAAGTTTATGTAGAAGATAGGAAGATAGTCAATGATACTGCTGCGTTAGAGGTAAAAGAAATGTATATTTAACGGACCAAAGGTTATAATATAAAGGAGCGAGGGAGCACACGCGATGACCGCTAATCGTGTACTAATTGCTCAATGAATATTAATTAATGAAGTTAAGTAAAAATGCTTAGTCGTCGGTAGTGTATGGTTTCACCGTACATGCTCCCGGGCTAAAAAGTTACACATCTTCTAATCTAAAGCGACATGTTTTAGACATAGGTGACGTAGATGCGTTTCGCTTAGAGTTAGTGTCCTCACTAGTTATATTCACTTCACTAGGCTGACGGTCAGCCGTGCTCTGCTTTCGCGAAAACACAACACTATTTGCTACACTTGGTGATAGTTCCACTGAAGAAACTGCACGGCACCTTCTCCATAAGAAGTATGACGCCAATAAAACGGCTACACCCAGCAAGCCGTAACAAATGATGTACTGATGGATGTCATGTGTAGACAGGATGTAATCTGGTAAATTAGTATTGGCAGACTTCAGTTGTTCTATTTGTTCTCCCAGATCCAATAATGTGCTGTTCAGTGGATCTTCGTATGCTGTGTAGTGTGATAATGATATATTAACCATATGATTTAATTCTGCTATCTGAGGGATCGGAATTTCAGAGTTTGATTTAATTGTATTGGCAGACAGAGCATGAGAATACATCGTAAAATCTTTACTTTTTATTATGCATTTCGAACCTAGGTCAATAATTCCGACTCCAGTCATCTGTTTGAAAGAAACTTGATCATGACATATAATCCTCACTGAGCAGGTATTGCAGCAAAAATACATGTACCTCGACGGATCGTTTAGTTCAAGCCAGCTGTCTTGGCAAAGGGATTTATTTACAACGCATTGTTTTAATTTGTTATCCAGTTTGCAGAATTTTTCATCGATGCTTAAATGATTAATTGGTTTATTGGCTTCGCACAAATATGAGTGATCATTATGCTGGCATGATTGGAGCTCCATATACGATATTGTGAAGAAAGCATCTTTTTTCAAGCTAATAGCTACGAACTCCGCAACTGGTAGCACGCTTATCATATCATTCTGAACCTGGTGAGGAACTGGTATGATCTTATAAATCTTGTAGCTGTCTCTGCTGATCAATGGAAAAGTAATCTCAAATATGAAGTATTCTTCGATCATTCTCGCTTTTACCTTCAGCATACTGTAAACATATTTTAGGTCAGACTGTAGGTTGTCCACGGGCAGAGTAGTATCTTTTGTTAGTTGTCCAGAAATGAACTGTAACTCACGCTGTAGCTGATCAGGAGTTAACAGGTGAGTGTTGAATTTCCCGTGGTAAATATCTGTGACGATATCTAACAGAGTATCTTGGATCCTTTTGAGGTTTTGTAGCAAGTTGATAGTTGTAACTGCTGACAGAGCAAAATCTTGCGTTTTAGCTAAACCTTCAACTTCTTGCTTTATAGCAAAGGCTGCATTATCCAATTGATTCAAGTGTTTGTTTATTGTTTTATGTTGTAATTGGATAGTTTGCTCGGTTCTTTTTATGACGTTGTATTCAGCCTCAATGATAGAGGTCTGGTTTTTTAACAAGTTATTAAGATGCCGCTCGTTTTGTTTTACAAGCTGTATATCTTTTTTGTACTGTTCGGCAAATCGTTCGTCTAATACTCCGAACAAGCTATTGGCCACGTAACCGATACCGTTAATGAGCCCGCGACGCTGTCTCGTGCGCGCATCAAAGTGTTGACTAATTATAAGTTGATTGTAGTGCTGTATTTCTTTGTAGTCGTGATTTAATTGAAGCGTTATCATATGATAACGCTTCAATTAAATCACAGGCTCTGTGCATCCCTAAACGATAAGAGTCACTGTAATATTACAGTGACTCTTATCGTTTAGGGATGCACAGAGCCTTTGTAAATAGTCCAAGAATTTCGTGGCGGCAGTATTCCCTTCCCAATAAGGGTTCATATCGTAATAAACAACTAGATTCCATTTGTCTCGAATAACTTGCATGTTGTCTACTGACTCGAAATAAAGCGAATTGTTGCTAGGCAACGCTGATATGTTAAAAGCTGCGTGAGACGATGTTATCAATGATATAAAGAATATTAATGACGTTGCTAACGATATAAAGTTAGATTTGATTTTGCTGCTTCTAATCCGCACGTCAGGCTCTTTCGAGGTGACGTTATTTGCTTGATTCACATTTTTATCTACCGTATTACTTAAAGCATGCGGTATCGGCAAGATCGACAGTTTCACAACTGGTCTTTTAATTATTCCGCTTTTTGTTTTTAGAGTTACTACCCGAACTAATCCATCTTGACCTGGATGAGTTTCTATTACTCTGCCCATTAGCCATTTTCCAGGTGGCAGATTGTCGTCCTGGATGGTCACTAAATCATTGATAGTGAAATATCACTATAACCGAATACGGCTCAATGCTTCGCCATTTGCTTCTTACGGATAACTGAGTTAGATACTCCGCTCTCCATTTCTTCCATATGTCGTTTACTATTTTTGCTGATAAACACCATCTAGTTCGAGCATCTGTTTCAGTTTCAATTACGGCAGTTCCGCTCCTTCCGGTCAAGAAGTGAGCCGGAGTCAAGACATTCAAATCTTCGATATCTTCCGATAAGGCACATAAAGGCCTGGAGTTCAAACAAGCCTCCACCTGTGCTAAAATAGTGCTGAACTCTTCGAAGGTCAACTTTTGTTCTCCTATTACTCGCTTGAGGTGATGTTTTAAGCTTCTAATGGCACGCTCCCATAGACCCCCGGCACTTGGCCATGACGGGGCATTAAAGTGCCATTCTATATTTAAATCTGCTTGCTCCGCGAAAAAGTTACAATCATATACATTTTCGAAATCGTGATAGCTTTCCTGTAGCATTCTATTAGCGCCCACAAAGTTCGTCCCGTTATCACTGTATAGATGGCGAGGCGCGCCTCTTCTGGCTGCCATTCGACGTAATGCTGCTAAGAACCCAGGGCTGCTTAAGTCGGATACAAGCTCTAAATGGACAGCTTTGGTCGCTAGACAAATAAACAACGCAATATACCCTTTAGTTGTCTTAATTCCACGTCCCTTGTTACTTTTAACATCTACATAACCTGTATAATCCACTCCAGTGTGGTAGAATGGTGGGGCGGGGTTGCTTCTGGCTACGGGTAACTCTCCCATTAATTGATGCTGTATTTTGGGCTCATGTTTTCTACAAGTAACGCAGTTTCTCACTTCTTTCCTTACAGCTTTATTTCCAGCGATAATCCAGTATCTCTGTCTAATGTTAAATAAAGTTAATCGCGGTCCACCATGAAAGGTGAGCTGATGAGCTTGTTGAATTACTAGAGTAGTAAGCCGACTATTATGAGGCAATATCGCAGGATGCTTCATTTCCATACTCATGTTTGCTTTGCTCAACCGGCCTTTAACTCGTAAAATCCCCTCGTGATCAATAAAAGGGTTGAGCTTTAATAGATTACTTCTGCTATTTAATTTATTATGTTTCCGTAATGACATTATTTCCGCTGCAAATTCCGTTCGTTGTATGTATTTTATAATGAGTAATTTTGATTTTCTCAATTCATACAAGGTGAGAAATTCGGGTAAGCTGCGCTTGCTCGACATGGCTACATTCTTGCTAAATTGAATTGTTTTGATTGCTCGTAAAAGCCATGCTACTATTTTAGTTACTTTATTGAGTGAGCTGAACTTAAGTAACACTTGCGATATGATGCTGTTCTTGCTATCATTTTCGATAACATTTACCTTGCTTGCTGCTGATTTTGCTTTGATTTCTTGATCAGTGGTAAAAATGATTTGCTTGGCTTCTAATTTTTCGTCAAACGATTTCAACCCCTGCGGTCCTTGCCACCACAGCGTTTGATTATTTAATTGCGATGCTGAGATGCCTCTACTGGCTGCATCTGCTGGATTATCATCCGAGGCTAGACGTTTCAGAGTCATCATGGCCAGAAATGGTGCTGATTTAGTTCTGTACGTGACGGTGGTAAGATTGTACGTTTGCAAAGGTTGATCTGATTCATACCTCCATACGATTCGCTGATATTGCTGATCTTCTTCACTCACCAATATCTGCCTGTACATCTTTTCGATATCCGATGTATAAGCAAAACGATATTGGCGCCACTTCATAATCAGTGCTTGTAGGTCCTGTTGTAAATTTGGGCCTTTATACATCAGGTCATTCGCACTATATCCGCTTGACGTCCTTGCTGACGCATTGAAAACTACCCGTAGCTTCGTAGTTGCTGATTCTGCTCGTTGCACGGAATGGTGCGGTAAGTAACATGATAGCGCTTGTTTGTTATTTTTGCTGTTACTAAGTACCATATGTCCTAAGGCAATGTACTCACTAGTGAATGCTTTATATTGTTCTGCTAAAATAGGTTTTTTGCTAAGTTTACGTTCCATATTTTGGAACTGTGCTATGGCTATCTCTTTCGATGAACCTAGTTTTTCATTAATATCTGCTTTTAGTGGCAATCTTACTTCGTACCGCCCATCTTCACGACGTTTTGTTGTAGATGTGTAGAAGTTGACACATTCTTGATCTTCCAACGATAAGCTTGTATTTTCGCTTATATCTTCGATCTCCCAAAACTGCTGAATATCGTGAATATTGTTCATGATGACGTTACATTGAAGTGATGACATTTGGCCACCGCCGTATATGATCCACCCCAGCTGTGTTTCTTGTAACACAGGTTGCGATAAGCTATCTCCTTTGATCAATCCTCCTAATAATATCAAACCATTTACTTGAGCGCTTAGTAATAAGTCCACTGGACGGCTATGGTTAAAATATGGATCAGCTAATTTAATATTTTCTATATAGGACCACTTCGATGTATCGAAGGATTTATACGGGATATCTTTTAGTAGATTGCTCATGATAAGTACGTCGGTGGTAAACGAAAAGTCGTTATGCGTGGAGAAACAGCTTAGTGTGACCACACCGTTTCAGTTGTTTTCGACTTCCCCTACTCCGAATATCAATCCGTTGAATTTAGATCTTCGTAATCCTAGCTTCTTTGCTGCACTTTCTCTTATCAGAGAAACTTGTGATCCAGGGTCAATGAGAGCTCTTAAGACATGATAAGATCCATCAATCGCTGTTACTTTAACCAATGCTGTAGCTAATAAAACTTCATTTGTTCCTGGATGATTTTGTGACACATGCGCAGTCATTGCGACATTGTCTTGCTGATTTGGGTCAGCTGATGTTGTTGCGACGCTATTCGATTGCGATGTATTTTTTGAGCAGGCGTCATGTAAAATGGTGTGGTGATTTCCGTCACATTTGCGGCATCGCCTAACGGAAATGCATTGCTTGCCATTATGGTCAAATAAACAATTTTGGCATAGTTTCAGTTTTGCGGCTGTTTTTAATTTCGCTTCATTAGGCAACTGCAAAAATTTTTCGCAATTGGACATGGCATGTTGTTGACCGCAAAATTGGCATTTGCTGGTTGACACGTGTAAGGCTTTCGAATGCGGCTTGTTTTTGTTGGCAAAGTAGTGTCGTCTTGCTTTCTGATTTTCTGGAAGATCGTTATTTGTATGATTGTTTGATTTCGGTGCTGCTTGATCTTGCTTTCTGCGGGAAGTTTCCAGACTCGTAAATTTACTTTCTAAGTAGTCCAAAAAATCCTTCAAAACCGGTAGCTCTCTAGAATTTTTAAGTGAGTCTATGTAATCTCCGTAGGTTTCGCTATCAAGCTTCTGTGACAATAAATGCACGAGAAGTGGATCCCAGGTGCTGATATCAATCCCTAAGTTCCGTATAGCATGCAAGCTTTCTTGCGCTACGTCATGCAGTTTTTTAATATGACCTACCGTTTGATGTTGCATACTAGATAAACCCAACATAGTATTTATGATTGATGAAAAGATTAGCTTTTTATTGTTATAACGATGGTTTAAGATTTCCCAACAGGTATCATAGTTACTGGAACTTATGGGAAGATGCTGAATGAGTCTTTCTACCTCACCCTTAACTTTTGCTTTCAAAAATTGCATTTTTTGCGCTTGCGACAAGGTAGGGTTGCTGTGAATAGCTTCGGTAAAGAGGTCCTTGAATGACGTCCATTGCTGATAATTTCCTGAAAATACAGGGATATCCATTTTTGGTGTGGAGTGCTCTCTATGTGATACACTCCAAAGCTTTTTGTTAATAATTTTCTTTAAATTAATATATGATCGTTCATGCTGTATATAAACTGCCTCGTAATCATCGTCCTCTCCACCTATCTCGCTATCAATCTCCCAATGAAGAGAGTCAATTTGTGACCAGCGCGCTTGTAAAGTCCGTAATGCGTCCTCCATTTCCCATTTTTCTGACATGGAGTCTAGGTCGATAAAACCCGCTGATCTCTTGAATGCTTTGAAGTTCGCTGCTTGCTTACGTGTCATATCATCTAACTTGCTAGTCGAGCCTCTTGACTCCATGGTATGTAAAATTCTGACTTTTCTTGGCTGCTCATAACCCGATGGCCCTGCTTCTTCGTCGGCTTCTCTTTGCTCCTGTATCGCTTGCGTACTCCTAACGGTACTCAAAGGCATAAGCTTGCTGGACAGGCGTTGTTCACTGATTAGAGATTTGGCGGCTGTATAATGCTTGCTAACCGTTTCATGCTCGGAGTTTATGAAATACTTATGATCTTTGACCCCATATTCACATAAAGCTAAGTGATTTTTCTGAAAATCTGACCAATACCTATCTAACAACTCTAATCGCCTTTTAAAATAGTCGTCCGATTTCCTATCGGCGCTATCCTTTTTTATATTTATCGGTATTTTCCGGATTAAGTCGCTAAGTTCAAGTTAGTAAAGATCCTCCATTTTGCTGCTAGTTTTTGAAGTAAAAAAGGAAAGATCTTACTTGAACAGTGCTGGCTTGACTGCCTCCGGATTGCTGATGTCGCACTCGGAATGCTGATGCTCTGCTATTACTGGACACTGTCGTCCTGCTGCTGTAGATACCGAGTGCTGCTGTCGTAACTACCGATTTGCTTGCTACTCCGGATGGTGCACACACGTATCACTGTTATCCGATATGCTGATTTCCGAACGAGATCACTCACTAGATTGTTAATACACGTAACTCCCCAAAGAATAACGAATACTAAAACTCGCGAGGTCCCGCCCGATGGCTCGAAGGACCATGTAGAAGATAGGAAGATAGTCAATGATACTGCTGCGTTAGAGGTAAAAGAAATGTATATTTAACGGACCAAAGGTTATAATATAAAGGAGCGAGGGAGCACACGCGATGACCGCTAATCGTGTACTAATTGCTCAATGAATATTAATTAATGAAGTTAAGTAAAAATGCTTAGTCGTCGGTAGTGTATGGTTTCACCGTACAGTTTAAAAACAAAAATAAATAAAAAAACTGAAAGTCCTGTACGAGGCCAAAAGGCCCCCATCTCAGCATGGTGCTGCGACATTTAAAATAAGTGTCGCAGCGCTGGTATTCTGATAGGGCCCGCTGCGATGTCACGGGCAGATATACAAAAATACATAAATAATTATCAATAATGAAATAGATAAATATAAAACGTTACGAATAAAATAATTTAATTAACTCGAACCGCGTGTGAGTGCCCAGCCTTACTACATTACCTGTCTACGCTTAAAGTATCTGTGGCATTAAGTACTACCTACTTATAGTCTGTGGGTATTACTGTGACAAGCAAAGGGATATAAGCTATATTATCACTAAAGCCTGAATCTCGCAAACCTTCGGAACTTTGACATTTTTAACGACAAATAAAATAAAAAATTAAGCACGTCATTTTAAACTTACTAACTGCAATGTTATGGCCTTTCTTCTACACCCACCTAAGGCCCCCCTCCCCCAACTACCTATCTACCTACACCTTACCAATGCAACTTACTCTGAACAACTTACAAATGCAATGTAATTTGTTTGCTATCTCCTTTATTTCATTTATGTACTATTTCACATTTTTAAATATTTTTTATAAAAACATGAAATAAAAAAATAAAAAAACATTTAAAAATATAAAACATAGTAGCCCACCGGTATCGGGAACAGGGTCCAAGCTACCGGCGGTCAGGGCTCCAGAGAGAGGAACCTCCTAACAATGCGCGCCGTGTCCAGAAGTACCGCTCTCTGAATCAGGCCCTTAATCCAGCTGCCCAACGAGAGCCTCCTTAGATGTTGATCGAGGCTCTTGGCAATTAATCCATTGGCTGATACGACTATCGGCACAATGATTGCTGAGTCCACATCCCACATATCGACAACCTCGCGAGCCAAGTCAAGATACTTGATTTGTTTATCTTTCTCGGCTTTCACAAGGTTCCCGTCATGTGGGACTGTTATTATTATTACTCTGACTGAATTTAATTATTACTAAGGGTTTATAGTTAATGTACCTATAAATTTGAATTGACCAAATTGCGCGCAGCAAAACAAATGGTACATCTTTTCCGAGAAATAAATGCCACAAACAACTAACAACTGTTTGTGACATCTATTTCTGGGGAAAAAGTGGAAAAATAAGTGACGTCATTGAATGACGTCACTTGTTGCTGCACTTTTTAAGTGGAACTTTTTTTGATAAAGCTACTGTTGAACAAGTTATTTGCGATTTCTTTTTTTTTTTTTGTATGGAGCTGAACCGTTTTTTTTATTTTATTCCTAATTCTTAAGCTTTCTTAAGATATATCTTTCCGCATTATGAAATGCATCATATAAGTTATATTACCACCACAGAAAAGATAAAGAGGTCATCTCTTTATCTGTTCTGTGATTACCACTATAGCATGAATCTCGGAAACATTCGGAACATTGACATTTTCAACTTTGAAAATAAATAAAAATTTGAATTCTAAAAAGTATGAAATAAGAAAATATTCTCATCTGAAATTAGAAAAACACAGAGAAATTAAAAATCCGGAGTCACTCGTACTTAATCTGTTTGATTCATGCCCTAACATGACGTGTGACTCCGGATTTTTAATTTGTATGTCTTTTTCTAATTTCAGATGAGAACATTTTCTTATTTCATACTTTTTAGAGCGTGATTTTTCAGTAGTCGGGTTTTAGTTTTTAAACTTACTTTTTATTTAAATTGTTTTGGGGTTCTAATTTCGTGATATAAAGTATTTGCAGAGCCACTTTACATTTTTAAAGAAGAATAATTACTATACTTAATTATAATATGTATTTTTGGTAGATTTGGAGAGAAAATATGTTTGGCTCACATCTGAGCCGTGATTTTAGAAATTATTCCCAATTATCGGGTGCATACAAGCAAAGCCGCGAGCAATAGCTAACAATATATATATTTTTGAGATGTGCTAATTAAGCCCTTTCATTTGATACCCCACACGACATAAATATGTATTCATTCAACGCTCAACGCCGAGCGTTGAAAATCGAACAGCGCGCGATTATAAATCGCGCTGGGAAAAAATCGCGGCCGTGTGAACAGGTGTACAGCTTTCTGTTTGTTCTATTCCAAGCGCGCCACTCGATTTTATCCCGCCGCGATTTTTTACGTCCGTGCGAACGTACACTAAGCCCCCGTGCCACAGGCGTAATAAAATCGCAGCGGGATTTTATCGCGCACTGGATTCTCAACTCTCGTTGTTGAGCCGAGCGTTGAGAATCCAACTAAACAATAACTGAGTACATTTTAGCGCATCGAAAAAACACACTGTTGGATTTTGCACTCTCGGCGCTAAGCAGAGCGCTGAAAATCCAGTGCGCGAAAAAAAATCGCCGCAATATTATTACGTCCCTGTGAACGTCGACTAATATTGTAAAACGTGTGATGTACATGAGAGCAAATAAATAAATGTACTGCATCTCCGGGCGGCATTTCGAAGCGGATTTTGATTATTCTTTTCGTTCGTTCGTCTTAGGTAATTGTATATTCAACTAAAAATGTTAAATTATTAAATTAAGATTTTTCAAAATTAAATTATATAAATGGCTGAATGATAATAATTTCTATACTATTAAGAATTTTTTTGAACTATATTTCGTGTGTGGTGTGTGATTGAGTGTCAGTGATTATTTCTATGATAGGTACATAGGGAGTTTGTAATGGTCTCCTGAAAATACGAGAGACAAATTGCCTGCCGAAGGATCCAGTTTCCCGAGCGCCAAGCTGGGTGAGATCTTTTCATGTCTTTCAGGGATACGCTTCTCTCTGCAAAGTCATTAGGTTATTTTCTGCCTACCCAATATATGTGCAGTATATGTAACTTTGAACAATACGTGTGTGACAGTTATAATAAAGTTAATCACGACAATCGCAAAGCAATCAAACAATCTTAGACATTTTCAGGTACTCGTAACCCAAACCAAGGCAAAAAACTTAAACTACTAGTGTATAGTGTTCCTGTGTCCCAAAATCGGAGTGTTCAAGGGTGCTTTTTTTTTGTGAGTGATGTGCGTTGTATCTGTGAAGGCGCATTCAATTCTTAAGCTCTGAGACGACCCGGGAATTAAACTCAAGTACCTACGGACACGGATGGTGCGCTGGCGCCGCCCTGTCGCCATACCCGACAGGATTTTTGTTGGGGTCCAGTTTAATTAATTATTTGTGCTAATTTGTGTGCATTAATTTGTACTTTAAAACTGTAATATTTTTGTTTTTATTCAAAGTTCGACCTATAGCGGCGAGCTATAGGTCGAACTTTGAATAAAAACAAAAATTACATCATTTGAAGTTGGAGCTGGACAACAACGAGGAACGGTCCGACCGCGTCCTGGACATTCTGCTGCTGACAACTCATCAGAACGAAGAAGAAAAGAGTCGAGAAGGCAGATTACCTGTAATACAGCATAGCAGCGACATAAAAAGAGTCGAAAATGCAGTTTAACCGCCAAAAGATTCACCGGGGAAGCTGGACTAGAAGCAACATGGCAGCAACGTCGTAAAAAAGCCCATCCATACGAGTATTATATCACCAGTCTCTCCACTATTCCAATGCTTATTTTACGGTGCATACTGGATAGGCTCTATATCCCCTCCATATCCTAAGGGCATGTCTTCCCTACCATTACCGCGCCCCCCGGTCTACTCCTTGATATGCAATGGTCTCTGTAGCACCATGTAGCATGAGGCAACAGGGGCTAGTGTGAATCTTTGGGTTCATTCGAGTGATCGAGTCTGGTTAAACCACGCTGGGATCGGTGCAATTCATTCATATTAAGATTTTTTTTGAACACAAATTATAATGTTTGTCAATTCGTTTATTCGATAAGTTGCATGCTTTAATTTTAAGCAAAACATGTATGATCTCCTTCCTATGTAATAACACCTACGTATATGTTACACCTATTAAAACAATTATATCAAATAAACAACAATAACAGTTTAAAGTGTGTATTTAATTACTTCCTTCTAGCATGTACATAGGTATAATTAAGAAAGTTATTGGAACCTTTTAAAACAATAGAATTTAACCATTTAATCACAATATACTATTCAAATAAAACTCCAGTAAGAAGATACAAGTTACTCGTATTGGACCCTCATAAAACAATAGAATTTAACAGTTAATTACATACAAAGCAAATAAAACTCCAGTAAGCTACAGCAAAGCTATTCCCAAGAAACAAAACACAAATTGCCCATAATAGCGAATATTACATTTAAATGAGTAAAGTGAGAACAAGGACCAATTAAGGGAAATACTTAGCTTCTGGTTAAAATCACAATATGCACTTTGGTACTGCGAGTATTACCGCTCCTGCGAGATTACAAAAATTGACTGCCTACTCAATTCTCCCGGCAAAACTCGATACCTCGTTATTCTTTCTTCAGAATCCATTCTCCATCCTGATTGGTTCGCGGTGGTGGCGTGATGATATCGTCTCCTTATTGGTCGACGCCCGACGTTAGTACCCCAAACTTCCACCGATAGCAGCGCTTTTTGCCTTGACGACGAACATACTACGACAGGTCATCGTGTTTCTACGCGTTCTGTTGCGCCATCTAGCGCCTAATATATGGAATCTTCACACTCGTCCATCCTGACGCCTTTGCGACTCTGCAAAGGAAGAAACAAAAACGGTATGTAATTGTTCAAAAATAGCGTACCCAGTCCTAAAAATAAGAGAAAAAAAATCTCAATTCTATAAACTGTAAAATAATATTTGGCCCATACATAATACAAAAATAACATAAGTTTCCTATACAATCATTATCAATCATCAAGTAAAGTCATTCCAAAAGTAAGTACTCGTTTACCAACCAAGTTTTCAAAGTATGTTTACCCAAAACAAGTTTCCAAAAATAATAACTTGGTTATCCAAAACAAGATTCCAAAAATAAATACTTGTTACCAAAACAAGTTTCCAAAAATAATAACTTGTTTATCCAAAACAAGTTTCCAAAAATAAGTATTTGGTATCAAAACAAGTCTCCAAAAATAAATACTTATTACTAAAACAAGTTTCCAAAAATAATAACTTGTTTATCCAAAACAAAATAAGTACTTGGTACCAAAACAAGTTTCCAAAAATAAAGACTTGTTACCAAAACCAGTTTCCAAAATTAATGACTTGTTTATCCAAAACAAGTTTCCAAAAATAAGTACTTGTTACCAAAACAAGTTTCCAAAAATAAGTACTTGTTACCAAAACAAGTTTCCAAAAATAAATACTTGTTACCAAAACAAGTTACCAAAAATAATAACTTGTTTATCCAAAACAAGTTTCCTAAAATAAGTACTTGTTACCAAAACAAGTTTCCAAAAATAAATACTTGTTACCAAAACAAGTTTCCAAAAATAAATACTTGTTACCAAAACAAGTTACCAAAAATAATAACTTGTTTATCCAAAACAAGTTTCCTAAAATAAGTACTTGTTACCAAAACAAGTTTCCAAAAATAAATACTTGTTACCAAAACAAGTTTCCAAAAATAAATACTTGTTACCACAACAAGATTCCAAAAATAAATACATAATAGGTCCAATCACAGTCTAAACCATCACATTTCACCCATCAAAAGAAAAAAAAAGTTCAGCCTTCAAGCAAGTCAATCAATTCCTCCGTGCTGTCCACTTCTGTATCATTTGAGCTAGCGTCAGAGTCCTCTCCCTGAAAAGGTTTTAACGAGTCTGACGACACAAGAGCTCTAAATCGCTTATACCCTTTCACACCTTTTAGCGAAGTAATCATGTACCTATCATTTCCCACTACCTTCGTTACCTTATAAGGTCCACTGTACTTTTCCTTTAGTTTTCGTCGAACGTTCACATTTCGGTCAGCAGCTCCTTTCCATAATACTAAATCGTTTACCTTGTATTTTGTTGGAGGTTTACGCTTTGCATTAAAATATTTGCGCATTTTCTCCGCCGTCCGGTTAAGATTCGCTGAAGCTTCGGTCCTAGTTCGTGCAGCTGTCTCCTCATTATCTACGATGTTATCTCCCATACCTTGATACCTGCTTCGAGTCGCGGAAAACATGAGCCTGTATGGTGTAAATCCAGTCGAACCGTTTTGTAAATTATTCATTCCCCAGGTGATATTTGCGATCCGAGTATCCCAATCCTTTTCATCTTCCACGCTTGTGTTGAGTGAATCTAGTAATGTACGATTATACCTCTCTACTTGTCCATTAGCGCGTGGACATGCTACGGCATTGATTATGTGTTTTATTTGATTATCCAAACAAAACTGTTTGAAATGTTTACTTTTGAAACTCGTGCCGCTGTCGGATATCATTCTTTTTGGATAACCAAATAAACAAAATATATCATTTAAGGATTTTATTACCTCTCGGGTCTTTGTAGTTTTAACTGGTACTGCCCATGTGAACTTCGTGAAGGAATCGACCACCATCAGCACAAAACTGTTACCCGTTCGACTTTTGCAGAAAGGCCCGAGATGGTCAATGTGCAGCGTATGCATTGGCTCCGGAACCTTTTCAATGGGATGTAACTCACCTTCAGGTCTTCCGTACTGTCCCCTCTTGTAAAGACAGTCTAAACATGAGTTGACATATTTTCGTATGAAACGTGTCATTCCTGGAAACCAGAAGTTACCTTTGATTATTTCCTCACAACGCTTCAGGCCTGGATGTCCGATGCAATCGTGATACTTCCTCATGACGTTCCACCTTCCATATTTAGGGACTACCAACCTCTGTTCTCCATCCTTAACTAGCTTGTATACCCGACCATCTTTCAGCTTGTAATTTCTCCTTATATCCGGATCGTTATCCCCAGATTCTAATTTTGTACGAATGATGCGAATCTTCTCATCTTGATCTTGAAGACATACCAACCAATCAAATACGTCAATCATGTTGATGTCTACTGCTATGGGAGGGTCTACCGGAAATCGGCTCAGCGCATCAACGTGCCCATGAGACTTACCCGATCTATGAACGACTTCCATATCGTACTCCTGGATAGATAACCACCATCTTGCTATCCGAGGTAGTAGATCCTTTTTCAAGAAAGTGTCTCGAACGGCTGCACAGTCTGTCACCACCTTAAAATGATTACCTGCTAAATAAATTCTAAATCTCCTCAACGATTCCACTACAGCCAATGTTTCCAATTCGTAGGAATGATACATAGCTTCTTCTTTGCTTGTTTTTCGGCTGAAATACGCAATAGGTTTCATACCACCATCCTGATCCTGAAAGAGAATTCCAGCTACACCTTTACTGCTTGCGTCAGTATGAACTTCTATGTCACCTTTCCTACAAAATAATGAAAGTATGGGTCGAGTCGTCAAAATCTTCTTCAGTTGATCAAAAGCCCTTTGCTGTGCTGGACCCCAAATCCACGCTGCATTCTTTTTTAGCAACCCGTACAGATCATACGTGATAGACGCATAGTCTTTAACAAATTTCCTGAAATAACTAGTCAGACCTAGAAACATCCTAAGCTCGTGTACATTCTTAGGTTCCTTATAGTTGGTCATAGCCTCAATTTTCTTACTACCAGGCCTAATACCTTTTTCGCTGATCTCGTAACCGAGGTAATCTATTTTGTCCTGCAAGAAAAAACACTTATCAAGATTTAACGTCAATTTAGCGTCCCTTATTATTTCCAAAACTATCCGAAGTAGATCGAGGCCTTCCTGTTCCGTTTTCGTTGGTAGCAACAGATCATCTATAAAAGGAAGCACCTTCTCGTGACGTAACGAAGAAAATATCTTGTCCATAAGTCGCTGGAAAATTGCTGGGGAATTGGCCAAACCGAAGGGCATACGCAAAAATTCATAGTGGCCCTCAGGCGTAACAAAACCAGTTCGGTGGATTGACGTCTCCGCTACAGGAATCTGAAAGAAACTTTGCGACAAATCAAGACTCGTAAAAAGTTTCTTCCCACCTAGTTTCTCGATTTGTTCTTCTATGATGGGCAGAGGATATTTATCTTTCACTGTGATACTATTTAATTTTCTAAAATCCACACAAAACCGATAATCTCCATTCTTTTTCCTAACTAATACTATCGGACTGGCATAATTAGACGATGATTCCCTAATAATACCGTTGGATATCATATCTTCAATTTTTTCTCGTACTATTGTCTTTTCTGAAAAAGAAAGCCTGTAAGGACGATAACAAACCGGTTTATCCGAGTTAACTTCAATATTTAACTCTATTTTGTCAGTCCTGCCTAGTTCTCCTGTATCTATCGAAAAACAATCCGAATATTCCTTTAAAATCTCTATCAACTCTTTAACCACTTGTGGATTTCCGGATCCACATTTGATTTTTGTTGTATCAATGCTCATGATCGGAACAACATTATCTACAGAATTACCAGGAGAACAATCCATTTCCCGAGTAACCAATCCACGGGCTATAACCTGGTCTTTCTGGAAATAAATCGGCTTTTTACCGGAATTAACTATAAAAATGGCCTGTACCGGAAAACAATGCATAGAAGCAGGAATGCTATAGTTGTAACCATTATAAACAATTGTACGAGTATCTACAAACACTAGAGTTGACTTGTCAATTTCAACATCATTGTGGGTGTCAAGAAACAAGGATGAATAAGCTGGAACCACAGTGTCTGCAGAACACAAAATGTTAACCTTATCTGCACATGTACCTACTTGCAAAGAATTTATTTCAACCGCTTCAATTTTCTTTTCATCTTTATACGAATATCCTAACAAGACGGTAGTACCACTAATTGTAAGCTTGAATTTTTCATTGTTCAAAATAGGCTGTCCAATAAAAACGTCGGCGCGGTTCACGGCAGCGTCGACAACAACTGCGTCTGAACAAACCCTGACTTCATCTATAAAGAACTCTAGTGATACCTGTCCGTGAGCTTTAATTGGTGGTCCACCAAACCCGTTAACAAAAACCACACAAGGTTGCATCGCAACACCGAGCTTAAGAACAAAATCGTGAGTGATAAGGTTGACTTGAGCCCCTGTGTCTAAATAAGCGGTACCTTTTAAACCATTAATCAAGACATGTTTAAAATAACATTCATTTACCTGTATTTGTACAATGCTGACTGACTTTTTATAGCACTGCTCCTTTTTGTGGTTAGTTTTCCCACAGATTTCGCATTTTATGGTGTTAGGATTGTTAGGGCATGATCGGACAACATGCCCCGACTCGTTACAAAGAAAACAAGTTACACCTGGCTTTCGTTCTTTTGAATCTCTGATCGTTTCTTTTGAAGACCCTGATGCGGAATCCCGACCACGAGGAACGTTTTTCTGACTTTGATTCACTCTCTTGTCGTCGTTCATGCACAGAAAGTGAGAATAAAGCTCGCCTGGGGTTTTATAGTTACCAGCTCTAGCAGAAGTCTTCATGTGGAACGGCAGACCTTCTATAATACACGACACCGCTTTCTCTCCAATGATGTCACATTTATTTAGCATGGTACATTTCGAATAAAAATAATGAGTCATAGTTTCATTAAATAACTTTTTCCTATTCAACATTTCCCTCAATGCTTCTGCGTAATCTATGCTTTGAGGGAACGCTTCCAAAATCTTTTGTTTCCATTCCGGCCACGTAAATTCATAGCTTCGTAGTGCACCATGCCACAACTTCGCTAACCCAACAAGACGTGCCTGCATATAATAACTTTTAACGTTGTCGTTCCATCCATGTATGGCACCTAGTTGCTCTACTTTGTTAAGCCACTGAGATGCAGGTAGCTCCGGTTTTTCAGGATCGAATTCCGGTATTATATCTGGCTTAACCATCACACCCGAATAATATGGAAATGACCTACCGGGTTCATTTGAAAAGCCAGGCGGAGAACGGCCTCGACGGTCCCGGACTGGTGAACGCCCCGGTCGCCAGGTGTCGCGGGAGCAGCTGCGTCGCTCCTGCTGCGGTCGTTCCACCCGCCAGCGACTCCCTCTGACAGGGCTGCGGGACCGGCTGCGAGATCGGCTGCGGCCCTCGGAACTCATGCCTTGCCTGAGAACTGCTCTAGATCACGATCCCACTTCTGAAAAATGTTACACCTATTAAAACAATTATATCAAATAAACAACAATAACAGTTTAAAGTGTGTATTTAATTACTTCCTTCTAGCATGTACATAGGTATAATTAAGAAAGTTATTGGAACCTTTTAAAACAATAGAATTTAACCATTTAATCACAATATACTATTCAAATAAAACTCCAGTAAGAAGATACAAGTTACTCGTATTGGACCCTCATAAAACAATAGAATTTAACAGTTAATTACATACAAAGCAAATAAAACTCCAGTAAGCTACAGCAAAGCTATTCCCAAGAAACAAAACACAAATTGCCCATAATAGCGAATATTACATTTAAATGAGTAAAGTGAGAACAAGGACCAATTAAGGGAAATACTTAGCTTCTGGTTAAAATCACAATATGCACTTTGGTACTGCGAGTATTACCGCTCCTGCGAGATTACAAAAATTGACTGCCTACTCAATTCTCCCGGCAAAACTCGATACCTCGTTATTCTTTCTTCAGAATCCATTCTCCATCCTGATTGGTTCGCGGTGGTGGCGTGATGATATCGTCTCCTTATTGGTCGACGCCCGACGTTAGTACCCCAAACTTCCACCGATAGCAGCGCTTTTTGCCTTGACGACGAACATACTACGACAGGTCATCGTGTTTCTACGCGTTCTGTTGCGCCATCTAGCGCCTAATATATGGAATCTTCACATATACCATGTTTTACGTAAATAAATTATCTTATCTTATAAAACCACTTCACAAACTTAACTTATTCGTTTTAGGTTTTTGAAGTCGGTTTTTTTTTTAATAGAGTAAATTGTTGTTTTATCATGTTTAGATATCGATAGGTACTCACCTACCTTGGTCTCTTAGGTAGGTAGGTCTGCGGAGTTTCATTAGCTAATTTAATAGAGTAAATTGTTATTTTATCATGTTTAGATATCGATAGGTACTCTTACCTACCTTGGTCTCTTAGGTAGGTAGGTCTGCGGAGTTTCATTAGCTAATTTAATAGAGTAAATTGTTGTTTTATCATGTTTAGATATCGATAGGTACTCTTACCTACCTTGGTCTCTTAGGTAGGTAGGTCTGCGGAGTTTCATTAGCTAATTTAATAGAGTAAATTGTTGTTTTATCATGTTTAGATATCGATAGGTACTTACCTACCTTGGTCTCTTAGGTAGGTAGGTCTGCGGAGTTTCATTAGCTAATTTAATAGAGTAAATTGTTGTTTTATCATGTTTAGATATCGATAGGTACTCTTACCTACCTTGGTCTCTTAGGTAGGTAGGTCTGCGGAGTTTCATTAGCTAATTTAATAGAGTAAATTGTTGTTTTATCATGTTTAGATATCGATAGGTACTTACCTACCTTGGTCTCTTAGGTAGGTAGGTCTGCGGAGTTTCATTAGCTAATTTAATTTGACCCTACATAACACTAGCCTATTCAATGTCAAAGCGATTAGGAATAAAATCTAGATATTTCACACACGCCACATTAATGTTTCAGTCTGAAATTCGTCAGTGCTGTTTAATAGACTTCTTCTAAGAAGGCTTTTAACCTGCTTCATAAATGCCGCGGCAGCTAGTGTTCTCATATGGTGCAGCACTACCTACTGCTGAGCCAGCGAGTGTGTGTGCGTGTGTAGGTCGCAACGGGATCCGCTTCCGGCGCACTCCGTGTACAGCATAACGATACATTAGGTACCTACTTAGTATCGAGTTAAACTATTCGAAATCAAATTACTTCTTTTCATGATAATAATACAGTCTATCTATATATTTATTTTAAGAATTTGTCCCTTTGGTTTGTAGTCTTCAAAAATGTATATTATTATGTAGGCCTGAAAATCGGGCGTGTCGGCCGTTTACAAGAGCGGCGATAAGTCCCCTCTTGGAGGAGTGGTTGGAGAGGCGCCACGGCGTCCTCACCTTCCACCTGACGCAGGTCCTCACCGGACACGGTTGTTTTGGGAGGTTCCTGTTTCGGATAAGGCGGGAGGAAACGCCCGGGTGTCACCATTGTGTGAATCGCCCGGAGGACACGGTGGAGCATACAGTGGAGGTCTGCCCGGCTTGGGCGGAGCACCGCTGTGTTCTCACGGAGGCGATCGGTGGCGGCGATCTCTCGCGTTCAAACCTGGTCCAGGCCATGATGCAGAGCGAGAGTGCATGGGAGGCCGTCACCTCCTTCTGCGAAGCAGTAATGCTCGCGAAGGAGGAAGCGGCACGCGTGAGAGAGAGGCAACAGCCGCGCCCTCGCCCCCCTAGCCGCTGTAGGAGACGCCCTGGGCGGCGGGAATCTATCGCCGATTCCCGGCCACCGTAGGCGCGGGCTTGCGGACGACGAGTAATGGGCAACTCGCCGTCTGGTAAGGACCAGGCCCGGGTCAATGGCGCGTTGTGTTCCACGCGCGCCTCAAAGAAATGTCAGCAGTGACGGGGTCGATTGAGCCGATGCCACCGGGGTCGCGGGTAGTTCGAAAGAGATACCGTGGCCCTGGCACGGGCAACTGAAGTAACACGGGTGGGTTTTAGTCAGTAAAAGAGCGGGAGAAGTCATTTGATGATTTCCCATCCACAAAAAAAAAAAGAAAAAAAAAGCTCTTGACGCGCTGCGGGGCGGGCTCTGGCACTGCAGCACTGGCTCGCCAGGTCGCGGAAGTGCGAACCTGACGTCGAGGCCACGCCCGGGCCACACCAACGTCAACGTCAATGTCCATCATCGCCATAAACATCGCTGTAGTTAGATTCGGTCAAGATTCGGTCAAATTATCGTGATTAGTTGTGGCTACACCTAAGGCCTACGTCCTTTGGGCACGCCACAATTGCGGCGATAAGTCCCCTCTTTGAGGAGTGGTTGGAAAGGCGCCACGGCGTCCTCACCTTCCGCCTGACGCAGGTCCTCACCGGACACGGTTGTTTCGGGAGGTTCCTGTTTCGGATAAGGCGGGAAGGAAACGCCCGGGTGTCACCATTGTGTGGATCACCCGGAGGACACGGTGGAGCATACAGTGGAGGGCTGCCCGGCTTGGGCGGAGCACCGCCGTGTTCTCACGGAGGCGATCGGCGGCGGCGATCTCTCGCGTCCAAACCTGGTCCAGGCCATGGTGCGGAGCGAGAGTGTATGGGAAGCCGTCACCTCCTTCTGCGAAGCAGTAATGCTCGCGAAGGAGGAAGCGGAACGCGTGAGGGAGAGGCAACAGCCGCGCCCTCGCGCCCCTAGCCGCCGTAGGAGACGCCCTGGGCGGCGGGAATCGATTGCTGATTCCCGGCCACCGCAGGCGCGGGCTTGCGGGCGACGAGTAATGGGCAGCTCGCCGTCCGGTAAGGAACAGACCCGGGTCGACGGCGCGTTGTGCTCCACGCGCGCCTCAAAGAGATGTCAGCAGTGACGGGGTCAATTGGGCCGATGCCGCCGGGGTCGCGGGTAGTTCGAAAGAGATACCGTGGCCCTGGCACGGGCAGTTGAAGGAGCATGGGTGGGTTTTAGTCAGTAAAAGTCTGACACGCCCTCCCGCTCTGCCCAGAGCGGGAGAAGTCATTTGATGATTTCCCATCCACAAAAAAAAAAAAAAAAAAAAAAAAAAGGCCTACGTCCTTCATCGCGATAGTCAACGGCATATCCCGTTGATGTGGCCCGCATCACTGTCGCATAAGAAAGACATCGACGCGCGCAGCCTCGCCCCGCCACGTGACATGGGCATTGGGCATGCGCATGTGCAATGAGCTGCCCTTTGCTGTCTGCTGTATATCGCCACTTCATTCATACTCACTTTACTGACACAATATAGGTATCCAGTGAGATTCCACTATTCTTGGAAGTCCTCGCGAGGTATGAACTATTGAAAAGCATCGTTAAAATTTTTTAAAAATCGGCCAAGTGCGTGTAGTTGGGATGAATTTATCCCAAGAATAAACTTAACATTGTAGTTGCAAAACATGTTCTCCCATTCATCAATACACATCATGGTCCATTCTCCAACAGCGAATGTAAGTTTGTAATCCTAAACTACAAAGTAACGATTTTCGGACTTTTTATTTATTTGCGAGTATCAAAATACTTAGTATACAGTATGGGGACCGCTTATATGCAATAATTTCTAGGACACACTTGGTATCGCCTTTTCTGACGATATACAAAAAATGAACGAAATCGGTCCAGTAATTAGGTCAAAAAGTAGAGTTTTCATTTTGAACAAATTTAAACACTCTGTAGAATTGTATCACTAGGTCAATGATTCAATGAACCCTTTAAAATGCGACGTTGCCACTCAGTGCAAACTATCACGACGCTGTTACGTACCTATTCTACTTATTTGCCGAAATGTAAAATCGGTACACCTGCACGACAGGCTGGAATTTAATGTAAAAAAAAATAATTCAACGTTTGAGTGCGTGCGCAAAACTAAGCGTGTACGGGAGACGCAGCCGCGGACCGCGCCGCCCGACGACACCCACATTCGATTAATACTGTGACGGTACGGCCCACTACCTCTCACAGACACAAGACCAGTACAGACTGACTATGAAATTTAATGTTAATGTGGTTTTTTTTTCGGTATACTAGTACTTGGAATTTCCTATTGAACAACTTCCTTGGCCTGCCATGGTCGAAGCTTTGTTTTGTTTTCATAAACATAATCCATCACTGGGACGCGCCAACATTTCCTGCGGGTGTACATCGGCAGCGGTGTCTTTTGGCGACTTCTTTACACAGAGCGGCACAAGCCACGCGGCTTTCTTCAAAGGCGATTCAGCGAAATAATATTGCGGGGGGCGCGCGGGTGCGGGGTGCGCTCGCGCCACGTAGGGAAGCACACCTGTTATCGACTATTAGCTTCTGTTAAAAGGAATAAAGATAGATAATCATAAAAGCTGTTTAGCTTTAAATACTTAGGTGGTGCTATGGTGTTTTAAGAATTATTGTCATAATTCTAAAAACCACTATGCCCTGAGTATTTAAAGCTAAACAGCATTTTTGTTTATGTGTGTTCTTATTAAATATTATTAAGTAGATTTAGAGATAAAATGCATAAAGTAAACAACAACAATTTATGAATTGTTTTCGCATGTTACATAGTTAGTTACAGATCGGCTCCCGGTGGATCGACAGACCCGATTGATACTCAGGATTACTCAGGAAGTCACCAACTTAACGGTAGTTTCGTAAACTGTTCAATCGTATTTTTAATGTCCAATTAATATTTTTAATTGTTAAAAATAAATATTTAAATTACACAAAGATACTTGTTTTCTAATGCCTTGTTTCGGTAGAAAGTAATTATGTGTAAAAAGTTATCGATAAGCGTTAATTACGATAATTGCACCATATGCCCTACATTATAATATTTTTTCGCCATCTTGGAAGTTGCGTTCCGCTTTGTCAGTTCACCGATAGTCTTCCGGGATAGTGTGTGTTTCGCAGAGATATCGTCTACTTGCGCGCATTGCTTCAAAACGTGATTAGCAAATAGCAGTAAATTTAGTGCTTAGTTAGTTTAATTTTTTATCAGTGGAATGGACACTTATTAGTTTATTAGTTATTTGACTCTGTATGTGTGTAAATTGTGTTTTTAAGTTTTTTGTATACATTTTTTAAGGTGAAATTGACACTTGACTTTTGTGTTCGCGTGTGTCTTTTTAACAAAATGCCAAGACAACAGCATTTTTCACGCAACTCCGTCTGCCCTACTAGTGTCCGGACAATCCTGGGAGCTGTCCAAAGGATCAGGGAAAATCAGCACATGAAGGAGTTGCTCCGCGTCACGTTCCATCCTCTTTTGAACACCGAGTCTTAGAACATTTCGAGCAGAACCCTTTGACAAATTAAAAACCATGGCTCTGGATCCTGAACGAAATTTGCAGAGCAGGCTTCGGGATAACATTGTGCGGCGATGTAACTTGTGCATTCAAAAACGTGGTGGACACTTTGAAAATGAGAAAATTTAAGTTTATTCTTTTTGGAACTAATGTGTAATATTGAAGTATTTAGTTCAGTTCAGTTATCGCGAAATAAACACGTGGCGGTACAAATGAACTTAGTGGATTTTATTTTCGTCGCACATTGTCAAACGAATCAAAGTGCCGGCGCCGACAAAAAAGCCGCCATGCCGCCCGCGTGCACCGTTGCCACTCTTCGCTCCTGGGGTCAAGGTACGTTGTCTAAACAGAGTGTTTACTTTAAGTGAATTTATTTTGATATTTATTTTGTTTGAAAATTTTACTTTTTTAATTTTCGGTTTTTTATTTATTATTTAATTTTTCTATACTTCTATGGAGTAATATTACTTGAGCTTTCAATGATTGCCAAGATGTCAATTCCATACTGTATGTCGGCGCATCATCGCCGTCGTTGCCGGAGTCACACATATTGGTTATATTTGTTCCCATTTGGGGACAAATATTCGAGGACAGGTGGGAATACTCCGATTTTTCAGTAGTCGAGTTTTAGTTTATGAACTTATTTTTTATTTAAATTATTTTGGGGTTATAATTTCGTGATAAAGTATTTGCAGAGCCGCTTAATTTTTTTTTTCTTTTTTTTTACTTCTTTTTAGCAACAATACATATTTTTGAAATGTGAATGATACCCAACACGGCATAATTAAATTTTTTTTTTTAGTTCATGACTTTATGTCGTCTAGAGGGCGCCATATTCAATGTAATGTGACGTCACATAGCCTATATCTAGTGGACGATCAAGACACTTCCAACGATACTTCATTTGTCAAATTATGATACTCGTAAGTAGTTTAGAAGTTATGAGGGAACAGATGAACATACATACATACATACATTCATACATACCAGTCAAAATCATAACCCTCCTTTTTGCTCCGCCGTAGTTGGAAAAAAAGTGTTTTAATCACACAATTGTTTTGATGTGTACCTACCAAGGAACGCTTTCTAATAACACAATGAGTCTGACATCATTTCCGATTGCCACAAGGTTGAACGCGAAGTACCAATACACATAGTGGAATACCCAACGACAAGTACTAGGCTTGCATAAATTGTGAGACAAATGATTTTTTTTCTTCTTTCGATGCTTTCAATGATTCATGCCTCTCTCTAACTACCACTACAACTTTGGGTGCGCACTGCGGAATACTTTGGGTGATCCGTGCACGGGTGATCTTCAAATGAGTGATCCTCACGAAATGCCTCCACAACTGTTTGCCTCCACTACTGCTCCGAGCTGTAAATATGGCCATTCAAACGGCGCGACGTAACGGCGCTTCCTGGCCTCGAGGGCGTTCGCGTCGCGGGATCGTCGACGGTAGACGTGAGAGAAATGAAGGTTGGCAGGCGACAACCGATGGCTGCACTGAGTCACTGGTACATCGCCAGCACAACACTCAAGTTATTGCTTGCGTGCGCCGCTCCAGTGAGCGCTGCGGCTATCCGGACAGAGCACAGTGCGCGTGCGGCACGAGGCACGAGCATCAGTATCGAGGTTGCACTTGTTACAACATTGAGTCGCGAGTGTTTGCGACTGCGGCGCGGCGCACAAGGTCACTCGACCAACTGAACACTGCAAACACTACAGTCTACACCCACGACAATAACTGCATGATCTAAGAGAGTATTCGTTGAAGCACTTTCTGACAATCTATAGCTCCAATCTAAGTTATACCTAAGTATTATAGTCCGTCCGTACGTTTTAGGGTTCCGTAGTCAATAAGGAACCCTTTTCGCTATATCCGTCCGTCTGTCTGTCTGTCTGTCCATCCGCAGCTTAGCTCAGAGACTCTTAGTACTAGAAAGCTATAATTTGGCATGGATATACAATATTCATCACGCCGATAAAGTGGTAAAATAAAATCATAAAAAAATCTTTTTTTTTAATCTTTACACCTAAAGTTGGGGTGTTTTTTTTTTCTCGTCTACCCCCAGTGTGGGGTGTTGTTAGATGGGTCTTTTAAAAATATTGCGGGTTTGTGTAAACAATTTTTCGATTTAGGGATCCGTTTCTGCAATATTAAGCTTTAAGTTGCTAATAACAAAGTTAAAAGGAAAACTATCACAGTTATACTTAGCTGTGATAGTTGTCCTTTTAACTTGAAAAGCCTGCTGGCTTCAAATAATTTGAATTTGAACATTCTTATTAATAATGATTTCTAAATTATTAATATTTACGCTCGAATAACAACGGGCGGCGGCATGCACTACGGAAGCCCTGCTGAGTGCGGGACACGACAGCTCGCCGAACGTAACCGTGCTGGAGAGCTTGTGGGAGAAGTAGCGCAAGCTCTTCGCAAGGTGCAGCGAGCTGTGCGCCCTGCTGAGTGCGGGACACGGCCGCTCGCCGAACGTAACCGTGCTGGAGAGCTTGTGGGAGCAGTAGCGCAAGCTCTTCCCAAGGTGCAGCGAGCTGTGCGCCCTGCTGAGTGCGGGACACGGCCGCTCGCCGAACGTAACCGTGCTGGAGAGCTTGTGGGAGCAGCAGCGCAAGCTCTTCCCAAGGTGCAGCGAGCTGTGCGCCCTGCTGAGTGCGGGACACGGCCGCTCGCCGAACGTAACCGTGCTGGAGAGCTTGTGGGAGCAGTAGCGCAAGCTCTTCCCAAGGTGCAGCGAGCTGTGCGCCCTGCTGAGTGCGGGACACGGCCGCTCGCCGAACGTAACCGTGCTGGAGAGCTTGTGGGAGCAGTAGCGCAAGCTCTTCCCAAGGTGCAGCGAGCTGTGCGCCCTGCTGAGTGCGGGACACGGCCGCTCGCCGAACGTAACCGTGCTGGAGAGCTTGTGGGAGCAGTAGCGCAAGCTCTTCCCAAGGTGCAGCGAGCTGTGCGCCCTGCTGAGTGCGGGACACGGCCGCTCGCCGAACGTAACCGTGCTGGAGAGCTTGTGGGAGCAGTAGCGCAAGCTCTTCCCAAGGTGCAGCGAGCTGTGCGCCCTGCTGAGTGCGGGACACGGCCGCTCGCCGAACGTAACCGTGCTGGAGAGCTTGTGGGAGCAGTAGCGCAAGCTCTTCCCAAGGTGCAGCGAGCTGTGCGCCCTGCTGAGTGCGGGACACGGCCGCTCGCCGAACGTAACCGTGCTGGAGAGCTTGTGGGAGCAGTAGCGCAAGCTCTTCCCAAGGTGCAGCGAGCTGTGCGCCCTGCTGAGTGCGGGACACGGCCGCACGCCGAACGTAACCGTGCTGGAGAGCTTGTGGGAGCAGTAGCGCAAGCTCTTCCCAAGGTGCAGCGAGCTGTGCGCCCTGCTGAGTGCGGGGCACGGCCGCTCGCCGAACGTAACCGTGCTGGAGAGCTTGTGGGAGCAGTAGCGCAAGCTCTTCCCAAGGTGCAGCGAGCTGTGCGCCCTCCTGAGTGCGGGACACGGCCGCTCGCCGAACGTAACCGTGCTGGAGAGCTTGTGGGAGCAGTAGCGCAAGCTCTTCCCAAGTTGCAGCGAGCTGTGCGCCCTGCTGAGTGCGGGACACGGCCGCTCGCCGAACGTAACCGTGCTGGAGAGCTTGTGGGAGCAGTAGCGCAAGCTCTTCCCAAGGTGCAGCGAGCTGTGCGCCCTGCTGAGTGCGGGACACGGCCGCTCGCCGAACGTAACCGTGCTGGAGAGCTTGTGGGAGCAGTAGCGCAAGCTCTTCCCAAGGTGCAGCGAGCTGTGCGCCCTGCTGAGTGCGGGACACGGCCGCTCGCCGAACGTAACCGTGCTGGAGAGCTTGTGGGAGCAGTAGCGCAAGCTCTTCCCAAGGTGCAGCGAGCTGTGCGCCCTGCTGAGTGCGGGACACGGCCGCTCGCCGAACGTAACCGTGCTGGAGAGCTTGTGGGAGCAGTAGCGCAAGCTCTTCCCAAGGTGCAGCGAGCTGTGCGCCCTCCTGAGTGCGGGACACGGCCGCTCGCCGAACGTAACCGTGCTGGAGAGCTTGTGGGAGCAGTAGCGCAAGCTCTTCCCAAGGTGCAGCGAGCTGTGCGCCCTGCTGAGTGCGGGACACGGCCGCTCGCCGAACGTAACCGTGCTGGAGAGCTTGTGGGAGCAGTAGCGCAAGCTCTTCCCAAGGTGCAGCGAGCTGTGCGCCCTGCTGAGTGCGGGACACGGCCGCTCGCCGAACGTAACCGTGCTGGAGAGCTTGTGGGAGCAGTAGCGCAAGCTCTTCCCAAGGTGCAGCGAGCTGTGCGCCCTGCTGAGTGCGGGACACGGCCGCTCGCCGAACGTAACCGTGCTGGAGAGCTTGTGGGAGAAGTAGCGCAAAGCCTTCCCAAAGCTACAACTTCCTAAATTACAAGGAAGGGTTCAATAGTTTTGGGAGCTGTCCTATGTCAATTTTGACGTTTAGAAAGTGCCGAGTTTTAGCCTCATTTGAATAAACGACTGCCTCGTTGGTGTAATGCCCGCAAGCGCTGCCGCTGGGTAACAAGTCCTGTTCGATCGCGGGTCGGACAAAGTGCTGGGTTTTTCCATCTGGAATTTCTCAGTAGCAGCCCGGAGTCAGGATTTTGTGCCCGGTTTTTGGCATTAGGTTCGCCATCTACATGGGACTGAAACATAATTGCAAATAAAAAAAAAATTATTAATAAAAATAAAATAATAAATAATTTATTAATTTTTTAATTAATTTTAATTTAAACGAGCACCTGTGAAGCGAAGTCTTGATTCTAATTTTACTTCACGGCGATCTGAAATATAATTGGTTAAACAGAGTAGTATTTCTAATACACACGTCTATTATCGCGATTTTTAGGAATAAAATATATTTTTTTTTTTTAAATATGATTATTTCATCTTATGTGGCAACACAGAACGTCACTTATTTTAGAGATCCTTAAGATAGGTAACAAGCTCTGTTTTCTGTACAGAGTGGTTCCATATACCTACTTATATTCAGTAGGTTTTCCTGAAAGGATAAGTGAATAAAGTAGGTAGACTAATTATTGCAGCTTTGGTCTGTTAGGTGGCGGGTGGGTAATTATATTTCAGATCGCCGTTCATAAAATTAGAATCAAGACTTCGCTTAACAGGTAAGCTCGTTTGATTCACAATTTTACTTCACGGCGATCTGAAATATAATTGGTTAAACAGAGTAGATGTTTAGAGTTGTCTGCAATAATTCAGTTAGTTAATAAATTATCTGCTTATAAGTATACTAGTTTATTAAGTAAGTAGGTACTTATATTTTCCTTCAATTAGTCTTGCTTATAGCAAAGAAACATTATCGGTGGCAAGTCTTATTAATCCACATTATTTTCTCAATAGATGTCAGCTCTAAGTTGAGCTGCTGTATGTACTGTGAGAGTTGAAGTATTTATGTCACTCTCACTTACCACATCTCACAGTTATAAAAACCATTAAGTCTGTCTCCGTAGAGGTCTTTAATTGTCTCCGTAAACGTAAACGGTCACTGTCTTATTTGAGATCAGTGTAGAACTGCAGTGCATGCTGTGTTGATTATGTTGAACTTGTTAAATTGCGCATTATATGTATTTAGTCACTCACATGGCACGTTTTCTTTTCACGTAAATTACAGATTTAAAGCAAAGTGGCGGGTCATGCATCACTTCCGACTTTGATCACGCGCCACAACTTTGTGGCGTCCTGCAATTCAAGTCCTTGTGTCCACAAGATTTTTATAGCTTTATCTGTTTTATGAGTTAGGTAGTTATTTTGGAAACTTGGGTGTGCCAAGTGCCGAAAAAGCTTTTAACTTTATCAATTTTAAGTTCTGTAAGCACCATTCTATAGGTTGTTCCCTGGATAGAAGAAAGATTTGGACTAACTAATTTAGTTAATTTCTTAACTGACTAATAATGCATAATAACATTGTCAGGTCGATAGCTAAACAAGAAAACGGTAGATTAATTCTAAGAGCATAAAAGTATGAATCTCTTTTCTCTGACCTCATATATCCACAATTATCTAATTGTGGATAAGTAATCTTACTTATGGAATGAGTATGAGGACTAGAAATAGGGACCAATTAGTTCAACCAGGTTTCAGACTGGCTAAAGTAGACTCATCCTTCATGGGGTACTGTTTAAAATGTTATAATAAAATACCTCCCCACATACTCCAGCTGAATGAAAGGAAATTTAAATCTTGTATAAAACGCACACTATGCAGCCAGGCATATTATAAGTTGGGGGATTACATCGCTGACAAAAATGCTTGGCTGAATGCTTGTCCTGCTCCACAAGGACGCATTAATTAATTGATTAGCATTCGGATATATTGTTGGACCTGCTGAAGATTAAGATGAGAGAAAACTTTCTTTGCATTGTTTAGATTCAATCTCTTAGTATTATATAATTGCATAGCACGTGTGAGCACTATGTAGCTACTATTAAGCTACCTTTTACTGGGTACGTCTTTCACTGACTTGAGTGTGCCCTGGCGGTTGAGAGTATGTCATGCTCACTCAAATGTCTCGCTGATGGTGGCGTGTGTGTTGGATCATTGAGTTCCCTTCAAAATGGTTGAGCTAAATGGTGCTGATCCATGCGTCATGTTCGTGAACGGGCGCCGTCAGTTGGGACTGGTCGTCTCTTAGCTGCCATGGCTTATTTTTAATTTTAATATTTAATTTAGTTGTTTTAGTTATTATCTTTTTATTACGGACGATTTTTAACGTGCACGTCTTTCTACATTGTTCTCACATGTATATTTTCAACTTGAACGATGTAACCAATATTTTGTAAAAATATTATGATTTAAAAGAGTGTCCGTGGAGTTTCTTGCCCGTTCTTCTCCATAGGGATCTACTACACTTTGGAATGGGCAACTAGCTTCATCTTTCTGACTGACCGACCCATTGACAATTCAAAAGAGCCTGTAATTGGTTTATTTGAAATAAATGCTTTGAGTTTGAGTTTGAGTTACCTATATAGTTTAAGTGAGAGAGTTGTACATGATTAGTTACAATGTGCAAGTGGTGAGCAGGTGGTTTTAGTGTAAAATGATTTGTAGGTACTTAGTTAATTCATTCATGTTGCCTACATTGATTGTATGGTATTTGAACTTGGTTTGTATTCTAATTAGGTACCATCCCTCAGTACTTTGCGCGCCCCCCCCCCCCTCCCCCCCTTTTGTTTCCTTGACAATTTCACTTTAGTGAGGACTTGTAATTATCATTGAAGTCTATTGCTAAATATCTATTTAGACTAGTAGTTAAAATGGTTGAATGTTTAATTAGGTATTTTGGTTTTATAACCTTTGAATAAGGTCACCCATCTCTGCCCGGTCCTTCGGGAAATACAAGCCTGATATTATGTAATGCCACTAAGGTCACTAATACTTTAACTTGTGTCTTAATAAGTATTAGGTATTTCAAGGTACATGCTTCGAGTAGGTATAGCTTAATAATCTAACTTAACAATTCACATTATGTTTGTCAGGTGTTAGATTTCCATCGTTAATTTTCAAGCTCAAACATTTAAGTACACTTTAGTGGTATTTATAGGTATTGTGTTTTATGGCAGTCTTTGATATTTTCACAAATAGATACCAGGTATCATGGTAGGTTGGTATGAAATCTTGTTTCGGTAGGTGTCACTCCCTACAAGTATGAAAGTTCTAATATGGAAGTTATTAGAATTGGTTATCTGGTAATAGGAACTGATAGGGGTACCTCTAGGTTTATATCATATACCTACTTATTTATTTTGATGTGTTGAACAATGATTGAATAGTATCAAATTATCGGTCAATATGCCTAACATTTTCCCATCTATGTTGGGGTCAGTATCAGTATAAAACAATAGTTTTTACTGGGAATTTTGCCATTTTCTGCCAATGAAATATGGTGAAATTTTCACTGCCCTAGAAGGGGTTAATTAACAGTTTTAGGTTCAGATTGAAACTGAATTTTCTATTTTGTTTGGTTTAAAAAGCAATATTTCCATAAATTCTTTGTAGATCAGTAATGTATTTTAATTAATCTCAGTACCTATTTACTAACTGTAATGGTATTGAGATGTTAAGACATTGAATTTGATAGCTGTTATCAAATAGTTGTATATTGTATCTTTGTACCCGCAGTCAATAACAGCATGTAACTGTTATGGCAGCATTTGGTTGGTGCATTCCAGTGTCAGTCTTGTTGAATTGTTATTTTGGAATGTAGATATAAGCCAGGTTATTGTTGAGGTTCGCCACAAATATTCATTTTTGTTTTCAATATTTATTGATTCCTGTTATTGACCCGGTTGTATGATGTTATAATTTGTTATTTACTGTAATAAATCACCTCCTTTTGTGCTTGTTTTACATTTTCTCAATAGAATCTTATTGAGGAGGACTGGTAAGTTTCCTCTATTATCTTAAGAGTGATTCTCTTGTGGTTTTAATATTATTTGATTAATTGTTATTGTTTGTGGCTATAAGATTGTATAGGTACTGAAGTTTGTTATGTATCAGAATCTGTTTGTTTACCAAATATAATAAATAAAAATTCATGTCAATCAGAGATGATATTACTTTTGTTCTGGTTTTATTTGGTGGTAGTGAATATTGGCAGGTGTTTTGTTGCATCAGCCAAATCAGTTAACGACATGTGTTTGTCTTAATGTTCTTCATTAGCATGGGTCAGTCATTGCTTTCCCTATGGTAGTGGTAACCAGTCCAACTTGCTTCTGGAATATCTCCATCCCTTGTTCCCTCAGTTTAGAGGAATCTGGCAGTAAGGCTTATAAATAACCTTATGAGTAAATACCAGTATGGAATATTACTTTGTATTTGTTTGATCCATTTCAGTTAAATAGATATCTAAAACTAAAATCAAGAATTGCCATAGTTATCTGAGGCATTTGTCATCAGCCAATGTGTCACACAATCATGTTAACAAAGTATCTTGTACTTAGTATTTGAATGTATTAGTGTAAAATTTACACAATTTTGCTTTATTATAATTTACAAAATAGATGTTGTTTATCTATTTGTGTCGGGATAGTTACACCGCCTAGTGCTTAGGTAGGGCACTGAGTATCTTGTACATGTTGATTTGTTTTAATTAGGAATATTTGTTTGTTAAAATTGGCAACTGGGCAGCATAGCCATAACCAGAAATATGTTAGCATTTGTTACAGGCATGTGTGACATTAGCTGCTAAAAGATAATCTGTCAGGGTGAGGTGACCATAATATCCCCCTCGATGCGAGAGCTAGATAACATAGTGTTGTGATAGCTTGCTATGAGCGTCTCATGCTAAGCATGTGTACACTATGGCAAATGTGTACCAGCTAGCAACATAGAATTAATGTTGCTTAGAGTATCTCGTACTCGCTGGTAACAGTCCGGTTGGCAGGGTGGGGAAGTATAGTGCTTTTGCAAGATTACAACACAGACAATGTGCAGGGTTGAGCAAAGCTGTCTCGCAGCCTTCATGCTCATAATTTTAAAATATTCAAAGCATATTTTTGCATTTCCCTAACCTAGTTCATAGGAATGGGACTCACCTGTTATAACGGCTTTTGCAAGTTTACAACACAGACAATGTGCAGGGTTGAGCAAGACTGTGTCGCAGCCTTCATGCTCATCAAAATATATCAAAGCACCTTTTTGCATTTCCCTAACCTAGTTCATAGGAATGGGACTCACCTGTTATAACGGGTACCTACGTACTAGCGTTAGCTATATAGCATCGCTATGGGCATCACATACTTGCCACACTGGTAACTTCTCATCCAGCTAGTAACATGATAGTAATGTTACTGACGGCATCTCGTGCGCACTGGAGAGGTACTGCTGACGGGTACCTACCAGTGCTTGTTATGTAGAATAACATCGCTAAGGACATCTCGTGCCCCACTGGTAGCTTCTCATCCAGCTAGTAACGTCGAAGTAACGTTACTGAGGGCATCGCGTGCACACTGGAGAGGCAATGCTTTAACAAGTTTGAATCATACATGCAATATGCAGTGTTATTGACCACCATAGTGCTATTTCAAAGCACTGTCAGTATCACGTACTAGGTGGTCAGTTAAAGCCAGGCATTTCCGCACCTCAAGGTAGTGGGATGCCTCCGGATCATTCGGTTTGTGGTCAGGTCCAAGGGTCTGCATCTGCTTCTGATGTATTTATCGGCTTATCGTTGATGGACGTCGGGGCTGTGCAAGCTTGAGTTGTACTTGCTCAGATTTTGCGTCTCAGTTCCAGCTTCCACCGACGGCGACGATGCACTCGATACACTTTCTATCACCTAGCATAGTTAACATTCTGTTATTTTAGTCAACTACACCGTAAACTTATTTTAAATGAGTAATTTGTCGAGAGATAACATTTTCTTGCGATGTCAAGAACGCGCGCGAAAAGAAAAGTGACATTCTGTGTTGCCACATAAGATGAAATAATCATATTTAAAAAAAAAAAAATTATATATTTTATTCCTAAAAATCGCGATAATAGACGTGTGTATTAGAAATACTACTCTGTTTAACCAATTATATTTCAGATTGCCGTGAAGTAAAACTAGCTACATGTGGGTGTACATACTACAGGTACACCTCTGCCTAGTCCTTCGGGGAGTACAGGCGGGCTGGCATGTGGAACGATTATTGATTATTGTGTGTTATCGGTTAGCACACTGCCCGCGCCAGCGAGCGTGGCAAGTTGGGCGGCTAGCACACTGCCCGCGCCAGCGAGCGTGGCAAGTTGGGCGGCTAGCACACTGCCCGCGCCAGCGAGCGTGGCAAGTTGGGCGGCTAGCACACTGCCCGCGCCAGCGAGTGTGGCAAGCTGGGCGGCTAGCACACTGCCCGCGCCAGCGAGTGTGGCAAGCTGGGCGGCTAGCACACTGCCCGCGCCAGCGAGCGTGGCCAGTTGGGCGGCTAGCACACTGCCCGCGCCAGCGAGTGTGACAAGCTGGGCGGCTAGCACACTGCCCGCGCCAGCGAGCGTGGCAAGTTGGGCGGCTAGCACACTGCCCGCGCCAGCGAGCGTGGCAAGTTGGGCGGCTAGCACACTGCCCGCGCCAGCGAGCGTGGCAAGTTGGGCGGCTAGCACACTGCCCGCGCCAGCGAGTGTGGCAAGCTGGGCGGCTAGCACACTGCCCGCGCCAGCGAGTGTGGCAAGCTGGGCGGCTAGCACACTGCCCGCGCCAGCGAGCGTGGCCAGTTGGGCGGCTAGCACACTGCCCGCGCCAGCGAGTGTGACAAGCTGGGCGGCTAGCACACTGCCCGCGCCAGCGAGCGTGGCAAGTTGGGCGGCTAGCACGCTGCCCGCGCCAGCGAGTATGGGAAGCTGGGCGGCTAGCACGTTGCCCGCGCCAGCGAGTGTGGCAATGATGTGAGTCGGCTCGACATGAGCAGTAAGGCACACTGGTATGACGTGAGTCGGCTCGGCATGAGCAGTAAGGCACATTGGTATGACTTGATTCTGAACTTTCGTTGTTGTTGATCAGGTTGTGTGAGAGACACATTCATGTCTGAGCACGGCGCGGCTCCAGTAGCGCACCGTACATAACACCATGTAATAATAGTACCGGCGGTGCCGCGCCGGCGCAGTTAGTTGCGCGCGAGCCGTTATGATAGCCCCCGCGTGCCTCCGCGTGCCCCCGCGTCGCGCACTGTCGCCCGCGCCACACGCCCCAGATTTAAGCGTTACTCCATTTGTAGGGCGATGTTACCTTGCGGCGTTTGTAAGAGTTGATAGTTACGTTATCTAGCCGCGATCGTTCTACCGCAGCATCACACGAGCACACGACTGATCCTCTTCCTACAAGCTATGTTTGTAAGAGTTGATAGTTACGTTATCTAGCCGCGATCGTTCTACCGCAGCATCACACGAGCACACGACTGATCCTCTTCTTACAAGCTACGTTTGTAAGAGTTGATAGTTACGTTATCTAGCCGCGATCGTTCTACCGCAGCATCACACGAGCACACGACTGATCCTCTTCCTACAAGCTATGTTTGTAAGAGTTGATAGTTACGTTATCTAGCCGCGATCGTTCTACCGCAGCATCACACGAGCACACGACTGATCTACTTCTTACAAGCTACGTTTGTAAGAGTTGATAGTTACGTTATCTAGCCGCGATCGTTCTACCGCAGCATCACACGAGCACACGACTGATCCTCTTCCTACAAGCTATGTTTGTAAGAGTTGATAGTTACGTTATCTAGCCGCGATCGTTCTACCGCAGCATCACACGAGCACACGACTGATCCTCTTCCTACAAGCTATGTTTGTAAGAGTTGATAGTTACGTTATCTAGCCGCGATCGTTCTACCGCAGCATCACACGAGCACACGACTGATCCTCTTCTTACAAGCTACGTTTGTAAGAGTTGATATTTACGTTATCTAGCCGCGATCGTTCTACCGCAGCATCACACGAGCACACGACTGATCCTCTTCCTACAAGCTATGTTTGTAAGAGTTGATAGTTACGTTATCTAGCCGCGATCGTTCTACCGCAGCATCACACGAGCACGCGACTGATCTACTTCTTACAAGCTACGTTTGTAAGAGTTGATAGTTACGTTATCTAGCCGCGATCGTTCTACCGCAGCATCACACGAGCACACGACTGATCTACTTCTTACAAGCTACGTTTGTAAGAGTTGATAGTTACGTTATCTAGCCGCGATCGTTCTACCGCAGCATCACACGAGCACACGACTGATCCTCTTCCTACAAGCTATGTTTGTAAGAGTTGATAGTTACGTTATCTAGCCGCGATCGTTCTACCGCAGCATCACACGAGCACACGACTGATCTACTTCTTACAAGCTACGTTTGTAAGAGTTGATAGTTACGTTATCTAGCCGCGATCGTTCTACCGCAGCATCACACGAGCACACGACTGATCTACTTCTTACAAGCTACGTTTGTAAGAGTTGATAGTTACGTTATCTAGCCGCGATCGTTCTACCGCAGCATCACACGAGCACACGACTGATCTACTTCTTACAAGCTACGTTTGTAAGAGTTGATAGTTACGTTATCTAGCCGCGATCGTTCTACCGCAGCATCACACGAGCACACGACTGATCCTCTTCCTACAAGCTATGTTTGTAAGAGTTGATAGTTACGTTATCTAGCCGCGATCGTTCTACCGCAGCATCACACGAGCACACGACTGATCTACTTCTTACAAGCTACGTTTGTAAGAGTTGATAGTTACGTTATCTAGCCGCGATCGTTCTACCGCAGCATCACACGAGCACACGACTGATCTACTTCTTACAAGCTACGTTTGTAAGAGTTGATAGTTACGTTATCTAGCCGCGATCGTTCTACCGCAGCATCACACGAGCACACGACTGATCTACTTCTTACAAGCTACGTTTGTAAGAGTTGATAGTTACGTTATCTAGCCGCGATCGTTCTACCGCAGCATCACACGAGCACACGACTGATCCTCTTCCTACAAGCTATGTTTGTAAGAGTTGATAGTTACGTTATCTAGCCGCGATCGTTCTACCGCAGCATCACACGAGCACACGACTGATCCTCTTCCTACAAGCTATGTTTGTAAGAGTTGATAGTTACGTTATCTAGCCGCGATCGTTCTACCGCAGCATCACACGAGCACACGACTGATCTACTTCTCACAAGCTACGTTTGTAAGAGTTGATAGTTACGTTATCTAGCCGCGATCGTTCTACCGCAGCATCACACGAGCACACGACTGGTCCTCTTCCTACAAGCTATGTTTGTAAGAGTTGATAGTTACGTTATCTAGCCGCGATCGTTCTACCGCAGCATCACACGAGCACACGACTGATCCTCTTCTTACAAGCTACGTTTTCCGGGAAGCTACGCGAGTGCAGCTGCGGAACATTTTGTCAAGGCTCAGGAGATGGCCTCGACAAGATGTTTCTGACGATGCAGCATGACACAGCTGTCACCTCCCGCACCTCAGAGTCAGGGGCTCTCTCAACTCAATTAAGCGGTAGGCCTGTGACCGAGTTCCGAGGTGACTGGGTGCAGTACTACCACGGTATAAAAACATATATGATGTATAGACTGTGGTGCACAGTGTGTACTACAGTGCAACAAACTACAGCCACCTATAGGAAGAAGTTTTAATGAATTACTATTTTATTACATGAGATAAATATTCATGTACTTACATTCGTACGTGCCCGAGTCATCCGAGTTCCCTAATGTACACAGTTAACCGCACGTCACTGGTAACGCTTGCGCTATCAATGTCAGATTGTTGCCACTGCCGTGCAGTTGAGCGTACGAGTGTGGTGTGTACAGGAGCTGTGCACGAGGCCGCGCTTCCGCGGAGACGACGCCGGCGCAGACGAGTCGCCCGACGAACTCGCCGAGCGGTAAGTACAGTCCCCGAATCTTTACCTTACTTCGTACTACTACCAACTACATCGTACTACTACTACAAATAACTAATATTATAAATGCGAAAGTAAGTTTGTTTGTTTGTTTGTGACCTTTTCATGCATATACTGATCATTCTAAATTTTGCACATACGTTTTCAGGTGTAACAGAAACGGACATAGGGTACCTTTCATCCCGAAAAAAAGTCCCTGGTTTTGAGGAAAAAATAATACACTCGAGAGCAATGAATTAGAGTCACATAAAGACACCTACCTGAAAATCACAAACATTTTAAATATGTTAAAATGTTTATGACCGTGCAGTTTTGTGAATTTTAAAATTAACCCCTATTGTACCCCCTTAGGGGATGATTTTTCAAAAACTGAACCGCATATTTCTTTATTTCCTACCAAAAGCATAAATTTTAATTTTCATATCCCTAACTTAAGAAATGCTGGGTTTCCCATAAAAACTTTCATCCCTTATATCACCCGCTATAGGATTATTTTTGAGAAAAAAATAGTCTTATGTCCTTCCCCAGGATGCCATAAAATCACCATTGTGCGGATCGCTCGGAGGACACGGTGGAGCTTACAGTGGAGGTCAGCCCGGCTTGGTCGGAGGTACCGCCGAGTTCTCGCGGAGGCGATCGGCGGCGGCGATCTCTCACGTCCAAACCTGGTCCAGGCCATGGTGCGGAGCGAGAGTGCATGGGAGGAGGCGGAACGCGTGAGGGAGAGGCAACAGTCGCGCCCTCGCGCCCCTAGCCGCCGCAGGAGACGCCTAAAACTAGTCCGCAAATACCCAGATGCTTATAGCACACGGGGTGACATCCAAACAAATTATTCTTTGCGCCATAAAAACAGATTAAATTTGCCCCCGCCTCGCCTTAAATCACACTCATCCAGCCCATATTCCATGTCAATAAAAATATATAATAAATTACCAGAAGACTTAAGAAACCAAAATAAAACCAGTATATTTTTAAATAAACTAAAGCAATACTTAATTAAAAAAAGCTATTACACAGTCCACGAATATCTAACGGATAAATAAATCTAAATTAAATAATAATATATAATTACGAATAATAGATATATAATAAGCAAAATAACAAATATAAATTCTACTAAAACACTTAAACACACAATACATCTTAATTACATTCTTACTGCACTAAAAATAAAGAACATTTTTAAAGCGAATAAACAAATAAGCATATTTTAATTACAATTAGATAAGAAAATAATAGATATTAATATATATAATAATAATAGATATTATTAATAGATAATAATAATAGATATGAATAGAATAAGTTAATAAATTAATGGAAATAGAAAATACTTAATAGGATATAAAATATTTTAAACTGAAAATTAATAAAGCGCTCTTCCTCTCTACATATTTACAAAGATTTGCTGTGCCCGACAGGGTCCATAATTGTTTCTATTTTATTTACCACCTGTGTACATTATGAATTTAGCAATAAACGATTTGATTTGATTTGATACTAGAAGTCATAGAAGATACACAGGATACCCAAAATACTTAAAATGAAGACCAAAGTTCACAAAGACCTAGAAGACAATGTAAAGTACCAATAAGAAGACAATGTAAAGTACCAATGAGATACACAGATTATGCTATGTTAACATTTCAAGAAGTGTTGACATGTCCTAAAAATAAATAATGGATAAAAGCTATAGATTCAGAACAGAGGTGTTTACAACAAAACCAAGTTTGGGATATAAAGTAAAAAGTAAAGTATAAAGTAAAGGAGGAACAAAAGGAAGAAAGATTATAGCTAGTGTGTGGGTTTTCAAAGTAAAACCAGATGGAAAATTCAAAGCCAGACTTGTAGCGTTGTTGCGCCACATAGAGAGCTTCGTTGTTGCGCCACATTGAGAGCTTCGTTGTTGCGCCACATAGAGAGCTTCGTTGTTGCGCCACATAGAGAGCTTCGTTGTTGCGCCACATAGAGAGCTTCGTTGTTGCGCCACATTGAGAGCTTCGTTGTTGCGCCACATTGAGAGCTTCGTTGTTGCGCCACATAGAGAGCTTCGTTGTTGCGCCACATAGAGAGCTTCGTTGTTGCGCCACATAGAGAGCTTCGTTGTTGCGCCACATAGAGAGCTTCGTTGTTGCGCCACATAGAGAGCTTCGTTGTTGCGCCACATAGAGAGCTTCGTTGTTGCGCCACATAGAGAGCTTCGTTGTTGCGCCACATAGAGAGCTTCGTTGTTGCGCCACATAGAGAGCTTCGTTTTTAGGCCACGTACATTCTGGTAGAAAAAGCTGATGCGAGCATTTTTACTATTGCTGTTGGGTATTTGTAGATTTACGAAAGGGCGGCGGCTGGCTCAGTGACACGTTTGCTGTATCGTTTATCTTGGTTTTGGGGGCTGTTCTTCTGTAGTTTATCCACGGATTTATCGGCCAGACACTGGTTGAGTAGAGTTGATCATAAAACGCAGCTGTAATCCCAATTTTGTACGATTTGTAATTCCCACGGGCAGTAAGTTCTTCCACCGAGCAGTTAGCGTCAGGACACAGATTGGCAATATACTGTCGAACTTCTTCGAGACTCGAGGCCATGTTCCACAGATGAAAATACTTGCGAATTTCAATCGCCTTTAAGTTGATGGTACTTGGACTGGCAGTTCCACATAGAGGCGATGGGCGATGTCTACTGTTGCGTTTTTTCACTACAGTCCAGCCTCCATAACCGATATCATTGACTGCTTCCGATGTTGGTTCCAGGCTGGTGTTGTTCATTTGTGAATCGACCAGTGGAGGTTCCTCTGTGATCACATGTTCGACAATAGGTATGTCTGCTGCTGTCAGCTGAGAACTTGGGTGAAATTCCTGACTCTTTCCTACCTTTTTTATTTGTTGTTTAGGCGGGTGCTTATGCCTTACCTCTGTGAAATTCGAGGGAAACGCAGGTGACGGAGGCGGCGGGTTATGTTGCTCTCCGGACATATTATAGATTTGAACTCCATTTTTTTCGTAATTCTCAAGCTTTCTATTGAGTTGCTCTACATGAAAAGCGCATTTTTCTAACTTTTCCTCTTGACTACTTTCAACGATAATGCCTTAGTAAGCAGTTCTTTGAGGACTGACACCTCCGAGCGTAAAGCACGCATATCAGAAGTGAGTTCAACATCACTCTCAACTGAGTAATTAGTTCTCATAGTAGTAGTAGTAGCTTTCTTCCTGAGAGTTATGTTTGAGTCTTGCTTGGGGCCAACCGGGGTAAAAGAATTATCTCCGCCTTTCTCTATGGCACAACAACACTCAGGGCATATCCACGAATCGACGTCCACGTCTAATATGCTTTTTTCGCCTGTGCATATGGGGTGATATACCTTCCCACAGCTGTCACGCGTGCATCGGAGACCTCCGTCAACATCCTCAATTTTATTATAACACGCAGAGCAATTCATATTTTGCATAGGCGGCTTTCTATTGCGGAACAAAAGCAAGCGTTATCATGAAACATTCAAATATGAATTTAGAATGGCAGTAGCGCAACAGGAGCATGCAAGAACGAGCATGTGTGCGAGAGTGGTAGCAGTAGGGGTCAATAACAGGTGCAGGTGCACGCGAGGACGAACGAGTATGGGTGCGACAGAAAGCAATGGTGGCCGGCAGCGTTGGCGACTCGCGTCGGCGTCAGTTGTTTAGCCGTTTGTTAGAATTTTGAAATTGTTTTGTTTATTACTTCAAATGCATTGCACATATTTACGTTCAATTACTTCGTTAAGCCTCAGTCCTTTATACACTTCACAAATCAGTAGGAAACATGTATAATTATAGACTTTTAACTACTTTGGAACAAAAAAGAATACGGAGGCGAACCAGTAAGGTGTAGCCTTGACAAGCGCCTCTTAAAAAGAGGTACACAATTTTTTTAAATATTATTTGTGAATTTTAAAATTAACCCCTAGTTTACCCCATATGAGATGTTTTTTTCATAAATCAAAAGCATAAATTTGAATTTTCCTATCTCTTACTTAAGAAATGCTGGGTTTCCCATACCAACTTTCATCCCCTATATCACCCCCTGTAGGTTTGTTTTTTAAGACAAAAAGTAGGCTATGTCCTTTCCCAAGATGCCATCTATAGCCTTGCCAGATTTTATCGATATCCATGCAGTTTTGTGAATTTTAAAATCATCCCTTATTTTACCCCCTTAGGGGATGATTTTTCAAAAATGCTGACCGCATATTTCTTTATTTCTTACAAAAAGCATAAATTTGAATTTTCGTATCCCTAACTTAAGAAATGCTGGGTTTCCCAAACAAACTTTCATCCCCTATTATATCACCCCCTGTAGGATTGGTTTTTAAGATAAAAAGTAGGCTATGTCCTTCCCCAGGATGCCATCTAGACTTGCTAAATTTTATCGAAATCCGTGCAGTTTTGTGAATTTTAAAATCAACCCCTATTTTACCCCCTTAGGGGATGATTTTCCAAAAACGCTGAACCACATATTTCTTTATTTCTTACCAAAAGCATAAATTAGAATTTTCATATCCCTAACTTAAGAAATGCTGGGTTTCCCATACAAACTTTCATCCCCTATCACCCCCTGTAGGATATTTTTTGAGACAAAAAGTAGGCTATGTGTTTCCCTAGGATACCATATATAGCCTTACCAAATTTTATCGAAATCTGTTCAGTGGTTTAGGCGTGAAAAGGTAACAAACAGACAGATAGAGTTACTTTCGAATTTATAATACTAATTAAGGATTTATCCAAACATTATTTTTACACTCTCTGTGGTGCCTGTGTTAAATCGACATTTTCTATCTGACTGTAAATCGATGTTTTTACGCCAATCGTAACAGAAATATCCAGGTATTATTCTTCGGGTCGAGAACAAGCGGGTCGAGTGGGCACGGACCCTGGATTTGTATGTACCCTTACACAAAGCGCCGCGGCGGCAGCGCCACCGCCGCGGCTGCGGTGACGCTGTATTAGTCACCCTTGGATTTGTACGTACCCTCACACTTGACACCGCGGCGACAGTGGCACTGTCGCTGCTGCGGTGACGCTGTATTAGTCACCCTTGGATTTGTATGTACCCTCACACTTGACACCGCGGCGGCAGCGCCACCGCCGCGGCTGCGGTGACGCTGTATTAGTCACCCTTGGATTTGTACGTACCCTCACACTTGACACCGCGGCGACAGTGGCACTGCCGCTGCTGCGGTGACGCTGTATTACTCACCCTTGGATTTGTACGTACCCTCACACTTGACACCGCGGCGACAGTGGCACTGCCGCTGCTGCGGTGACGCTGTATTACTCACCCTTGGATTTGTATGTACCCTTACACATGGCGGCGGTGCCGCTGTATTACTCACCCTTGGATTTGTATGTACCCTTACACATGGCGGCGGTGCCGCTGTATTACTCACCCTTGGATTTGTATGTACCCTTACACATGGCGGCGGTGCCGCTGTATTAGTCACCCTTGGTTTTGTATGTACCCTCACACATGACACCGCAGCGGCAGTGGCACCGCTGCCGCTACGGTGACGCTGTATTTGTCACCCTTGGTTTTGTATGTACTCTTACACATGGCGCCGCAGTGGCGGCGGTGCCGCTATTAGTCACCCTTGGATTTGTATGAACCATAACACATGGCGCCGCCGGTGAAAAACGCTCTAAGTATCGGTGTATGTGAATGCAGGTGGAGCGTGCAGATGGGTGCAGCTGGCGATCCGCACTTGTGTTGCGCAGCAGCCGCGCTGGCGCCCATGCCGCGGCTGCTGGACCGCGCCGCGCCGCCGCAGACCTTCCGCAAGCACTACACCGGCGCCTTCAGGTGTGTACTTGTGTACGTATAGTGTGAGTGTCGCGTGAGGAGACGTGTGCTGCGCAGCGGCCGCACTGGCGCCCACGCCGCGCCTGCTGGACCGCACCGTCCTCTATCTAACCAATAATAATAATAGGTCTTTACCTATGAAATTGCCGTTTTGTATGAAAAAATTTAAACGATTTTTTTTCATGCATTTTTTATTTGTATTAATCGAAGTAATCACCCATGCAATCAATGCATCTTTGCCAACGCAGTGGCAGTTTATTGATGCCCTTCTTAAAGAAATCAGCTGAACGGGAGGCAACAAATTCTTCAAAGGCATTTTGTACTGCTTCTCGGGTATTGAATTTTTTACCCGCCAAGAAGTTATCCAAATACTGGAAAAAGTAAGGTCTGGTGAGTAGGGCGGATGACGGAGAGCTTCCAACCCCAGTTCTTGCAACTTGGAGACCGTCTGCTGTGCAGTATGAGGTCGCGCGTTGTCGTGCAGGAGCAGCGGAGATGAGCGATTGACCAATGCTGGTTGGAGATGTGCCAGCTTCTCCATCATTGTGTTCAGTTCTTCACAGTACACATCTGAAGTAATGCTCACCCCGTTTGGTAAGAAGCTGTGATGAATCACACCGGCGCTAGACCACCAAACAGTGACCATCACTTTTCTAGGGGTAAGTTTTCGTTTAGGGCATTGTTTAGGTGCTGAACCAGGATCCAACCAACTTGCGGTGCGCTTGCGGTTATCAAACAGAATCCATTTTTCATCGCAGGTAACAATGCGGTTCAAAATTCCTTCATTTGTGTGTCTGTTGAGCAGTGCAAGGCACGTCTCGACGCGTACTTCGCGCTGGCGATCATTGAGTTCGTGGGGCACCCATTTGTCAAGCTTTTTTACCTTGCCAATTTGACGCAAATGGACCAATATTGTTTTGACGCTAACGTCGAAAGCTGCTGCTAATTCAGCCGTAGATTGTGTATCATCAGCTTCCACAATCGCCTTTAATTCGTCATTGTCGACCAAAGTCAACGGACGACCGCGAGGTTCATTTTTCAGGTCGAAATTTCCAGAACGGAAGCGAGCAAACCAATAACAAGTGGTGCGTTGGTTTGTAGTGTTAGCTCCGTAAACGTCGTTAATGTTGCGTGCCCCTTTTGCCGCGTTGCTGCCACGACGGTACTCATATTCCATAATTACTCGAATTTTTAACGTATCCATGATGACGAAAAAGATTGAAATGCGATGAAAATGTAACACTAATCAATAAACAAATGACTACTTTTGGAAAAAAAAATCCATGTTTTTAAAATAAAATTAATTTGAAATTAGAATTCTTAGCCAAACAAAAATTATTTTGATTTGAAATGGCCAGTACTGCAGAACGGCAATTTCATAGGTAAAGACCTAATATTTAGTACAGTGGCAGAAGTCGCGCCCATGTACTGGTTTGCTCCCTGGGGTGGTCACGGCGTGCAATATGTTTTGGTGCGCCGGTGATGGGGAGCACTCCCCAGAGGAGGGTCCGATGACGGACAGCCGCGGCGGTTTGACGGATGCTAACGCGTGTTCGTGTTCCCGCCGTAAGCGGCAGAGGAGGACACCGTGGAGTTTTAGTGGGTTACAGACCCACATAACTGCAATATCTCCCCGTGGTAGTGCAATATGCATGAGCATTTCTCCACGATTAAAAAAAAAAAGTGGCAAAAGTCACCGAGAGGTCGAGACTCGTTCTGCAGCTGACATATGCTCGTAATAATGTGCACGTCCTGGGCGCAGGTTCCGGTTCTGGGTGTTCGGCGAGTGGCGCGAGGTGGTGGTGGACGACCGGCTGCCGGCCCGCGGCGCGCGCCTGCTGGGCTCGCGCGCCGCCCGAGACGACTTCACTCTGCCGCTGCTGGAGAAGGCCTACGCCAAGTGAGTAGCAGCGCGCGGTGCGGCACTCGCGTCCAGCCCGGCCAGCCAGTGTAGCGCGCTCTGTCCGCAGGCTGCACGGCTCGTACGCGGCGCTGCGGAGCGGCAGCGTGGCGCGCGCGCTGCAGGAGCTGTCGGGCGGCATCGTGCAGAGCTTCTCGCTGCGCGTTCAGCCGCGCGCGATCACCTTCCAGGTGCTCAACTCGGGCGTGCCGCGCTCCACGCTGCTGGTAGCCACGGCGCCGCCCGGCGCACCCGGCGGCCTGATGCCCGCGCAGCCCTACGCGGTGTCGGGGCTAGCGCGCGTGCGCGGCGCGGCAGGCGGCGGGGCGCTGGTACGCCTGCGCGCAGCGGGCAACCGCGGCGCGTGGCGCGGCGCGTGGGCGCCCGACAGCGCGGAGTGGCGCGCGCTGGCGCCGCCGGACCGCGAGCTGCTGGCGCCGCGCGCCGACCGCCCCGGGGACTTCTGGTCAGCGCACACGCTTACTTAGGCTGAGCGTGCACTTGTGAATTTTAATCGGGCGATAGTTTGATCGTTCTGGGAATCAGTATGGAGTTATATGGCAGCGCACGCATGTTGTGTGTGTGTGTGTATTTTACGCATGTACTAAACTAAGCCCAGGTATGCACGAGTGTTTTTTTCCCGCGGCGATTTTTTGCGGCACTGGATTTTTAATTCTTAGGTCCTTTTTTATGAATCGGCGTTAATAAGCTGACTTCCAGATTGAAGGCACCACTCCCAAGTCAAATAACCGTTTGAATAATAATGTCAATGGAACGGATAGACATCTGGCACATTTAGTTATAAAAATTGGTGAAACATTATCCGGACAAGCTGATTTATTAATATCCACTTGCTTTAGCAAACGAAATACCTCCTCCTCCCGCACATCAACAGAGCAGATGTCTGATACGAGACCCGTAGACTGATACATTCTTGCAGAGGCTAAGAATTCATTTGCCTCGCGTCTCTCTTGGAAGTTCGAAAAGAAATAGTCGCCAAACATATTGCAGATTTCCTCCCCTTGACCAGACGATACTCCACCAACCTTAATACAGAGGGGTAACAGTTGGTTTGTTGTATAGATTTAACATATTGCCAAAAAGCCCTAGGATTTTTAGAAATGGCTAATTCAATGTTTGCTATATAACCGTCAAACATTTCCTTCTCCAGATCTTCAGCTCGTTGAAGTAAGATAACAAAAGATTGATAGTCCGAGAGATTCCCGTAGGTTTTAAATTTTGAGTGAAATTTTGACTTTTCTTTAATTATTTTAATAAGAGGGCTTTTGTACCAAGGAGGAAACTTACCCCATGGAGCGATAGTTTTAGATGGAATATGTTTATTATGAAGCAGGTTGATAGTGTCATAAAATAGTTTAACAGCTTCATCAAGAGGCCTTCAATTTAGTTCTAATGGCCAATCAATTGCCATCATTTCTTCAATTATGGCGTCATAATTCGCCTGTATGCTCATACAAGAACTTGACTCGAGGCCGAGAATGCAGCTGATGAAGTTGAAGGAAATCAGCAGAGATGCAGAGTGCCTTATGATGTGAGTCCTCGTGCACTAGGGGATCCAGGCTGCAAGTGACAGCTACCTCACTGTTAGACAAGACGAGATCAAGAATCCTATTGTTCACATTGCGATGTGAGTAGTACTGTAGCAAATTGCAAGCGTTTAGAGTATCACAAAAGTCCTCTCACCCCTCGTCCTCTCCCTCTAATCCTTCTCTCACCCCCTCCCATGCCTTCTAACCTCCCCCTCCCCCTTTTACCCCCTCTCACCCCTCCTCCTCTCCCTCTAATCCTAGTCTGACCCCTCCCCTTCCCTCTTCTCTCACCCTCCTCTATCATCCCCCTCACCGCCCCATCCCCTCTGCCTCTCACTCTCTCACCACATCCCTCTCCCGCTAACCTCCACTTCCCCCTTTTACCCCCTCTCACACCCCCTTCACCACTCCCCTCCACCTCTACACACCACCCCTCACCCCCCTCTCCATACCCTCCCCCTCACTACAACGTCCTATCCCTCTCCAACTCTTCCCGCTCTCCAATCAATCAGTCAAAGTCTCAACTCAATCTCTCTTCCATGAATCAGTGCTATACAAAAAGCAACTTTAACGTGTAAAGGCAGTCGTCACGCCCCCCTCACCCCCCCCCCCTCCCTCTTAACCCCCTCTCACCCTTCCTCCTCTCCCTCTAATCCCCTCTCAACCACCGCTCCTTCCCACCTCTCACCCCCTCAACCTCCCCATACCCCTCTCCCTTTTGCCCCCCTCACCACATCCCCTTCCCGCTAACCTCCCCTTCTCCGGTTTCCCCTCTCCCTCTAACCTCAACAACTCCTCTTCTCCCCCTCTTCCCCCTCTACACCTCCTTCCCCCTCCCACCCACCTATCCCTCTCCCCCTCTTCCCCCTCTCCACCTCCTTCCCCCTCCCTTGATCATCCTCCCATCTCCCTCCTCATCACACCCTCCCCTTCCTCCTTGCCCTCCTCAGTACCCCCTCCCCTTCCCCCTTTCCCTCCTCACCACCCGCTCCCCTGCTCCCCTCACCCTCTTCTTCCCTCTGGAGGAAAAACTATGAATGACAAATGTTATTACTTGTTTAAGTAAGTATTTGTGCCAAGTTTCAAGTTAATTAACTAAATGAATAAGATATTTTTATATAAACCATATTCCCTGTTTTTACCCCCACAAGGGTGGAATATAAAAAACCGCTTGGGATATTTCCGTAACTCAAATTCAAACTCAAAGCATCTATTTCAAATAAACCAATTACAGGCACTTTTAAATTGTCAATGGGTCGGTCAGTCAGAAAGATGAAGCTAGTTGCCCATTCCAAAGCGTAGTAGATTCCTATAGAGAAGAACGGGCAAGAAACTCTACGGACACTCAAAAATCATAATATTTTTACAAAATATAGGTTACATCGTTCATGTTGAAAATATACATGTGAGAACAATGTAGAAAGACGTGCACGTTAAAAAGCGTCCGTAATAAAAAGATAAAAACTAAAACAACTAAATTAAATATTAAAATTTAAAATGAGCCAGAGCAGCCAAAAGACGACCAGTCCCTACTGACGGCGCCCGTTCACGAACATGACGCATGGATCAGCGCCAATTAGCTCAACCATTTTGAAGGGAACTTAATGATCCAATACACACGCCACCACCAGCGAGACATTAAGAGTGAGCATGACATACTCTCAACCGGCAGGGCACATTCAAGTCAGTGAAAGACGTGCCCAGTAAAATGTAGCTTAATAGTACTCGTAGCTACATAGTGCTCACACATGTGCTATGCAATTATATAATACTATGAGATTGAAATTAAACAGTGCAAAGAAAGTTTTCTCTCTTCTTAATCTTCAGCAGCTCCAACAATATTTCCGAATGCTAATCAATTAGTCAGGCCTCTGCCTCGAATTTTGCGGGCAGCGGGGCGGCAGCGGCGGCAGCGCCGGAGCGGCCGGATTTTATGCGTAAGAACAAATGGACCGGACCTCGAAAACAGCGGCGCGGAAGCGGGGCGGGACAATGCGAGACGCGCCGCCGCCGCCGCCGCCCCGCTGCCCGCGAAATTCGAGGCAGAGGCCTTAGTGCGTCCTTGTGGAACAGGACAAGCATTCAGTCAAGCATTTTTGTCAGCGATGTAATCCCCCAACTTATAATATGACTGGCTGCATAGTGTGCCTTTTATACAAGATTTAAATTTCGTTACATTCAGCTAGAGTATGTGGGGAGGTATTTGATTATAACATTTTAAACAGTACCCCATGAAGGAATTTAAAGCTTCCGTCATTTTAAATGGTATATTTGTAAAGAAGTGTACAAATTCTTGAGCTACTTCTGAGTTAGAGCTTATATCACCACGAGAAGTCTCCAATGTAAAATCTGTGTTTCGTATTTTTTCCTATTAGTTTCCACACTGCTTTTACTTTATTTACTGCTGATTTGATCTTGTTACTAATATACAGGGCTTTAGCAATTTTGCAAGTATTTCTAAAAATTTTGCAACATACTTGTTGAACGTCTCAGTGTTGATGTAAGGCTTAAGGCCATACAGTTCGAATAGTCTTTCCCTAATTATCCTAATACCTTGCCCAGTCACTAAATAAAAAATTAGGGCAAATATTTTTTGTTTTCTTTTCAAAAGTTTTATTGAATTCAGTGTGCACTACTGTAAAGAAATCCTCATACGATTCTGTCCATATTGTGGCCCAGAACATTTAACTTATTACCTAGGGTACTATTGAATCTATTTAATTTGCCAGCTGTTATTGGTCTAAATTGTATTTGCACTTTTTGCAAAGGTGTAGATGGTAAATAATTTACGACGACTTTATCTAAATAATCACAATTGCAGAAAACATTATCAATACAAGTAGCAGAAGTGAGAGTTACTCTAGTTGGTTCTGTAAAAATATTAGATAAATTGAATGATTTAAAAAGGCTTACTCTACTGCTTTTTGAATTATTTTCCAGAATATTATTATTAAAATCACCACAAATAATTGCAGCTTTATTACCGGATGCAAGTTTCGCTAGTACATCTTCCATTATTGGCTCAAATAAAGAAAAGTTCTGACAATTAGGGGGTCTGTACACGCACACTACGACATGCTAATCTAGCTCAACACAGGACAGTTCGACGCAATGTTCCACTGATAAACCAACTAAGTATGTCATTACGTTGCTTAGATTTTAAACGATTTTTTATCAAAATTAGAGAACCTCCACGCAGCATAGATCGACGGCTAAAACAACTGCCCACACTATAGTTCTCATAATTAATTAGCATTTGGTAATCCTTTAACCAATGTTCAGTAAAACAAACAATGTCAAACTTTGTTTTTTATAAAAACATTTTAATTCCTAATAATTTGGAAGAAATACCTTGAATATTTTCATGGAATAATTTTTAGGCATTCTGCTGATCTCCTTATTTATTTTAGAGCAAGAAGACACCTTGTTGTTGTTGTAAGGTATAAGAATAGTGTTACTGGTACCTTCTGTTGTCTTACAAACTAGTTTATATTACTATCCGGAGTTAACCCCAAGACTTAATGTTATCACCAGGCAGGTAATGAGCTTCTAGTGAGTGTGGGACATGGAACCTCCTTCGTACAATTTGTGTAAATATTTATAGCATTTGAGCTACATTTATTCAGGCTCACCGGTCATACCTTAGCGGCCACGGCTTATTTTAATTAAATTTAAATATTTGAATTGTTTTCTTTTTTAGGACACTTTTAACGTTCTGCATCGTTCTCACATGTAAAATTTCAACATGAATGATGTAAACATATCTTGATTTAAAAGAGTGTCCGTGGAGTTTCTTGCCCGTTCTTCTCCATATACCTATGGAGAAGAACGGGCAAGAAACTCCTACTACGCTTTGGAATGGGCGCCTAGCTTCATCTTTCTGACTGACCGACCCCTTGACAATTCAAAAGTGCCTGTAATTGGTTTAACCCGTCGCGCGCTAATTAGCAGACACAATTGAAATTCTATTGTTATCTGTACACATGGTGTGCAATCGACATTTTAAGAGTTAATTGAAATAAATGCTTTGAGTCTGAATTATATGTCTAAAACTAACAGGCAGATACACAGTATCCCTAGTCGATTTTAATGTTTCCAAAAAACGATTCGTGTCAAAAAACACAAGCTTGTCACTATAATGATTAACTAAGAAGTGCATATGCTTATTAAGCTGAATATAATTGTTTTGTCTAATTGTCAATTTTTCAAAATATGGGAAAGCACACAATATTATTTTTCTACAATGTAACTTTAACAACTCAGTTATACAGTCAGCGATTTCATTTTTCCTGACCTGAGAACTATTACCTACAAATACAGTAATGTTAGTTTTAGGATTATACACATTACCCGTTACTAATCCCATTATTTGTTTGAAGGTTGACCCTGGCATACAATAATTTTGATTAGAATAAGCCAGGTTGCTACTAATTAATTTACCTAAACCTCTTCCTATACTATCTGAGAACATAACTGAATGATAAGAATCATGACTACTGAAATATGGAAAACTAACATTGTACCATTTGAGTTCGATCTTGTACAGTCAGCAACAAAAGTCTATTAACACTTGCAGTTTTTAATCTTAATTGTCAAGCAAAATATTTAATTCAAATCGAAACAGAAGTACTTAAAATTTTAAGAACATTAACTTTTAACAGTTAAACGAAAAAAAAGTAGTATAACGAATAATTTTGTGTTGATTTAGATGATGTCAAAAAGTATCATTGTTAACCGACTTCTGTTGCTGACCGTTATTTGGTCTAAGCAACCGACCACCTGCTAACGCAGCAGTTATACTTTAACATCAGTGCATTGCTACACATCAAACGGACCGGGTGCATTCATAAAAATTAATATAACATTTTACTTATTATTTTACTTTAAGAACATTTTACATTAAACTTGTGGAACTTTCAATAAACTCTTTAAAACCATTATCCAATCAGTGCTTTAATATTACCAACAAACCTGCACCCCGCACATAGTGGTCCTTCGAGCCGGATCGCGCGCGTTTCGAAAAGTAATCGCGAGTGTTGCGTGAACATTGAACATCAGTGTGGTGTGTGTGGACTAAGGTGGGATTCTGGACTGGTTGGTGACTGGATTATGCTCCTGATCCAGGAGAACATCAATGGTGGTATAACAGCAGACCACAAGTAAGATCTTTCCATTATTTTCTACACTTTGGGAGATTTTACGTCCTAAGCAACGTGCGAAATGGCTGAGCTTTACGAAATCCAATTGGCGCTCGCCATCAACATCGAAAAGATCGGGGTTACTTTGAAGAAGACGGGTCTCCAAAGACGGACCTACGAATACTTGAAAAAGTGTTTGAACAATTTAGAGGAATACTAGAAAGAGTATCAATCTAACCACGATCGCCTTTCAACAGAAGTAAGTAAGTCGCATGTCTACTTTACGAAACAGGAGTACGAGAAAACAAGCAACTCGTACGAAGCTGTCAAAACGCTGATCAACCAGATACATCAGCAACTGCTGGAAGCTCCATCTAGAAGTGATGATCAAGGACGGCCTGGAGAAGGTACGTTTTTTGGTAAAGAATTCGAGACAGAACAGGTGTCTACAAAGGAACAGAAGCCGGGAGAAGATGGTCAATCTTCGGAGTTGGGTCAAGGACCTTATCGTGCTTGGATGGTAAATCAGGGTACAAACAGTAAATTCAACGAGATGCTTCGCAAGCAGGCAGCTAGTTTTAAGGCATTACGAAGAACGGTCTCTAACATTAACTTGGAACTTATTTCCGACAAATGGGAATTTGAAGACGTCCTTAAAACACTGCAATCTAGATGGATAGCAGTCGATACTCTGCATTGGGAAATTGATTCTGAATTAAGCGCAGAAAACGAAGAGTATGAAAAAACATTCTTGAGTCATGAAAAACAATACAGCAGTCTGAAGAAGGCCATTAATACTAAAATGTGGTCTGTGGTCATAGAGAAAAAATTACACCTACCCTAGAAATACCCGTTTTTAGCGGTAACTATAACCAGTGGACGTGCTTCAAAGACTTGTTTCAAGAAGCAATACATAACAATCCGTCGCTTTCGAGTGCCCAAAAAATGCAGTTTTTAAAAGGAAAAGTTAAAGGGGAAGCTGAACGGCTCATCCAACATTTACCAATCAGCGCAGATAACTATTCCATATGCTGGGATATTCTGCAACATCGATACAATAACAAAAGGGCTATATTCTCTTCTCACATGAACATTCTTCTAGGATTGCCCAACATGCAACAGCAAACCAAAAAACTGCATGACACAACATTAGAATGTCTGAATGCTATCCGCAATTTAGACATTGATACAACATCGTGGGATCCTATGGTGGTACACATCCTATCCCAAAAACTAGACTCTGATACGTATACCGATTACATAAAAAAACTCGCGGGAGCTACCAGTACTTCAAGAATTTATGGATTTCCTGGAGACCAAATTCATCAGTTTGGAGTCAGCTCGTCGCAAACAAGACCAGCCTCAACAAAAAGGGTCTAACAGCCAACAACATTCCTCAACAGGTTTCAAGAAACATAACAACAGTGGGAATAATGGAACCTTGAAAAAGACACTACACGTGTCGAAGTTCAAATGTCCACATTGCAGTGGCGAGCATGGACTCTACAATTGCAAAACTTTCTTGGAATTGCCCACTGAACAAAAGCTTGCAGATACGCAAAAACTGCAGGTGTGCATCAATTGTTTATTTAGCCATAACGGCAACCACTGTACTTCAAAATACCGGTGCCGCAAATGTACAGCTAACCATAGCACGATATTCCATGACGCCTTTGCAAAGCCGACGGGCTCTCAAGTTTCTAAACATACTGAACCGAATGTCAAGGTCTCTAATGCATCACAGGACGGTAATGCAGAGATTTTGCTTACAACAGCTCTCGTGAAGGTTATGGCAGCCGACGGGACTTATCATAACATGCGTGCTCTTATCGACCAGGGTTCGCAGATATCTTTAATAACCGAAAAAGCCGCTCAGTTGTTGAAGATAAAACGTCAAAAATGCAATGGGGTTGTTTTAGGCGTAGGCGCAAAGGAGAACAGCTGTATAGGGTTAGTTTACATAACATGCGAATCCATAAACAGTGACTACGCTTTTACAACAGAGGCCATGATTATGAAAAGTCTACTTAAAAATCTCCCTAACCACACATTTTCGAAGCCTTCGTGGTCATTCACAGAAGACATTACTTTGGCGGATCCAGAGTATTACATTAGTAGTCCAATTGACTTGCTACTCTGAGCCGAAGTCTACGCTAGCATTATCATGGAAGGAGTCATCAAAGAGACTAACACAACACAGCCTATCGCAAACGTAAACGTAAATGTTTTTCTTTCTTTCTTTCTTTCCTATCGCTCAACAAACCCACCTGGGGTAGATATTGTGTGGAGGCTCAACAAAAACATTCCAATGTAATGTAGTTCTGAACAACTTGGAAGACATGCATAAATTCTGGGAAATAAAGGAGATAACAGAACAGCCCAGTCTATCTGTCGAGGATCAGGAATGCATTACGTTTTACTTAAATACCACAACTAGGAAACAAAACGGGCACTATGAAGTTAGGCTACCGTTAAAGGAAAACATAGAAAACAAGTTGGGTTCCTCAAAACAAATGGCTTTAGCTCAATTTCGAAATTTGGAGCGCAAGTTTCAGAAACACGAGACGCTAGCCCAACATTACAAAATGTTAATGGATGAATATTTACAATTAAAACATATGAAGCTAGCTTTGCAAAGTAACATGACACCGGAATGCTGCTTACCTCACCACGGTGTGCTACGAGCGGAATCGACTACAACAAAATACAGGGTTGTTTTTAACGCATCTGCGAGGACATTTTCAGGATCCAGCTTCAACGACTTGATGCATAAAGGACCCAACCTTCAACAAGATCTGCAAACATTATTGCTAAAATGGAGGCAATACCAATACGCTTATACAGCAGACATCGAGAAGATGTATAGGCAGATCCAAGTACATGAAATGGATCAACCCCTACAAAAAATAATTTGGCGTAACAATGATCAATGTCCTATACAATCTTATCAACTCACAACAGTAACATATGGAACAAAAGCGGCTCCATTTTTAGCTCTAATGACGCTGAAGAAATTAGCAGCTGACGAACAGAAAAAGTATCCAGATGCGGCTCAGGTGTTAGACAAAGAATTTTATATGGATGACCTTGGACATGGCTGTCATTCTATTGAACAGGGTAAAAAACTAATATCAGATTTGATGACCTTACTACATTCAGGGGGCTTTAACTTGCGTAAATGGGCCTCCAACGAACCAACATTAATCGAAGACATAACGAGTCATCAAAATCCTGACACAAACATTATATTCAACTCGAAATCGGAGCGGGTTAACGGACCGGGTGCATTCATAACAATTAACATAACATTTTACTTATCATTTTACTTTAAGAACATTTTACATTAAACTTGTGGAACTTTCAATAAACTCTTTAAAACCAATCAGTGCATTAATATTACCAACAAACCTGCACCCCGCACACCGTACTATATCAGATATATCTTGGTTGAGGATACAGTCTTGAGACAAACTCTCAGTCTGGGACGGGTCCTCCTTTGCCTCAGGCTGGACAGCATCACGGTTTGAAACCTTCTGACAATTACACTGACACATAACTAACTCATTTGCCGCAAGAACATGTTCTTTAATTTGGTTCTGAGAGCCCACATATTTAATGTAAAGGGAACTAAGTCTGCTCTCAAGTACCTGTATGTCAGATTGTATCAATTTCACAGTTTTTTTTGCTGCCTTTTAATTTGATTTGACAATTAGTTAGTTTATTGATTAGATCAACACGTTCTTTTCTCCGTGGAATATTTTTGGAAAAGTGTTTTGGTCGTTTCCTAATTTGATTACATTTTTTAATTATAGTAACTTGACTGAAAGATTACTACCAATTTTCGAGCCCCACAGTAAAACTTGCCCTGTAAAATTAACTACCCCTCTTCACCCCCTTAGGGGTAGATTTTCGAAAAACCCTGATACACGTTATTCTTCATTTTTGATCTCAAGTATAAATACAGAATTTCGAGTTAATCGGACCGCGCGTTAAAATTACTCCATAAAAACTTTGACACCCCCTATATCACTTTTTAGGGGGTAGTTTAGGAAAACTAAAAATGGCAAACTTTATAATTTACTTAGATAAATATTCTTCCCAAGTTTCAAGTGTATTAACTCAAGGAATAAGATTTTTCATACAAACTTTAGACCCCCGTTTCACCCCCTTAGAGGGTGAATTTTGAAAAATCCTTTCTTAGTGCACCCCTAGACCTCATAAGGAACCTACGTGCCAAATTTGGAATCTCTAGACCCAGCGGTTTGGGTTGTGCGTTGATATGTCGGTCAGTAAGTCAGTCAGTCATTCAGTCAGTTTCTTCTTTTATATAATAGGTATTTACCTATGAAATTGCCGTTTTGTATGAAAAAATTTAAACGAATTTTTTTCATGCATTTTTTATTTGTATTAATCGAAGTAATCACCCACGCAATCAATGCATCTTTGTCAACGCAGTGGCAGTTTATTGATGCCCTTCTTAAAGAAATCAGCTGGACGGGAGGCAACAAATTCTTCAAAGGCATTTTGTACTGCCTCTCGGGTATTGAATTTTTTTCCCGCCAAGAAGTTATCCAAATTCTGGAAAAAGTAGTAGTCTGTAGGCGCAAGGTCTGGTGAGTAGGGCGGATGACGGAGAGCTTCCAACCCCAGTTCTTGCAACTTGGAGACCGTCTGCTGTGCAGTATGAGGTCGCGCGTTGTCGTGCAGGAGCAGCGGAGACGAGCGATTGACCAATGCTGGTTGGAGACGTGCCAGCTACTCCATCATTGTGTTCAGTTCTTCACAGTACACATCTGAAGTAATGCTCACCCCGTTTGGTAAGAAGCTGTGATGAATCACACCGGCGCTAGACCACCAAACAGTGACCATCACTTTTCTAGGGGTAAGTTTTCGTTCAGGGCATTGTTTAGGTGCTGAACCAGGATCCAACCAACTTGCTGAGCGCTTGCGGTTATCAAACAGAATCCATTTTTCATCGCAGGTAACAATGCGGTTCAAAATTCCTTCATTTGTGTGTCTGTTGAGCAGTGCAAGGCACGTCTCGACGCGTACTTCGCGCTGGCGATCATTGAGTTCGTGGGGCACCCATGTGTCAAGCTTTTTTACCTTGCCAATTTGACGCAAATGGATTGGTATTGTTTTGACGCTAACGTCGAAAGCTGCTGCTAATTCAGCCGTAGATTGTGTATCATCAGCTTCCACAATCGCCTTTAATTCGTCATTGTCGACCAAAGTCTTCGGACGACCGCGAGGTTCATTTTTCAGGTCGAAATTTCCAGAACGGAAGCGAGCAAACCAATAACAAGTGGTGCGTTGGTTTGTAGTGTTAGCTCCGTAAACGTCGTTGATGTTGCGTGCCGCTTGTGCCGCGTTGCTGCCACGACGGTACTCATATTCCATAATTACTCGAATTTTTAACGTATCCATGATGACGAAAAAGATTGAAATGCGATGAAAATGTAACACTAATCAATAAACAAATGACTGCTTTTGGAAAAAAAAATCCATGTTTTTAAAATAAAATTAATTTGAAATTAGAATTCTTAGCCAAACAAAAATTATTTTGATTTGAAATGGCCAGTACTGCAGAACGGCAATTTCATAGGTAAAGACCTAATAATTTGCCCTTTTACAATATTTCGCTAGTACCTACAAAAATAAATAAATAAATAAATCATCCCATCGCGTCTGCATCAAAGCCGAGGTGTTTATCTGTTCTGTGCGTGTGTGGCAGGATGTCATTCGAAGACTTCGCGCGGAGCTTCAGCCAGCTGGAGCTGCTGCACGTGGGGCCCGACGACTGGCTGCTGGAGCGCGGCCTTCACGCCAAGCGGCCCTGGCGCGCCGTGCTGGCGCGTCGGCGCTGGCGCGCCGGGTATAACGCGGGCGGGCCCCCTTCCTGCCAGGACACCACGGGCACCAACCCGCAGTTCCACGTGCAGATCCCGCAATCGGAGGCCGCGGGCGCGCGCAAGTGCCACGTGGTGGTGTCGGTGACGCAGCAGTACGACGTGGGCGCCGCCGCGCGCAAGCTGCGCGCCATTGGGTTCGCCGTGTACGAGCTGGGCCTCGGGGGCCCACGGCGGCCCAGCGACCACGCAGCGCTGCGCGGCCTGCGGCCGCTGGACGTGACGCACGAGTCGCGCGCGCGCGAGGTGGTCACGTTCTTCACGCTGCCGCCGGGCCGCTACCTCGTGGTGCCGCACACACGGCGCGCGCACACCGACGCCGCCTTCCTGCTGCGCATCCTCACCGACGAGCTCACCGACGTGTGGTGCGTGCCGCGCTGCCAGCGAGTACACGCCGCACGCCGCCCGCTCACCGCCTGTGTCCGCAGGGAGGTGAACGAGGACAACCTGATCGTGCGCGACGTGGCGGCCGAGTTCCGCGACGATGCGGCGGCCATCCCGGCCTCGGTGCGCGCGGCCACGGCGCGCCTGGGCGGAGCGGGCGAGCTGGACGCGGCGGGGCTGCGCGTGGCGCTGCGGCGCGTGTGGCGCGCGTGCCTGTGCGCGCGGCCGTCGCTGGAGCTGTGTCGCGCGCTGGTGTCGCTGCGCGACGCGGCGCTGAGCGGTGCCATGCGCGCGCGCGACGTGCCGGCGCTGGTGGCGCTGCTGGCGTACTGGCGCGCGGCGTTTCTGAAGCACGGCGCGCGGCGCTGCGGCGCGGCGGCGTGCTCGTCGTACCGACTGCGCGCGCTGCTGTGGGCGGCCGGCGTGACGGCCAGCAACAAGGTGCTGGAGTGCCTTGTGCTGCGCTTCGCGCGCGGCGCCGCGCTCTCGGAGGAGGCTTACGTGATGGCGCTGGCGCGCCTGCACCTCGCGCACGGTGCGTATCACTGTGTCACAGTGTGTAGGTGTGTTGCGAGACGTTCAGCGTTCAGTGGCTAACGCGGCGTGTTTCTGTTGCAGAGCGGTACCGCAGCCTCGACACCAAGACGAAGTCCAACCCGCTCTCCCTGGAAGAGGTGCGTGCATAGCGTGCGTGGTGAGCGTAACGTGCGTGAGCTCACTGACGCTATCGGCAACAATCACAGACCGCACTAAGAGTTTACTAAGTAAGCGTTGCATAGGAATGTGAACATTATAGCATAGTGTCAATGTTTATATTCGAATGACATGCTTGCTCACTTTCGCCCAAGAGTAGGGTTGCCAATTTGCCATAAATGCTGAAACGCCGACCGGAACATTTGGAATAGCAATAGGGTGCCACAGTGGCGGGACTGGATGGCGATGGCGGGCCAACTCTGTCGCTGTTCTGTGGGCCAAGGCGATGTTCGCAAGATACATTTTGCGATGCCCTCTGTGTGAATTTGTTTTCGGAGAGGTCAAGATTTACTTTTGAAATCTTAAATTTTTTGGCGCAAATGCAAATCCATCTACTTAAGTATCTTTAAGATAACGGTGAGTTTCCAAAAATAATCCGATGCAACAGCGATCAAATCGAGCTTGAAAATGTTATAACCTCGAAATGTTGTCACCTCGAAATGTTAATAGGTGTAGGTACCTACTTAACCTCGAAATGTTAAAACCTCGAAATGTAATAACCTCGAAATAGGCGAGGTCTAGCTTTTCTTTTGACCATTCATACAAAGTTAGGAGTTACTTTCGCTACTTAATAATAATAATAACTATTTAAAACACATGTCACCTCCGAAAAACAAAATGAAATGATGAAAATTTAGAAATGTTGACAAGATCAACCGCACGAAGAGCACGCCCAACACCTCCGGACTCGTCGCTCTGCTCCGCCTCGCCGCCGCCGGTACCCAGCCCCATTGTAAGCGCTGTGACGACACCGGCCGCGGTAGCTGCGTCGAGCTCGAGCGACGAGTATTTCTCCCCGCCCACGACGCCACCACCTGCTCGCCGACGGGGAGGACGCCGGCCGCCAGATGGCTTAGGACCTCGAGGCCCACCGGCCTCTGAAAGGGTCCTATAATTTTTGGAACCCAAAAATTATAGACCGATCACGTGTTTCCCGACGGTCTATAAAGTTCTTACATCCATTTTGAGAGCTAAAATTATCGAACATATAGACACCAACTCCATCATGTCTGCCTCTCAAAATGGATGTAGGAATGGGTTCCGTGGTACTAAGGAGCTACTCCTCATTGATATGGCCATTAGCCAACAGGTTCGTCGTTCCCGAAAGGATCTGTCGACATGTTGGATAGACTACAAGAAGGCCTATTACTCGGTGCCACATACATGGCTCATGAGGGTGCTGGAGTTCCATAAAGTAGATGCAACTCTGCGTACCTTCCTGATGTCGCGTATGGGGCAATGGAGGACTGTCCTTCGCTATCCAGGATGTCGAAATATCCAGAGAAACAGCGAGCCGATAAGGATCGAGCGAGGCATATTTCAGGGCGATAGTTTGAGTCCGCTTTGGTTCTGCTTAGCCTGACTCCTCTAAGCACACTGCTGGAGGATTCAGGTCTAGGCTATCGGCTGCGGAAAGGTGGTCAGGTTATATCCCACCTCCTCTACATGGATGACCTAAAACTCTTTGCCCCCAACAATTTGCAACTGATGGAGCTACTGAAAGTAACTGAAACTTTCAGTAGCGCCATCAGGATTTAATTTGGTGTAGACAAATGTGCGGTCATGCATGTAAAGCGAGGAGAGATTGTGGAATCCGTGGGAACCCAACTCTCGGATTCCATAAACCTTAGAGCCCTCTCCGCATCCGAAACCTATAAGTATGTCGGAAGCGTTGGGCATCCATGTTACTGACATGAAGCAATCGTTGAAGGAGCGCTTCTTTTGCCGCCTGAAGAAAGTATTTAATAGCCTTCTATCAGGCGGAAAAAAGGTGCGCGCCTTCAACGGTTGGGTCATGCCAGTTTTGATGTACTCTTTAGGCGTACTCAAATGGACTCAGACAGAACTCGACGACCTGCATCGGAGGGTCTGTACGCTGTTGACTGCATATCGAATGCATCACCCGCGGTCATAGGTACTGTATATCCCGCGAAAGTGTGGAGGCCGAGGCTTTTTAAACGCTAAGACTCTCCACAACCGCGAGATATGCAGTCTCAGGGAATATTTCCTAGAAGCCGACGTGGGGATGCATCGAGATGTGGTCGCGGTGGACAAGGGCCTCACCCCGCTCTCCTTGGCTAAAGAGAACTGGCGCAAACACAGGTTTGCGCCAGACCCGATGTAGATTTGTTAACGTCCGTATCCTGGCTGCGTTCCGGTGACCTCTTTGCGGAAACCGAAGGTTTTGTCTGTGCAATTATGGACGAAGTTATGATGACGAAAAACTACTGGAAATATTATATACTGTGAAGGACGGCACGGTTGACATCTGTCGGGCATGCCAGCGTCCGGGAGAATCAATCCGACACGTTATCTCCGGATGTTCTCGTCTAGCTAACGAAGAGTACTTGCATAGACACAACCTTGTAGCCAGGATAATCCATCAGCAACTTGCGCTGAAATACAGCCTTGTAGAATCGGAAGTACAGTACTATAGGTACGTGCCCGACCCAGTTCTCGAAAATGGAAATATCACATTGTACTGGGATCGATCCATCATCACTAACAGGACTATTGTTGCCAATAAGCCTGATATAGTGGTAGTGAATCGAATAGAGCGGCGCACAATGATTATTGACATAACGGTCCCACATGACGGGAACCTCGTGAAAGCCGAGAAAGATAAACAAATCAAACATCTTGACTTGGCCTGCGAGGTTGTCGACGTGGGATGTGGACTCAGCAATAATTGTGCCGATAGTCGTATCAGCCAATGGCTTAATTGCCAAGAGCCTCGACCAACACCTAAGGAGGCTCTCGTTAGGCAGCTGGATTAAGGGCCTGATTCAGAAAGTGGTACTTCTGGACACGGCGCGCATTGTTAGGAGGTTCCTCTCTCTGGAGCCCTGACCGCCGTTAGCTTGGACACTGTTCCCGATACCGATGGGCTATACGTTTTATATTTTTAAATGTTTTTATTTTTTTATTTTATGTTTTTATACAAAATATTTAAAAATGTAAAGGATATGTACATAAATGAAATAAAGGAAATACTAATAACCCCACCGCCGTATCTCTTCGTTGACGTCGTGGTGGGGCTTGCGCTCTCCAAATTGTAGGTCTGTGCCGGTAGATATCTTTGCCGGAACAGGTCTAGGATGAGGAGTCGGACCAAGAGAGATACATGAACCTGCAGGGCAGCACGTGGCGACCTGTTGGGCAGTAGCGAACCCACGGACCCTATCTCCCGGGAGGAGTCTTATTCTTCGCCTCTGGCTTGCCTTTATTGGCCGGCTGGAATGAACAATGACGAAGAACAGTGCTCCCACCTCTTTCTTGCCTTTATTGGCTGGCTTGAGTGGAGATACGCAAGAGCAAAAGTGCTCGGAGGAAGGAAGTATTCCAGTAAGGTGCTGTTAGGGATCTTGACGGTACTTTCGGGACAGTACTGATAGCTGTGGAATACCTCTCCACGCCTCAAGAACCTCAGGACATGTTGCCCCCCCCCCCCCCCCCTTGTCGCTACGTCACTATGTGCTAGCGACCGTTTCCGGGGGCCCATTATTGAGTGTGCAAGCCACAAATCTCTGTATGTTACATAACATTGGTCAGGCAGGGGACATAGTTCTTCCATACGTTGTTTATAATTATGAAATGGCATCAATTGTCCTCAAAAGCGTTTATATGCATAAAGAATCTCGGAAATCTATAAGATTCTGCTTCGAGGGTAAATTATTCTATCTTAATTTTTTTGCCATTTTTGTGAAGTAGGTACTGCCCCATACGTTTTCGCATTATATGTATGTGCGCGGATTTTGCGATTGCATTTTTACGAGATGTATGCTAGAAGATTTTCCGTTATGACTTGTGCAGAAATTTTTTAGAATTAAGAGAAAATAAATTTCAAGAGCGAGCAAAGCGAGTCCGAAAATTTTGCATCCCACCTCGAGGTTAGGCACGAAGGAATTCGTGGTCATATGTGACCACGAATTCCTCAATTCAATTCTCAATTCTTTATTGCATTCCATAATGTAAAATGTTCCTTGTTGTTTATAAACGCGCCCAACTTCGAAACCGGGGCAAATTAGGTACTTATAGACCGGGACATGCCCCGATGTACCGGGCATTATGGCAGCCCTACAGAGAACTTATTGACCGGGACATTACGCTTCAAACCGGGACATGCCCCGATGTACCGGGCATTATGGCAGCGCTACAGAGAACTGTCGCATTTAGTCAATAAATGGTTTATTTATTTTTTATTTATTTGTCACCTCTCTCGCTCACACGGGACCAAATTTTGAATGAAAAGATGTTTTTTTTTGAAAAACGTAATCATTTCGCGAATTAATAAATTAAATAGGTAATATTAATTTATTAGGTACATAATTATTAACAAGACATTATATTGTGGCGATTGTGGCATTTATTGAACTCATCTCAAAAACAGACCATGATACTTATTGAGCTGAGATAATTAGATAACACAAAGAAATATTATTTATTATTTCGCCAATTGTTTTCCAAATGTTGTTTATACCTAAATTTGTTTTACCAATAAACTATTTTTATTTATTTAATTAATACATTTTTCAAAAAAGCATCTTTTCCCATTTTGACGAGATAAGCGAACATATAAATGTAGGGAACAGCTGTTTTTTTTTGTACAAGTTACACCTCGTTTATGTTCACTTTCGTACGGAACGCTCGCTTCCTTGCTATAGTCGCGGTGCGATCTGCGGGCTGCAGCGTGCAGCCTGGCCGCGAGCCGCGACGACACTGACGGCTGTGTTCTGTTCCAGATGATCCTGATGACGATCTACTCGTGAGCGGCGCGCGCCGGCGGCGGCGACTTGTTTCTTGTTTTTGTTGTCTGTTGTGTAAATATTATTATTTATTGTTCGCGATGTCCTTGATGACCAAAGATTATCCGATCCAAATGAGCTGCGGCTCAGTACAAAGCGTAGCGACGACGCGTCCGCGTTGTGATATTGTTGAACTAGTTGACCACACTGCATTGTCAGACAGGTGCTAGTTATTGTTATGATTAGTGCAATGGTGTGTGTGAGGCCGCACTACTCGCTAGCGCCGATGAACATGTGCCTTGGCAACACGTTCGTTGGTTGACGTCAGACGCTCATTGATGAACAAAAAACGTGTACAATACGTGATTATAATTTTTCAGTAGCATTCCGGAGTTGGGGTTGGGGTTCGTTCGTGCACGGTTGATGGAGGATGGAAATTAGGTACTTACTTACCTACGTGGGATACGTCATTGATACCCCCCACAGCACCTATCTGTTCTGTGGTACCACCCTCACGCGGAGGTAGAACCGGGCGTGATAGAGAGTTGCAAGTCTTGGAGGCAATTACCTACATTTCTTTTTTGGCAATTGTTTCGTGCGATAACGTTTTCACCCCCCTAAACTTTTACGAAATGAGACAATTTTGCTCTCATTCGATTCAGTAGGTACACCTTAATCTAGGTCTGTAGGTAAGTACGTTTTTCTGTTTTAGTAGATAAGTACAGTTGTTTTATCTCACGAAAGCGGGTGAGCCATACTTGTAGTTGTAATGCGTATAGACACGCGCTCTTGTGTGCGTAACTACAGGTAGCGTTAGCAAGCTCATCGCTAATGAACAAAATAATAAAGTTATTAGATTTTTGCTATGTATAAATAAGACATTAAGACATTGTACAATAAAATAGAAACTTATATTCAAGAAACATTTAATTTTAGCAATATTTTGAATAGAATTTATATTTTATTTACATTAACATTTCAAGTAGAATCGTAACTAGACTCTTCTTCAGAGTCAGATTCTTCTTCACTGTCATCTTGTTAATTCAAAATCAGTGTCAAAATATATCATATAATCAGTTAATTTTTTAATGACACTATTACAAGTATTACGCCATGTCTCACTTGTTATTTTTGTAATACTCTCATCAATAAGTTTTTCTGTGTTGGTCATATTTTGCTCGACGTTTCTTAGAGCAATGTAGTTTTTAAGGATCCCCCCCCCCCCCCCCCAGATGTTCTCTATGGCATTAAGCTCAGGGTGGTAAGGAGGGAGGCGTAATACTTCAAATCCTTTACTTTTTATGTAGTCATGGATTTTGTAAGTGATAAAATCACTTTAAGGGTTTTTTATTATATCATATAACTCAACTTTGCGCAAATTTGTGTCGAAATGTATACCCTTAGTAGTGAGCCATTCTTGCATCACAGATTTTGTTGAGGCTGTCGTCGGCAATTTCTCAGCACGCGTAATAGGGTACGATGCATTATCTAGTACTATTACGAAACGATCTGGCAAATTTGGCAGCAACTTTTCATTCAGCCATTTTACATAATTTTCAAAACTCAGGTACGAGTAGTCTCCAACTGTGCAATTAGCTTTGTAGACTAAGCAAGCGTTCTCAATAAATCCGGCACAGGTTCCAGCGTGTACTAAAATAAAACGAGTACCTTGACTAAGTTTTTTTTTAAAATGGAGATGGTTTGTCTTTTTGGGCCCAGGTGTTATCTCGAACATGTGTTGTCAATACGTAACTTTCGTCAGTATAGACAATAGGCCGACCTTGAGAGCGGTATTTGGTTATTTTTTTTAAGTATTTTAGTCTCCACATCTAGATATCATGCCGTTCAACTAATACTTTCCTATTGTTATCGGTTTTATGCCACTTGTAGCCCAATTTATTTAATAACTTACGTAGCGTAGCGAGACATCCATCAAAACCAATTTTTTCATTCAAGACTGACCTTAGTTTTGCCAAAGTTGGAATTTGTTTTTGTACGTTAAGAAAATTTTGTATTGTGCTCCGTACAACGTCAGCTGTAAATCCTTCAATGTCTACTTTATTTTCTCTCTTTCTTCGGTTTTTCATGGGAGACATAAAATTCGAAGATGTACTTGCGACATCTCTTCCTTCTTTTAATATTTTTGTCCTGTTCTTTCACTCACCCCCGTCGCTGCTGCAGTGCGTTTTGTAATGTTACGCAAATGTGATAAATCACAATTTGGTTCTCGATGAAGTTCCGTGAATTCATATTCTTCTTTGAGAAAATTATAAATATTTGCAATCATTTGACGAGCCTAAAAGAAACAATACATTATTAAAATCTCGTTCTCGTCGTTCTTATTAAACTAACTAATACATTAATTCATTACACACAAAATAAATACACACCAAACATGAACATTTAATTTGCCTTACCTCACTGCGAACAACTTTTCTCCGTTTCTTCGTACTTTCCATGCTGACGGTATTTGATAAATAATTTTGGCGCGAACCAAGAAGCACTACTGATTCGGCCGGCGACTCGGCCACGACTGGGCGCTCCTGAGCTTACGCACGCAAACACAGTGTGCATGTACACTTACACACACAAGTATGGGTCACCCGCTTTCGTGAGATAAAACAACTGTAATTCAGTTTAGTTTATTTTTTTTTAAATAATAGCGCTCGAAGAAGTTTTAAGTCAAAAATATAGATAGGTAATTAGAAGCTTTATCAACTTTTAACGTACCTACTCAAATTTCTTAAAATCTTACGGACCTAGTTGTTCATTATTATCTACAACATTTTCAAATACCATTAAAATTAGATTAAATATGATTACGGAGGAGCTGGTGGCTAAGTGAGGAGCTCGTGGCTATAACAGCCGCACGGGTCGATCCATCAGGTTAAGCTACGCTTGCCGGGGTTGTCCGTGGGTGGGTGACCGTCGTTACATACCCAGACTCCTCCGTGCCTCTGAAAGCACGTTAAGCCGTTGGTCCCGGCTGTCATTCGTGGATCTTTGATAGTCGTTACGGGTCGTCAGAAGCCCGAAAGTCTGACAACCAGTCTTACCAAGAGGTATCGTATTACGCAGTTAATGGGTTGTGGAGGTCAGATAGGCAGTCGCTCCATGTAAAATAATGGTATTCAGCTGCATCCGGTTAGACTGGAAGCCGACCCCAACATAGTTGGATGCAATCTAGGTAGATTGATTATGTTTACGGAGGGAAAACGTTATCGCTTTTTGTATGAACATGTATAGCTTCACAATCCTCGTAACGGTGCATTTACGAGTGAGTAGTCAACTACCTATTTACTTTTTAAAACAAAAGTACCTACTTATGTTTATTATATAAAATGCGTTAGTTCTTTAAATGTTCCTACGAATTGTAGGTAAATGTGCAAGGTACGGTTCTGAACTGTAACATACGTATACAGGGTTACTGGTAACTCGACGTATTCCTTGCAGGACGTCATAGTAGGGTTAAAATGCAGCAAATTAGGCCACCAAATGTTGTACCGAAATTCAGTAGTTTTTGAGTTAATTCGATTTTTAGCTTTTCTATGAAAAATCCCAGATTAAATCATTTGGAGCCAATTTAAAAATGATTTACGGCGCGACTGTACTGAAATTTAAGTTAACATCATAGCTGACGCCGTAGCAGATCCTTGTTAATAATTCAAAGTTCAAAAATGCCAAAAACTTTGGCAAATATCACTAAAGAAACATTTAGTTTTTTTGTGAATTTTGCTATTACTTCATACAAAATGTTGTCTAGTGAAAAAAAAAATTACTAGGTCTGATGTACAAATTACTAGGAAAATATCCTTGTCTTATCAGCTATTCAGAAAGGTATGAAAGTTAATACAAAGTTAAGGACTACATTATGTGCGTCTCACAAAAAGGTGATTATTCGGAAAATCAATAAAACTATTTCGTGAATATTAGCATTATTTTTAATAATAAAATATCAGTTTAAAAACTTTTACTACACTTTCACACGTCTTGTTCGATGTGCTGCCCTCGGTTTCTAATACACGTTCTTATTCGCTTCCTCACTTCAGTTTTTGTGATTCTTGATGTGATTGTTGCCCTCATCTGGTCCGCTGCATCTCTTATTCTCTCCCTTAGTTCTTCAATTGAATTTACTGGGGTCACATAAACTAGGTCTTTCATATGACCCCAGACGTAAAAGTCTAGTGGCGTAAGATCAGGGCTACGTGCAGGCCACGGAATTGGCCCACCGCGCCCTATCCATCGGTTTGGGTAGGTTTCATCCAGCAATTGTCGAATTGTGATTCGGAAGTGGGCTGGACATCCGTCATGTTGATACATCATGTTTGCTCTTCTGTCTTCCGGTACATCCGTGAGCAGTGGTGTTAAATGATTTCTTAGGAAATCTTCATAAAGTTCCCCATTTAATGTTTGGGGTAAAAAATGTGGGCCAATTAATTTGTCGTCGATAATACCCATCCAAACATTAAGCGAGAATCTACGCTGGGATGCGGTTGGTTTCAGTTTCTTAGGATTTGCTTCTGCCTTCGGTGCCCAGTAATGTAAGTTGTGGTAATTTGTGATACCATCACGGTCAAAACATGACTCATCGGTCCACAGAATGTTTTTTAAAAAGTTTTCGCTTTCGGCGTCGGCATTTAGCATAAAACGACAAAATTCAAGCCGTCTTGGCGGATCTCCCTCTTCTAATGACTGGACAGGTTGATAGTGGTATGGATGTTGGCCTGATAAGTGAACTACAGACCAGACTTTCCACTGTGACATAGCAAGCTCACGCGCTACGATGTTTGTCGATATGTTGGGGTCGTCAATAAAACGTTGAAGAATCAGCTCTTCGTCCTCAGCCGTGTATCTCCGAGAACGACCAGTGTCAATTTGCCTGCTTCTTTGGACGCTGCCAGTTTCAGATAATCGCCGATAAGTCGATCCAAAAACACTAACGTGTGGGAGTCGGCGGTTGGGAAAACGAAGTTGATATTCTCTCCGCGCCTGAGCAGCGTTACCGTCACTAAGTCCGTAACAGTACATTATGTCAGCGTATTCAAGGTTAGAATATGCAGCCATAGTCAGCACTTATGAAGGCACAGCACAGCACAAGAGCAAGATACGCAGTATCAGTTAAGGAAATAGCCAGATAACAAAACACGAGCTTGCGCGACGTAGAGTTGAAACTAACTGACTCTGACGACCAGATTTTGTAAAGTCGCACCCCGTGTCATGCCGGGAGAACAATAGTGACCAATCACAAAGCTTGCCGAGTGTTTGGGGTTCAAGCGCAGGTAAAAACTACGAATAATACGAATATGAAACAATAGGTTGACCGTCTCGCAATTTTACCTGCTCCTCATAAAACTCATTCTTTCCCACACATGCAAAAGTATTGACAATCATACCTTTCTGAATAGCTGATAAGACAAGGATATTTTCCTAGTAATTTGTACATCAGGCGTAGTAATTTTTATTTTCACTAGACAACATTTTGTATGAAGTAATAGCAAAATTCACAAAAAACTAAATGTTTCTTTAGTGATATTTGCCAAAGTTTTTGGCATTTTTGAACTTTGAATTATTAACAAGGATCTGCTACGGCGTCAGCTATGATGTTAACTTAAATTTCAGTACAGTCGCGCCGTAAATCATTTTTAAATTGGCTCCAAATGATTTAATCTGGGATTTTTCATAAAAAAGCTAAAAATCGAATTAACTCAAAAACTACTGAATTTCGGTAGAACATTTGGTGGCCTAATTTGCTGCATTTTAACCCTACTATGACGTCCTGCAAGGAATACGTCGAGTTACCAGTAACCCTGTATAAGGCAAATGTATACGTCCATAAAAGGAACAACAGGGTTTTTGTTGCATAATGTAGGTATATTGTGTCGCAGTACAGTGGACGAGGACGCCGACGGGGAGCTCGCGCTATGTTGTCGTGCGTGTCACTCATAGAAATACAAAAAACAGGTGTCACTCACAGAAGTCACAGAGCACTTTATAATACTGGGTGTCACTCCTAATCGTAGTCGTGTCGTTTTGTGTTGTGTTGTGGCGTGTTATCGTGTCGTTAGTCGTCGTTAATACTTTCAACAGACGCGACGCGAGACGCAACGTCCATCTGTTATTTTAATTCTGTTACTTAAATCAATTTTCTGATGATAATTGTCTTTGCAGTTTGTTAATGATTGTTTATTTATTTATTTAAATTAATAATAGTTTAGGTAATAAGTACCGTAGGTGTTCACTCAAATTAAATATAATTTTATTTGAGTACTTAGCACCTAATCTACGAACCAAAACTTTGTCCTCATTAGACTACTATTATCTAGGATATATTTATATTGCTAATGAGAGTGATTAGTGTCAGTAGTGCGTGGTGCGCCATTAAATGTTCTTTAACATGCTAATTGTATATTGTATCTTACTGCGTACCCTCCCCCCTGCCCGCCACAGACTACGTAGAGTTTATTGTGGAGAGCCTTGAAGACCACGCGCACGGCAGTAAGTAGGTACAACACTAATGTCCGTTTTCACCAACCCTAAATATTATTGGACTGTTGGATTTTCAACTCTCGGCGCTGCTGTAACATTACACTTTTATATAGGGATTCATTTAAGTGCACTTAGGGTTGGTGAAAACGGGTAGTAGATTCGTATAATATTAGGTCTTTACCTATGAAATTGCCATTCTGCAGTACTGGCCATTTCAAATCAAAATAATTTTTGTTTGGCTAAGAATTCTAATTTCAAATTAATTTTATTTTAAAAACATGGATTTTTTTTTTCCAAAAGTAGTAATTTGTTTATTGATTAGTGTTACATTTTCATCGCATTTCAATCTTTTTCGTCATCATGGATACGTTAAAAATTCGAGTAATTATGGAATATGAGTACCGTCGTGGCAGCAACGCGGCACAAGCGGCACGCAACATCAACGACGTTTACGGAGCTAACACTACAAACCAACGCACCACTTGTTATTGGTTTGCTCGCTTCCGTTCTGGAAATTTCGACCTGAAAAATGAACCTCGCGGTCGTCCGAAGACTTTGGTCGACAATGACGAATTAAAGGCGATTGTGGAAGCTGATGATACACAATCTACGGCTGAATTAGCAGCAGCTTTCGACGTTAGCGTCAAAACAATATTGGTCCATTTGCGTCAAATTGGCAAGGTAAAAAAGCTTGACAAATGGGTGCCCCACGAACTCAATGATCGCCAGCGCGAAGTACGCGTCGAGACGTGCCTTGCACTGCTCAACAGACACACAAATGAAGGAATTTTGAACCGCATTGTTACCTGCGATGAAAAATGGATTCTGTTTGATAACCGCAAGCGCTCAGCAAGTTGGTTGGATCCTGGTTCAGCACCTAAACAATGCCCTAAACGAAAACTTACCCCTAGAAAAGTGATGGTCACTGTTTGGTGGTCTCGCGCCGGTGTGATTCATCACAGCTTCTTACCAAACGGGGTGAGCATTACTTCAGATGTGTACTGTGAAGAACTAAACACAATGATGGAGAAGCTGGCACATCTCCAACCAGCATTGGTCAATCGCTCGTCTCCGCTGCTCCTGCACGACAACGTGCGACCTCATACTGCACAGCAGACGGTCTCCAAGTTGCAAGAACTGGGGTTGGAAGCTCTCCGTCATCCGCCCTACTCACCAGACCTTGCGCCTACAGACTACTACTTTTTCCAGAATTTGAATAACTTCTTGGCGGGAAAAAAATTCAATACCCGAGAGGCAGTACAAAATGCCTTTGAAGAATTTGTTGCCTCCCGTCCAGCTGATTTCTTTAAGAAGGGCATCAATAAACTGCCACTGCGTTGGCAAAGATGCGTTGATTGCATGGGTGATTACTTCGATTAATACTAATAAAAAATGCATGAAAAAATTCGTTTAAATTTTTTCATACAAAACGGCAATTTCATAGGTAAAGACCAACTGAGATGTACTTACCTACATACACCTGTTGTGGTAGGTACCCAATGAACTTGTACTTAATGATAATTTTAAGGAGAAATAAATATATAGATCTAAGTAACCTACTTTACTTATTTGTAACACTAAGTACCTACCTAAGTAGGTACTTAGTAGATTCATAATGTAGGTTAGGTACCCAGACAGACCCACCGAGGTACTTATTTCGTTTTAAATTATTACCTATCTGTTAGGCCTCTGCCTCGAATTTCGCGGGCAGCGGGGCGGCGGCGCATCTCGCACTGCCCCGCCCCGCTTCCGCGCCGCTGTTTTCGAGGTCCGGTCCATTTGTTTTTACGCATAAAATTCTGCCGCTCCCGCGCCGCCGCCGCTGCCGCCCCGCTTCCCGCAAAATTCGAGGCAGAGGCCTTATTTATTATTCCTTGCGCCCGCCCGCCGTGTATTGATTGAGTGCTCGCCGTCGTCATTGTCATAAACTATATAACTATCTGTTTCCTCCGGCTTCGCCCGCGTGGATGTAGGAAAATATCCCACGGGAACAAAACTCCTTCCTTAGGCTGAGGTAAACGAATCATCATTCACTAGTTACTTACAAAGGCTGCAAAACTACATAACCTTAGAGGGTATTACAAACGAAACCACAAAATTTCAAATATTTTTGAGTTTTATTGGTCCAAGGCATTACCAATTACTGAAAAATATCTCGGCACCGAATCACACAGCGAATCAGTGCAGACTCGAAAAAACTGTTCTGCAAGAAATGCATGACAAAATGACATAAACAATCGGTGTGTTCTAAGGAACAAAAAAAACTTGGAAGTTCAAAATGATTCTTCATCATATGACAGTGAGGAAGAAATATATGAGATATATAAAATACCGGTGGAGAATAATACACAAAATAATTTAAACTTATATGGAAAATTGCATACCCTGGAATTGGATACCGGTGCAGTAGTTACTACATGCTCTGCAGATTATTTCTACAAGTACTTTCCAGGTCTGGAACTGACAAAAGCTTCAGTAAAATTAAAAACTTACACAGGTGAAATCCACTTGCGCGACCGTGGGAAGTTTGTTTCCCAACAGTAGATTGTCCTTGGGAACAAAGTTCCCAAGACAATGTTTTTTTACTTTTAACCTTGTTTCACCACTATTAAGTAGTAATATCCAATTCCATGCATTTACTGTGATAGATTATCTGTGTCCAAACCACAGAAATCTAAATAATAAGGCACTAGAAGTCGTAAGGCGCGTGACCTTGTCGCCGCACAGGTGACTCGTAAGTCACCAGTGCGCGTGTTTTGCAGCAGAACCAACTGCGCAAATTCTTCCACAACATGTAATTTTTCAAATAAAGGGATAACATTCCATAGGTAAGTACTTAATTTTTGAAATAATGTTGTTTTTTAATGTAATATACTCAAACAAAATTATTCACCACCAGTACTACGATTGTCGCAGAAAATCGAATTCTTTTCTCATTTCAATAACCATTGATGATTAAGCTTGTTCATGTCTACTATTACAACTACAGCAGCAATGGATCTATAGGCATGCGCAATAAACAATTTCGCCACGTACGTAAACCAGGAACACGGCCGCATGAGTTGAGCGCCAAGTAGTGACGTGCCAGTCGTGCCACTACTATTTTTTATCGATAAATTTATTATGTTTAGCTTACCTAGTTTTACCGAAATGGGAATGAAATGTTATTTTTCTTTAAATATTTATTTTTCTTTCTTTCTAAATAGTTAAACTAAGAAAAAATATGTCACCCGTACCTACTTGGGTATATTTATTTGTTTGTATATTTGTATAATATTGTATTCATGTTATTTATGCATCTGTTTACTTTTACGAGTTCGAGCCACCGACGTGCCACCTTAAATATTTGTATGAAACTGTTACTTACTTTTATTTGTATTAATTAAAAACTTTTAAACTTACCCTTAACGTTTTATTCTGTTTCCTTTTCTTATTAATAAAACGTCTAAAAGCGCGTCGACTAATGAGACACTTTTAATTAATTAGTTATCTATTGTTGCGAGAGTCCTGGGCGATCAATGACACAAATTCATTTTTCGTAGGAAATGCCTACTTAATCACCCAATACATACTCTGTTCTCTGTTACATAATTTCATCAAAATCAAAATGTTAATTGCATAATTGCTACGCCATTTTTAAAATATTATGTAATGTCTAATGTTTCCAGCCGCTGACAGCTGCGCGCACAGATCTGCGGCGTGGGAGTCGGTGCTGTCGCGGAGCGGAATGCGGGAATATTGTCATTTTCTGTATATTTTATCTATACCTACCTATAGAATTAACTTTATATTTTATTTATTTTTTAATTGCATAATATTTATTATATGCTGCACCGGTCGACGTCATCGCGTCAACGCCGGCTATCGCTGAAAACCAGCGCTGGGGCTCCGTTTCGCATGGGGTCGCGGCATTATGCTGAGTGGTAGCCGTTTTGCGTAGATGTGACGCATATCTTCCCCAAAACTTGCTTTTTACATTGCTTATTTTTTTTTTTGTCCTTTGCGTCATGTTTACCGCAAATAAACGTATTTTCTTTCTTTCTTTCTTTCTTTCAATGACGCTCAACGGAAAGTTATACGAGCGTTGCACTGCACTATCAGTATGAGAATGCGCGTGATTTGAATATAGTTTAACGCCATAGCATAAAGTTCAATTTTCGTTGCATCAAAGCTAGTGGCATGTGTAGGCGTAATTGTGTATTTATTGTTTGTCTATGTGTTGGTAGCAGCGAACTGGCGACACGCGTCCCGGTATTAAAAGACTGTAGATAGCATTTCTAGTGCCTTATTATTTAGATTTCTGTGGTCCAAACCTTTTGATATACGACAACACTCACTGAACTAGTCTATGACCACAGATTAGGTAGAGATCCTACGCATATACGCTGAAAATAATTCTTTATATTCTTATATTAGGTTCTATATTTTTTCTTGAAATCTTTCAGTTATATCATTCTCTTCTTTATATAGGTATGCATTATCTTCGAAATGTAAGTTTAGTTTTCTTAACCATTCTCTTCAAACAACTAGATCCACTTTTCTGTCAATCACAAATATTCTTCATTGTACTTTGTTATCTTTGTATGCAATTTTTATGTTGCAGGTCCCAATGGGTTGTATTATCCGCTAATACGAAAGCGGCTCTACACAAAAAACAGTAAGTCGTACAGTCATGCGCACGCGCACCGTGACGTCAGCCGGCACTTCGCACGTGTTTACAAACAATGCCGAAGCGACGAAGATTCTTGGAATCTTGTAACACTCGGAATGTTTTTATGAATGCCAGAGAACTGGACTCTATTGTAGTGTGTGTTTCGTTTGAATGTATGATCGTACAAAATTAGGTAAAATAGGTATGTAAAGAGCAAACACAGTTAGCTTCAGATTTCTAGATTCTAGATTTCTAGATTTTCTACAAAGAAAAAACAAGCGACAACCTATATTTTTTATGGTTTAAAATGCATGCTGTTTTAACTCTTAACGTGAAACATAAATGAAACCACTTACCACAGTACAATATTCATTATTTACAAGCTTCCGAAGTTGAGACAAAAACTTGTTATTGTTTACTTTATGTCATAGAATGCGTAGCATCTCTACCTAATCTGTGAGTCGTCCGCAGCGCGTCTTAGAGAGCACCCGTGTACAACTTTTTTGCGCTCGTTGTCGCCGACTACTCACGAGAATATTGAAGTGTAAAGAATCAAAAGTGGTCTAAAAATTAGCGAAACTCTGCAGACTTGACGGGTATCGATATCTAAACAAGATATAAAATAAAAACTTTTTTACAACAAAAAAATACAACCGACTTCCAAAAACAACACTACAAAGTGAAAAATGACTTTAATTTCGGAAGTCGGTGTCTGATTAAATGTATTTTCGTTTTTGCCACCGACTTCCGAAATTAAAGTCATTTTTCACTTTGTAGTGTTGTTTTTGGAAGTCGGTTGTATTTTTTTGTAAAAAAGTTTTTATTTTTCACTTTTTAGTGGTTCACATGTGCTTACCCCTTCACAGCGTACTGGCTTGATGTTATGTTATGAACTGGTGTGAACAACAAACGGACATGAGATTTCAGCAATCCCAGTCCATTTGCTATCATTTATTGAGGAGTTCCGTTGCCTATCTCAGAAGTTCTTCATCAGATCTTCACCAAATTGAAATGGGACCACTCCAAGAAAGTACTCTTCCAAAAACTATCCAAATCACTTCAAGTGTGCCTATAAAATTGGAAGAGTTCTCTCTATTTCTCCAGGATCCCATCATCAGATCCTGACTTGATGATCATGGGACCACCTGGGAAGTAAACCCTTTCAAACAAAAAAAAAATAATCCAAATCGGTCCAGCCATCTTCGAGTAATCGGGGAACATACATAAAAAAAAAAAAATAAAAAAAAAAAAAAAAAAAGGTTCCGACGAATTGATAACCTCCTCCTTTTTGAAGTCGGTTAAAAATAGAGTTCATGTTTTTTTTAGGGTCAAGGACCGCATGCTTGTAGCACAGTCTATAGTAACATACAGTAGTCCGACGCGAGCCCGAGCACTTACGTAGTTCGCCGAACTTCGTATGTAGCTCGGGTTTCGTCTTGAGAAAATTTGATTTCTTTTCTTTTCTTTTGTTTTATCGACAAAAAAATTATTATTTTATTTTATTTTATTTTATTATCAAGTAACAAGACTCAGATTATTAACTGTTATGAATATTTCAAGTAACTACACACTAACTGCGGTCGATGATTGCACAAAAAAACATGAAATAAATTTATTTTTTACCGATTTCAAAAAAAGAAGGTCTCGACCGTATATACTTATATATTTTTTTTATGTGTGTTCGTGTAACATCGTCCTTTATGAACCGATTTTGATGATTCTTTTTTTGTTGTAAAGGAGATATCCCAAGGGTGGTATCATGATAAGGAAACTAGGATCTGATGATGGCATCCCAGAGAAATCGTGGGAAACCTTCAAATTTTATAGGCATACCTACAGCGATTTGGGTATTTTTGTAGTAACTCGTGCATTTGCTCCCGGAAAGCACCATTTGGTGAATTAAAACTGATGAGGAAGACCACAGATGGCCATCGGAACTATTCAAAAATACATATTTCACGGGTTGCGATTCGATTAGGTATTGCTAAGCAATTTATGCTCGTCACAATGCATATGTTGAAGTGGAGAAGATGGTGACTTCACCATGCTGAACCAGGATCCAACCAACTTGCTGAGCGCTTGCGGTTATCAAACAGAATCCATTTTTCATCGCAGGTAACAATGCGGTTCAAAATTCCTTCATTTGTGTGTCTGTTGAGCAGTGCAAGGCACGTCTCGACGCGTACTTCGCGCTGGCGATCATTGAGTTCGTGGGGCACCCATTTGTCAAGCTTTTTTACCTTGCCAATTTGACGCAAATGGACCAATATTGTTTTGACGCTAACGTCGAAAGCTGCTGCTAATTCAGCCGTAGATTGTGTATCATCAGCTTCCACAATCGCCTTTAATTCGTCATTGTCGACCAAAGTCTTCGGACGACCGCGAGGTTCATTTTTCAGGTCGAAATTTCCAGAACGGAAGCGAGCAAACCAATAACAAGTGGTGCGTTGGTTTGTAGTGTTAGCTCCGTAAACGTCGTTGATGTTGCGTGCCGCTTGTGCCGCGTTGCTGCCACGGCGGTACTCATATTCCATAATTACTCGAATTTTTAACGTATCCATGATGACGAAAAAGATTGAAATGCGATGAAAATGTAACACTAATCAATAAACAAATGACTACTTTTGGAAAAAAAATCCATGTTTTTAAAATAAAATTAATTTGAAATTAGAATTCTTAGCCAAACAAAAATTATTTTGATTTGAAATGGCCAGTACTGCAGAACGGCAATTTCATAGGTAAAGACCTAATAATATAAATATTCAGCTCACCCTAATGCTTAAAGCTTTTAGAAATGATCAGTTGATCACCCAACATTACAACAAATTTTTATTAGATTTAGTATGGACACAGCTTCTTGCCTAACGACACAGATTTCGTGAAAATAGAATGTGCTCTGAAATACAAACAAAGAGTATAACTACCTGAAGATTATATGAACACAATGAGAACCTGCAAAAAAATGAACCTCTCCAAGTCCACAGATAGGAAGCCAAAGATTTTCTTGGATCAGCAAATCTTGAGAACACAATCATCATTAAAAAAAAAAATATATTATAATAGGTATCACCTACCTACTGGTGAAAAAATATCCTGGCTTAAAACTAAAGAAATTTTATTGAAAAAAGAGGTAATGTTTTCCTTGTTTGCGAATAAGTTTAGAGGATGATTATGAAGAGGTGGATCTGAAAAAAACGTCAACGTGGAAGACAACGCTTAATTTCCAGAGACATGATGAATATGCTTTGGCCAAATCGTAAACTTATGTCAGCTGCGAAATTGAGCGATATCAAAAGCATTTAATTCCACGTGATGCTCACACGTTCTACAAAAATCTGACGGGTGATAATAATGTAGAAGACCGAACCTTTTGAGTTAAGAGTACCAAGCCGACGAAAGCGATCAATCTGCCTAGCCTTTTCCCAACTATGCTGGGGTCGGCTTCCAGTCTAACCGGATGCAGCTGAATACCATAATTACCTAAATTGGAAAACCAACCAGTGGTTGCCCATTCATTTTTTTATTTCAAAGCGTACCTACCTATTTAACAACAATTTGAATTATTTTTTGTCATTTAAATGTTTTTATATTATTACAGACTTTAATTTCCTTCTCCTTCTAAAATGAACTAAACATTAAACCAATACCTATTAATATTGAAATCAATGATGTTTAATTGTTTTGTTTGTTATTTTGTCATTGATTGAAATATTGTAGGTATTTTGCTTAAAAGATCCACGCATAGTTTTTTAGGAATTACAGATATTCTTCGTAGAAAATGCACTTTATACTAGGTAGGTACTTTCAAAATAATGTGTATGTTAAGGCCTATTACACTACTAACTTTCAAATAGGTACCTACTGTATCATACGATTTTCTTATTTGGTTGGCAGATCTCGTCAAATGTAGGGAGCAGCTGATTTTTCTTTCGCGATTTCAGGTTTGGTCCCATAGTAATAGTTGTTTGTTATCATGAATACAATTTACCAGTAAGTGAGTCATTGGCCAAGGCCATCATTCATTATTGGCGGAAGTGCGAGCGAGCGAACGACGATGTGCCTTAATCTATGGACGTGCCGCGTCGCCCGGGCCCCACCTGCACTGCCCGACGGCGACGCCCGCGCCGCGCTGCCTGCGCAAGCACCGGGCAGCAGCCGGCGAGCTGTCAAACGGACGTCAGTGTCATTTGTCAGTGGCGGACTGGCGGTGACCGACCGTGACACGGACACATTCACATTCACATCGTTTCGTTTGGTCGTTCGTAAAATCACCATTCGTTTGATCGTCCGTCAGTTGTCACTCTCCGATTGAACCGAATGAGCGCTGACGTTATGTGTGGTGCCAGTTAATCGCGCCGGTGTCCGGTCTGCAGTATAGACATATTTACGTAAATAAAATAATAGCGGTGCGATGGGTGGCGCGGCGCTGTGGCTAGTGTTGGCACTGGCGGGGGCGGCGCAGGGCGCGGGCCGCGGCCTGCTGGGCGCGCCGGCCGCCTTCGAGCTGGAGTCCACGCTGCAACTCAACGACGCGGCGCGCGCCGACCGAGAGGTGGGCTACAAGCTGCGCGCGCGCCTCGCCGTGGTGCCGCGCTGGGCCGGCGACCAGGACGACTACCTGCTCGAGTTCCAGGTCAGTATCGCACCTCCCTCAGTCCTACCCCACATTCTATTTAGCCGATATGATTAAAAGTTTATTATAATTTAAGGGAACGCTATCTAGACACGTTTCCTATTGCAAGCATCACCAGAAGTCAAATTTAATTTTGTTTTAGTTGCGGTCCCCTAAACTATATCTGCGAGGGAAGCATGTAAATGCAGACTTCATGCCGCATGAGTCAGTGTGGGACTCGCATAGTGACAGCACGTTCTACGCTCACTGGAGCCGCGGTGAGATCAAAGCAGCCTACCTGGACCCCGGTGAGCTGCCCGACGTGCTCAACTACAAGAAGTCTCTGCTCAGCCTGTTTCAGGTGATGTTTTGCTGCTTTAATATGTATAATGTAACAATACTATTGAACTGAAATTCTTGTTTGTGTTGTGCTAAGTACCTTCCTACTCAAACAATTTCATTAAATTTATTTATTAACCACTTATGAAGGTGGGCCACAGGCCAGTTTGCCATCCAATCCTAATGAATATTACAATACTAGATTTCGCCCATGGCTTCGCCCGCATGGATGTCGGTAAATATCTCACGGGAACACAGTACCGGGAAATCCTTCCTTTCTCCTTGTCTACATTGTAAAGGGAACCTCTGTGCAAAATTTCAACTTTCTAGGTTCAAGGGTTTGGGCTGGGCGTTTATGAGTCAATCAGAAGTTCTCTTTTTATTTAAATAGATTATATATGCGAAAGTTAGTTGGTTACACTTTCACGCTAAAACGGCTGAACAGATTTGGATGAAAATGGCTGAACACATGGGTAGTCCACGGCCTGGATTAGGACATGGATACTTTTGATCCTGATACTACCACGGGATCAGACTTATGCAGTGGAACCGTGGGGTCCAGCTAGTAAAATAAAAATTAAAAACTATTTTCAGGTACAAATGCTGGATGGTGAATACAATGAGACAGATGTGTCCGGCCCCTGCCAAGTGCTCTATGAGACCATTTCCACAGAGGTGTTCAGAAAAATCAAGGTGGGCAAACATAATGTTTGTTTAGTATGAACATTTAATTGGGAGATTTTATTCAGTTCTAGGTACACAGAAATTATAATCTTTCCAGTTTCCAGTGCAAATAATGTCATTTCATAGTCTAAATACATTCCATTACTTTGTAAAAGCTAATAACATTGATCGGATATCTGTGAGAGCCAATTTGATGTAAAAATTTCCATAAATAATATATGGGGTGTATCAGAAAGATGTATAGAATAGAATATGTCTTTATTTGCTTCAATTGTAGGTATATAAAAATAAGTTGTTAAATTATATAGGATCCATGCATTCTGCCTTAACTAGCATGCAAATTACAAAGTAGTTCAATAAAGAGATTACAAAAATTATCATTTAAGAAATCCTGCACAGAATAATAATATTTATCTAGAAGTAATTCTGTAAAATGTTTTTTTTTAATTTTTGCAATGGTAAGTTTTTAATTTCGTCAGGTATTTTATTAAAGATTACAGGAGCAATACAAATCACATTTCTTTTTAATAGGCTAGTTTTAAATATGTGTGTACAGACAATCAAACTAAACAACTTTCTCCATGGGACCAACCTCGTATTCAAGAAATAATTTACCAGCCGCCCCATATGTCGTTGGGTTGAGTAGGTATTTAAGCTTTGTATGGGACAGTTGATATTTTTTTCTCAATTACGATGTTGGTCCCATGGAAAAAGTTGTTCATTATGATAGTCTGTACCACACCCTTAAATTTTAGCACACCTTTCTACACTCTGAGCAAGAGTTCTAGTTCCCACTATTTTGAAGGTCACAGCATCCTAATTGTTATAATTTCCACTATGATCTGTCTGCCCGCTGTTTGGTTGTATCTGTAACACGAACGTGCTGGTATCGTAGCGGAGCTGCGCGGAGGGCGCACGCGCAGTGAGCAGCGCGCGGCGCGTGGCGCGCTACTCATTGGGCGCGGCCGGGCTGCGCGCGCTGCACGCCGAGGAGCTGCTCGTGCTGGGCCACGCCGCGCTGGGCCTTAAGGCGCGCTCGTGGCACACGCTGCAGCGCGCCGACGCACCGCCGCGGCAGGCCGCGCGCGCCGCGTCGCTGGAGGAGGCGCTGCAGGCGCTGCCGCGGGCGCTGCAGGAGCTGCCGCTGCCGCTGCAGGCGGCGCCGGGCGAGGACGCGGCCGACGACGAGGTGAGATAAGCCGGGTCGCCGGGGCGCGCTATCTGCGCGGGCGATAGGAGCGAGCCGCCATGCGCCACGTCCCGCCACGTGGGATGCTGACGGCTATTATCTCTGTCTCAGATACTGACAGATATTTTTATTACTTTTCCGTTGACTTCTCATAACATATCATGTACTGTACTGTACTTACATAATGATTATGGAACTAACTTCTGCCTGCGACTCGTTCGCTGGAAGTCGGAAGACACCACAATATCTTTAACTACTTATAAGTTCATCTATACAAATAAATAAAATTCATGTGTCTGTTTGCAATGTTAAAATAACAACGTTTTACTAAATTCATAATAATAGGTTGGGGAAAAAGTTTCTTCGCATTTTTTAAGAAAATTCAAAACATTTTTTAATATACATTATTTAAATTTATCTAAAGTATGTAAGTACCATTTTGTTCGATAACTTTTTGCCATCTTGTAGGTAGGGACATGATCCCATTGCTATAGAAATTTTGGGACTTCTGATCAAAATACCGCGACAAGTGGTTTTGGCAGTCCTCTCGTGATGTTAACCTGACACTGCCTAAAGAATTCTGAAGAGACCGAAACAGGTGGAAATCTGAAGGTGCAAGGTCAGGACTATACGGCGGATGCATTAACACCTCCCAGCCAAACTCTCTTAATTTTTGCTGAGTGGCTAAAAATGTGTGAGGTCTAGCGTTATCATGATGAAAAACCACACCCCTTCTGTTGATTAATTCCGGCCGCTTTCTCTTAACTTCTTGCTTTAATCTCATCAGTTGTTCGCAGTAGAGTTCAGAATCGATGGTCCTGCCTGGTGAAAACAGCTCATAATGAATAATGCCCTTCCAATCCCACCACACACACAGCATCACCTTGTTGCGAGTAAATCCGGGTTTCGCCACAGTCTGTGAAGCCTGACCGGCCTTTGACCACGACCTTTTTCGCACGTTCTTGTCGTACGTGATCCACTTTTCATCAGCAGTTATCAGCTTCTTCAAAAATGGTTCGGTTTCATTACGTCGTAATAAAGAATCACAAATGAGTACACGGTTCATTAGGTTTCTTTCAGTGAGCTCGTGAGGTACCCAAATATCGAGCTTTTTTGTGTACCCAGTTTTTTTCAAATGCGCCAAAACTGTTTTGTGGTCAATTCCCAGTTCTTCAGCTACTTCGTAACTACTGATATGCCGATCTTGCTCCACTTTTTCAAAAATGGCATCCATTTTATCCGTAATAGGGCGACCAGAGCGACGTGCCTCTTTGACATCAAAATTTCCGGATTGAAAACCCTTAAAGCAAATTTGTGCTACTCTCACAGACACCGCACTGGGTCCATAAACGTCGCAAATTTTTTTCGCGGCTTGCGTTGCATTTTTACCTTTTTTGTAGTAAAATTTTAAAATGTATCGAATTTCTTCATTAGATTCACTCATCTTGACAGTACGGAAAACAAATGAAAATCACACATTTTCCTAATTTGAATTTGGAATTATGTTCTTTAAAATTTAAACTTTCAATGATACCAAAACCAGCCAGATATAAATAGTATAGCCAAAGAGATTTTATTTTAAGTTCATACATACTATAATGCGAAAAGACTTTTTCCCCAACCTAATATATGAAAGTATACAGTGTATATTACGGTATTCATAACAAAAAAACCGGCCAAGTGCGTGTCGGAACACGCACAATGACGGGTTCCGTAGTTGGAAAGAATTTATCCCAAAAACAAACTTAACATTGTAATCCTTAACAATTTTTAGGGTTCCGTACCCCAAAAGGAAAAATCGGAACCCTTATAGGATCACTTCGTTGTCTGTTTATCTGTCAGCCTGCAAAGACCCTTTTTCTTTTAAAATTAATGAAATTAATTGAAATTAATATCAAATACGTACATTTATGGTCCCTTAGAGTTCTAAAAAAATTAAGCTTCTAAGTCAACGCAATAAAAAAATACGGTAATTTATGCGACATATTTTGATACTCGCAAGTAAATCAAAACCCATAGGGTACTTCCCGTTGATCTAGATTAATGAAATTTGGCAAGAAGCAAGGTCTCACAGCACAAGTAAAGGAAAAAGTCCAAAAATTGTTCATTTCTAATTTTATTTAGTATTTTCAAGTTTGTCAGTCTGTCAAGACCGTTTTTCTCAGGATCGTGTGGAGGTATCAAGTTGAATTTTTGTTTATTATGTATAGTTTGTTAACACTTAAGTAGGTAATTTTTTTACTTTTCGTTTTTACCTTTCGACATTGGTGCCGATTCTGTTGTACACCGAACTAAACTAACTAAACTATCACTAAAATTCCTTACTTTTTGCTATGAGAATCTTAGAGCTATTCTGCAAAAAAAAACCTCTAAATTTAATAACAATTTTGACACAACTAAAATCGAGTTTGACAATCGCGACTCCGCGTGGTATAGTGCCTGTAGTATATTTGACCCGGTGGCTTTAATTGGAACTAACGAAATCACTATGAAGTGACAGGCTTGTCATATTTTGTTCACCGACATCGCTGTCGTTACCGGTTCAAATATCTTTTAGAGCTGGAGGGGCGCAGGGAGGGGGCAGCTTCAACGTGTTTTATATGGAATGTAGGTACCTTTTTTTTTTGGTACCTACATGTTGAGTGATAGGGGTTTATGGGTTTTTAAAGGGGGGCCAAATTTTCATTATTTTTGCGATAGGACTCGCCGTTTTCGAGATATATGCAAAAGAAAAGAAAAAAATACACTACTGTTTTTGCATCCGAAGTCAAGGTCTCGGTGTGAATTTTAGTTCATGTCAACTAATGTTATTCCACACCTTTTTAATCGCGATTAAATATAGTCTGATTTTGTTTGACAATTAAAATTTTAGGTGAAAACAGTCAAATTCAGAATAGCAAAATTGCCATTTTCACTAAACTAATAACTCCGTACAATCTTAGTCCTGTCAAACTAAAATATAGTTAAGTTGTGTCACTTTAGTCAATTTCAGAATGGGAAATCGTCGTTTGACAGGAATAAACTAAATTTTAGTGATTTTTAGTCTAGTTTAGAGGCATTTGTGACAAGAGAATCGGCACCATTGTATTTGAGAATGTTGGTTCACCTGTTATTGACAACTGTATGAGCCGATGACTTTGTACCTGCTGTTGTTTGATATGCTGTAGACAGAAGCTGTTGGTGTACCTTTACAAATAAACTAATTCATTAATTGATATCAAATACTCGTGCGTCAGTCTATGGCCCCTTAGACTTCTAAAAAAGTCAAGCTTTTAAGTCAACGCAATAAAAAAATACGGCCATTTACTCGTATGCCACATATTTTAATACTCGCAAGTAAATCAAAACCTACAGGGTACTTCCCGTTGACCTAGATTAATGAAATTTCATTTATTTTCTCACAGCACAAGTAAAGGAAAAAGTCCAAAAATAATTTTACCACATATTTTCTGTTATGGAATTACAATGTTTGTTTTTGGGATAAATTCGGATCCCTTCATTGTGCGTGCTCCGACATGCGCAATGAAGGCACGATAAAATTACAAATTAACAATTTTTAGGGTTCCGTACCTCAAAAGGAAAAAACGGAACCCTTATAGAATCATTTCGTTGTCCGTCTGTCTATCTGTCAGTCTGTCAAGATCCTTTTTCTCAGGAATGCGTGGAGGTATCATGTTGAAATTAATATCAAATACGTTAGTCTATGGTCTCTTGGAGTCCTAAAAAACTCAAGCTTCTAAGTTAACGCAATAAAAACATACGGCCATATATGCGACATATTTTGATACTCGCAAGTGAATCAAAACCTACAGGGTACTTCCCGTTGTCCTAGAATCATGAAATTTGGCAAGAAGCAAGCTCTCGCAGCACAAGTAAAAGAAAAAGTCTGAAAAATATTAATTTGTAATTCTATCGCATAAAAAAAAATTCAAGTTTGTCAGTCTGTCAAGATCCTTTTTCTCAAGGACGCATGGAGATATCAAGTTGAAATTAATATCGAATACGCACTCGTAAGTCTATGGTCCCTTAGAGTTAAAAAAAAATCAAGCTTAAGTCAACGCAATATAAAATTTTTTCTAGGATTGTTAAGTTTGTTTTTAACCGGCTTTAAAAAAAGGAGGACTTCAACCCGTATGTATGTTTGTTTATCCGCCATTTTCTCATAAAATAATGAAATAATTTTGATGATTCTTTCACTATCGTGTTCTACATGCTTTCAGGAAGGTTTTAGTAGATAATACATTATGTAAGTCTTATGTACGAAGTTATATGGATAAATATACTGTATCTCCGACATTTCTAAGCCAATTTTGATGATTCTTCTTTTCGTTCGTCTTGGGCTTAGGTACTTATGTAATTGAATATTCAACTAATAATGTAAAAATAAATTTACTTTAAAAAAAGTAAAAACCGACTTCAAAAACCAAACATGAATAAAATAACTTTCTTAAAAAACTTAACAGCTTCTGAAGTTGGTTTCTTCAGTTCTTCAATGCACCTTAGCTTGGCGCCGACTTCAGAAGCTGTTAAGTCTTTTTAGAAAGTTATTTTATTAATTTTTGGTTTTTGAAGTCGGTTTTTTCTTTTTTTATTGAGATAAATTCTTTTCAACTACGGAACTCTTCATTGTGCGCGTTCCGACACGCACTTGGCCGGATTTTGTACTTTGTATCGCATCGCCCGCCCGCGCAGTTACTTCGTTTTCTCGTAGCGTTCCTTCGTCATGTGAAATAGCCTATAGCCTTCCTTGAGAATTGATGGGTTATCAAAAGCAAAAAGATTTTTGTTAAATCCGACTGGTAGTTCCAGAGATTAGTGCGCTCAAATAAATTTAAAAACAAACTCTTCGGATTCATTACCTATTAGTATATATATTCTAACTAGCTGCGCCCCGCGGTGTTACCCGCGGTTTATGAGATACACTAAAACGTGTATTATGTAATCGGTGAGAAAAGTATTCACAAAAAATTGCTCATTCCACGGGGACACTACATTTTTTCTGGATGAAAAGTAGCCTATGTGTGCTATGTGTACACAGGATGTCTGCTATTTCCACACCAAATTATATCAAAATCGGTCGAGCCGTTTGAGTTTGAAAGAGTAACAAATATATTTGAATTTCTTGCTCATCCCACGGGAGCACTACATTTTTTCGGAATAAAAAGTAGCCTATGTGTTAATCCAGGGTATAAGCTGTCTACATACCGAATTTCATCCAAATCGGTCCAGCCGTTTGAGCGTGAAGAAGTAACAAACATACACACACACACACTCACAAACTTTCGCCTTTATAATATTAGTGTGATTAGTGTGATGGTGTGATTATTTATTTTTGTTTTCATAGTTTTATTATTGTGATTTTAGTTTAGTTGGTGGTTTTCCTGTGCTAGTCACAATAAATACTTTTTCTTTCTTTCTTTCTTTCTCTATTTTTCGAGATAAACAGTAGCCTATGTGTTAATCCAGGGTATATGCTGTCTACATACCGAATTTCATCCAAATCGGTCCAGCCGTTTGAGCGTGAAGAAGTAACAAACATACACACACACACACACACACTCACAAACTTTCGCCTTTATAATATTAGTGTGATATGGCCGTATGTCCGGATGAAAAAACGTAACCCTTGGGTTATAGGATCACTCGTGTGTCTGTCCGTCTGTCCGTCAGTCACAGCCAATTTGCTCCGAATCTAATGGACTGTTTAAGTAGGAACTGACCCTTAAAGTTGATGTAAATTCCTGAATTTCGTGACGTAATTCGCAACATCCCGTCGAGTAAGCTGATGTCATAAAAACTTTTTTACAAAACAAAAACAACCGACTTTCAAAAAATACTACAAAGTGAAAAATAATTTTAATTTCGGAAGTCGGTGTCATTGGATCTGTAGTTTAGCTTTTTGCCACCGACTTCCGAAATTAAAATTATTTTTCACTTTGTAGTATGTTTTTGCAAGTCCGTTGTTTTTTTTTTTTTCTTTTTTGTAAAATACTTTTTTATTTTTCACTTTTTAGTTGGTCAGTCTGTAATTCATCTAAGTTACAATAGCCTAATGTTAACTGCTCATCACCTTTTACAAAATATTGCTTTTCCCGATACAAGGATGTTAATTGTTGAGGAGTTCTCCCAGTAAGGAACCAGGAGAAACGGAACTGATGGTGAAGTGACCATCAGCTCCACTTCAACATATGTATAGTATGAGTATAAATTGTTTAGCAATAATCGAATCGCAACCCGTGAAATACGTATTATTGAGTAGTTCCGATGGCCGTCTGTGGTCTTCCTCATCAGTTCGACTTCACCAAATGTTGCTTTCCGGGAGCAAATGCACGAGTTACTATAAAAAACACCCAAATCGCTATAGGTGTGCCTATAAAAATTGAAGGTTCCCCTCGATTTCTCTGGGATGCCATCATAAGATCCTGGTTTTCTTATCATGGTTCCCTTGGGATATCTCCTCTCCAACAAAAAAAGAATCATCAAAATCGGTACATAAGCGACGAAGTTATCCGCGTTAGTTATACGGTCGAATTGAGAAACCTCCTTTTTTGAAGTCTGTTAAAAATCATGTCGAGCAGATTGGTGACAAACAAGAAAAGTAGGTATTGTATGAACGGCAGCATACGTATGTCGATGTGTGTGGAGCCTAAAGTTGCATACTGTGTGCAGGAGCTGAGCGCAGCGCTGCAGCAGGCGCGCGCCGCGTTGGCGGGCGCGGCGCCCGGCGAGGGGGGCACCGGCGCCCTGGCTGCCGCCGCGCTGCAGCTGCTACCGGCGCTGCGCCGCGCCAACCACTCCGCGGCGCTGCAGCTGCTGCAGCACGCCGACCTGCACGACCACCTGTGAGTACTGCCCGCCCTCACACGCTGAGACTATTACTTCCGAGATACTATTGTGACGCCTCACTGTCGTAGCGCGGGCCTGTGCCGCCTGCTGGGGCTGGCGGGCACGCGCGCCGCGCACGCGGCCGCGGACGACTTCCTGCAGCTGCACGCGCACGAGCCGCTCGTGCCGCTGGCGCGCGCCTACCTCGCCGGCTTCGCGCTCGCCGACCAGCCCGACGTGAGTACTCCTAGCAGATCTTGCTTTCCTGTTTAGTGTAACGCCCGGGCGTCCGAGCTGGTGGCGGTACCTACAAGCTAAACACATACAGGGCTGATACGACAGAGGGGCTTTCCTTTAAACTGCCTATACTAGGTACCATTTTCAAGCTCTGTACCAAAAATCAATTAAGAGCGGGCCTAAAGCAAAATCTTCAATCTTTGATTAGATTTTCACACTCTAGTAAATCATGCCCAAATTGAAAAAAAAAAAATATGTCAGGAAATTTCATTATATGTATAAGTAAAGAGCGGCCCTGACCAAAAACATAGTAGTAGAAAATTTTCTCGATAGAAAACCATCACAAAGTTACCTCTAATTTTCAACATCAACCGTCTTATTACAAAACAAGGTTCATCTTCAAACCCAGGTTTAAACCATGGACCCTTTTTTGAATTTCGAGCTTTATTCTGACACGTTAAGATGTCAGTTTTACAAAACTGACAACTTAGTACCGGACTAAGTTGTCAGTTTTGTATAAAGAACTGTATTTCTATCAAAGCTAGGTTCATATTACAAAAACTGGCTCGATGGTTTAAACTATGACGAAGAAAAACCTCGTTTTGTAATAAGACCGAATTGGTTTGTATTCTATTTTGGTGAATATTATTATTATTGGTGTTATTATTATTACTTCACTATAAATTAGATAAATATTATCACTCATGTATAACCTAGTCCTGACCCTGAGCGATTTTAAAAATATTGTCTATTTTAAAAGCTAACAGAATACAAAGCATTAGGCGCTTACTACGTTTTTAATCCGCGAAATAAGCTGTCTTCCGTCTCGCGCGACACGAGCTTGCGACATCAGTTTGTTTCACCGATCAGTCGCCATAGAGATAGTTATACATTCAGTCGCCCTCGCTCTGTTGAGACGGGTAGTCCATGTCAGTTTCCTCCGCGCCTAGCCGCCATTATTATTATCAGTAAATAATAGGTCTTTACCTATGAAATTGCCGTTTTGTATGAAAAAAATTAAACGAATTTTTTTTCATGCATTTTTTATTTGTATTAATCGAAGTAATCACCCATGCAATCAATGCATCTTTGCCAACGCAGTGGCAGTTTATTGATACCCTTCTTAAAGAAATCAGCTGGACGGGAGGCAACAAATTATTCAAAGGCATTCTGTTCTGCCTCTCGGGTATTGAATTTTTTTCCCGCCAAGAAGTTATCCAAATTCTGGAAAAAGTAGTAGTCTGTAGGCGCAAGGTCTGGTGAGTAGGGCGGATGACGGAGAGCTTCCAACCCCAGTTCTTGCAACTTGGAGACCGTCTGCTGTGCAGTATGAGGTCGCGCGTTGTCGTGCAGGAGCAGCGGAGACGAGCGATTGACCAATGCTGGTTGGAGATGTGCCAGCTTCTCCATCATTGTGTTCAGTTCTTCACAGTACACATCTGAAGTACTGCTCACCCCGTTTGGTAAGAAGCTGTGATGATTCACACCGGCGCTAGACCACCAAACAGTGACCATCACTTTTCTAGGGGTAAGTTTTCGTTTAGGGCATTGTTTAGATGCTGAACCAGGATCCAACCAACTTGCTGAGCACTTGCGGTTATCAAACAGAATCCATTTTTCATCGCAGGTAACAATGCGGTTCAAAATTCATTCATTTGTGTGTCTGTTGAGCAGTGCAAGGCACGTCTCGACGCGTACTTCGCGCTGGCGATCATTGAGTTCGTGGGGCACCCATTTGTCAAGCTTTTTTACCTTGCCAATTTGACGCAAATGGACCAATATTGTTTTGACGCTAACGTCGAAAGCTGCTGCTAATTCAGCCGTAGATTGTGTATCATCAGCTTCCACAATTGCCTTTAATTCGTCATTGTCGACCAGTCTTCGGACGACCGCGAGGTTCATTTTTCAGGTCGAAATTTCCAGAACGGAAGCGAGCAAACCAATAACAAGTGGTGCGTTGGTTTGTAGTGTTAGCTCCGTAAACGTCGTTGATGTTGCGTACCGCTTGTGCCGCGTTGCTGCCACGACGGTACTCATATTCCATAATTACTCGAATTTTTAACTTATCCATGATGACGAAAAAGATTGAAATGCGATGAAAATGTAACACTAATCAATAAACAAATGACTACTTTTGGAAAATAAAATCCATGTTTTTAAAATAAAATTAATTTGAAATTAGAATTCTTAGCCAAACAAAAATTATTTTGATTTGAAATGGCCAATACTGCAGAACGGCAATTTCATAGGTAAAGACCTAATATCTACATATTTGTTGCGTAATATTGTTTTAATCATTTAAGGAATGTAGGTATCTCAAATCTAAATTATAATTATAATATATTTTGCAACTGACATTAAATAGGTAACTAGGGGTCAGTTCAGACAGAAGGGATATATTCTCGCGCAATTTACTGGTTCCATGAAAATAGGTATTACCATAGCCTAAAATATAAAATTCTATGAATGTGACACAGTTGGCTCGCATGATATTCATACAATTTTATTTGTATGCATTCCGTTCTGTCTATACTGATACTTATTCTTATGCTAAACATTACCCCACATTATGAAGTATTACAGTAGGTAGAGATGAACTAGTCTAAAAATGAACGCCCCTCCACAAAACGGAATTATTTCAATGCGTGAGAGGAAATACTTATTGCAACACTTTACGTGGGTAACAACATTGTAAGGCGGGGAGCATGCGCTTTGTATGGAATGACACGTTCGCTCTGTCGCGCGTTCGCGTCATTTATTACACTAGTTGGCCAACAAATCCGACTGTTTGCAGTTTGGGCAAGTCGGGTAGGTACCGTTTGCATAAAAAATTAGTGTTATTGTGTATATTTTTATGTATGTTAGTCTGTAAGGTATTATTTAGTTTAGTTGTTGACCGTACTCGCCGGTGACTGAGCAACCAATGACTAAAGACCAATAATTATGTGTATTGCGTCTTTACACTTACACTAAACCGCTGAGGAGGGGCGTTCATTTTTAGAATGGTTTATCTCATAGAAATATAAAAAACAGGAGAAGTGGCAAGGGGGCGTGTCTGTGTCCGCGCGACGAGATCGGTATGAACCATTCATAGACAAATAGCCGTCTCCGCGAACTAGTGCGCTTTCGACTGTGATCGTGACAAATTATAAGAATGCCGTGTTGTTCAGTGGTTTCTTGTAAAAACCGAAGCCAAAACAAACACTATAGAAATCATGGAATCACTTTCCCTAAGTAAGTACAAGTATTTTACTATATTTGTCTTTAAAATCATGAAAAACAACAAATTGTAAAATGTTTCTTGCTTTTACTACGTTATTTTTGTTTTCAAATATCACAGCGACTGTACTATTTATGCAATAAATACATTGCCCCTTAACCACTACCTAAGTACGTCGCTAAGTGACTGGACAAGCAATGTAATAATCACAAAACGATACTTTATTTATGCGGGTGGTCGCGTAGTACGGCCGCTGCGTCTTGCGACGAGCTAGTGGTGCGCTTGTGCAGATCCACTAACGTATCCTATCGGCGAAAATATCGGTTGGCAAATGAATATAATATTGCTTTTATAGTTTATTCTTCAATTTGTCAATCGTTTTAACCCGTTTGGAAGATCGATGTGAAATAAATAATGTTTTTACTTATTTTGACTATTTTACAGCATAATAGAGAAATGCGTAACCAACGTCGTTCGTTAAGTAAGTTTATTAAATTTTAGGTTAATAATCGGTGTATTTTTGGGATTCAATGATCGTATATTATGCTTTATCCTCGTGCTATTAATCATACGATATAATTATCAATACGATATGATAGCCTAAACCAATTTAACCGGATTTTTTTGATTTACTTATTGATTTTTATTTTAGCTACATATTGTTTATTTTTATTATAATATTTTCTAGACTTGTCGTTATTTATTTATTTTATTTTCAGGACAACAAAAAAAATTTAGTTCATTAATAAATAGAAGAATCGATAACTTTCCATTTTAGTCAATCACTAGCGTATATGTAAAATAAATATCTTTTGCCACAGTACATCCAAAGGAACCGATGTTTTTGTGTGAGTAAGCTGTATGGTGCATGGTAAATACACGCTGTATTTGATCAGATAAGGTTTATAATTGATTGTGTAGTACGTTCCGATTTTTAAAATACGGGTGTGTGCGCGACTGCGTATCTATTGCTTTTACTGAAATGCATGTGTATAGTATAGTTAAAATCTCGCTGCAGACTCGGTCATAAATCATTCGAGTATTTCGCTCTCTTTCCCACTCACGGGCCTTATGGGCAGGCCACGCCCACACGTAGTCCTGTGCATTACTGCAGTCGATGAGTGATATCGATGGTTTTATATATTTATAAATGGGTGATAGAAATAAATACACATTTTTTTTTATTTTATTACCAAATTTACTACAAAGCATATTAAATATATAAACAAAAGAACGTATACAGGGTTGAAAGGTTAAGTCGACCTAGATCCTTTAAGGGGAATACTGATGATTTGAGTATGAAACATGATACCCCAAACTTCACCGTTTTCAAGATATTGGAATTTTAAGTTGTTTTATAAAAAAATCCAATTTCTTGTCTATCGTAGGTACTATTTTTTTTTTTTTTGTTATTTGTGCATCTAGTTTTTTTTTACGATTTTTGTGTGGGTTGTAGATAAGTTGCTTTATTATTTTCAAAACCAAAATGGCAGGTAAATAAACAAACTGGGTCGTAGTAGACGATTGATAGTTGAAAAAAGAAATAAATTTGTACCAAGTATTTTTTTCATTGAGGAATATTTAAAAAAGAATCTATGGCAGTTATATTGCAGATGTACTTAAAAATATCTACGTTTCTTCAGCTATCCAAAAATGTATTAACAGTCCAGGGTATTGCCAGAATTCATAGAAAAAACTTAGATGAAAGGCTCACAGATAGTAGTAAAACCCCCCCGGTGGGTCCCCGCACTGTCGAGGCGGTGGGGCTCAGTAGCCGTGGCTTGGTCACCCACGGTGAAGCGAAGAGGAACCCGAGGAGGGGCCGCTCGTCAGGGCTTTTCCCGGTAAGCCGACAACGTAGCGGCCAACAAGTAGGTTGCGGTGCCGCTTGGGCGTCATCGCAACTGAGGCGGGCTGTGATGTCGTATGGGAGGCATTGCGGCTGAGGGTTGGAGGCCGCGGACGGAGAGGAGTATTGCGGTGCGCCACTCTCCCTTACCTTCCGCGGCCTTGACGGGGTCGCCACCATCTGATGGCGGACGCGGTGGGGTCGCAGGGGAGGAGGAGTGTCGGTATGACGTTGGCCGCTCTCTGTATGCTCTGCGGCCGAAAATTGGCAGGCGGCGGGGCCAAAGAACTGACCCGTCCCAGGGGGACGAAGGGTGCCCAGGCACGGGATCGTCTGGCGCCCATGTGCTGATTGGCTCCCAGTGGTGGTTACGGCGTGCAATGTGTTCTGGTGCGCCGGTGATGGGGAGTACTCCCCAGAGGAGAGTCCGGTGACGGACAGCCGCGGCGGGTTCACGGATGAGTGTTAACGAGTGACCGTGTTCCCGCCGTAAGCGGCAGAGAGGAGGACACCGTGGAGTTTTAGTGGGTGGATAACTGCACTATCTCCCCGTGGTAGTGCAGTATGCATGAGCATTTCTCCACGATAAAAAAGGTAAAAGGTAAAAAATAAAGTTAACAATGCCAATACGTACATAACGACATTTTTACTCTTTTAACAGAAAGTCTCTACGCCTACAATTCATGTTCCACATGTCCGCCTGTTTCGCACACCAATTTCATTCTTTTTCTTAGTTCAATTTTCACTACACCAGTAGTTAAACGCCTTCTCATTTCATTTGCCGCATCGATTATTCTTTCTCTCAATACATCAACAGTTGATTGGATTAGGCTCGTTGTAAACCGAACTCTTCATGTGTCCCCACACATAAAAATCCATGGGATCCATAAGATTTTTTTTAGAAATGTTGGGTCTTCTAAATCTGCATTGAGCGAGAATCTGCAGAAATCCAACCTCCTCAAAGGATCTCCTTCTTCGATGACTTGTACCGGCGTGTAGCGATATGGGTATAGGCCCGCAGTATTGACAGTAAACCACACTTTGCACTGCGATAGTCTTTACTACTAGGTACCTGTCAGCCTTTCATCTAAGTTTTTTCTATGAATTCTCACAATACCCTAGACTATTATACCTTGTTGGATGGCTGTTACGTACCGTTCTCTTTATAGTTGGTATTACGTACCTACTGAATTAATTCTTAGAGATTTTAGAACAGTGTTTTCTTCACCCCACAGCTGGTAATCGGGCTTTTTTGTGTAATTGCCGAGGGTGTTGATTTGAATAAGCTTCCGGTGTTTGCTCATCGCCCATTCGTGGAGCCTTCTGATTGGTTGCGGATGAGCACACTAGCGCCGCGCTCCTGCGTGTGTTTTTTCACTGTACTACGTGCTATTACGTGTGTCCGCGCATACACGCCACGCGCGATATATACTTTTCTACAAAAATAAGGTCCTTCGGTTGAAAACGTGCTACAATCCCCGCAAGATACCAGATATACCCTGAACCAGCGCCTGTGGAAAAATATGTGTAGTGGAGTTGATGCAAGATTCAGAACTATCGATCGCGCCTTCTAAGCCCATCGGTGTGCGAAGCGGCGGGACGGGAGCAACCGGTAAGTTTGATTCGAATCTTCCCTCTTTACGGCACAATAGCTAAAGAAATGTAGATATTTTTACAAACAGCTGCAACATAACTGCCATAGATTTTTTTTAAGTATTCCTCAATGAAAGTAATACTTTGTACAAATTTATTATTTTTTTCTACTATCAATCGTCTACTCTACACCCTGTTTGTTTATTTACCTACGATTTTGGTGTTGAAAATAATAAAGCAACTTATCTGCAACACACACAAAAATTAAAAAAAAAAAACTAGATGCACAAATAACAAAAAAAAATAGTTTAATAGACAAAAAATTGGATTTTTTATAAAACAATTTAAAATTCCAATATCTTGAAAACGGTCAAGTTTGGGGTATCATGTTTCATACTCAAATCATCAGTAATGATGGAAACTACCACCCCCTAAAGGATCTAGGTCGACTTAACCTTTAACCCTGTATATAAAACTAAAAATAGAAAATTAAAATTCTTCGTCTGAGTCATCGTCATCATCATCCATATGAATGATGAACTCTTCGCATAAATGTGCTTTTCTTAAGTCTTCATCTTGCAGCAATTCTGCACGTTCCACACATTTTTGCCAATTTTCAATGGAGACATTGGAAATGGCTTCATCGACTAACATAATCGTTATCGATAATGGCCTTGAGCGCGCGCAACTAGCGCACATCCCTACTCCGATTATGATTTATGACCGAGCCTGCAGCGAGATTTTAACTATACTATAGTAGTTGGTCAGTGGTAGGGACAAAGTGGAGACACGGTGTTCCGATACATTTTAAACTACTGGGCATATCTCCTTCTTTCTTATATCTGTGGTTTATCTCTACTTGCTAGTTATGATTGGTTTTTTATTACAGGAGTAAATTTTATTTTTTTATCGCACGTTATAATGCATAGGCGCATGATTCATTTGACGCTGCGATTCGTGTATTGTTTTCGTGCGAAATTATTATATTTACATATATTATGTGCAGGTATATTATAAATAATAAAAATATGCTAGTTATAAGTTAAAGGAAGAAATGCAAAAGTATTGTGATCTCCCTCTCTTCACCCCATTTCTTTGTTTGTTTGTTACCTTTTTAGAACTAGTCAAGTGAGGTATCAAAATAAAGATTTATAAAAGACCAAACACTCGCTTGTTTTAGGTATCAGCTCCCAGAAAAGACTCGACTGATCGTGTTTGGTGATGATTCTATCATCGGTAGTAGCATTTTTTTCTTAATATAAATCCCGATATTCCAGAAAATGCGGGAATAAACAACTAATCGGACACATGGTATGGAAACGACTTCTTATATATTATGTGGAATTATTTATTTACTAGCTTCTGCCCGCGACTTCATCCGCGTGAAATTCCTTGTCGTCGTCCCCAGTTCACCCCGTCGCATCGCCTGCGTACGCTATTACTTCGTTTGCGCTTTAGTGTCCTTTCTGACTTTTTTTTCTTTTTGCTCGGTTCCTAAAGGCCCTAGCATGAGATATACATAATACTGTTTACTCTCCATGCATGAAGTAAAACCCCAATTTTGATAAGATTGCGTTTCAATGCAAGTTTCAATCTCTGATTTTAAATTATCCAGACTCGTCAATGGCTCTAAAGCAATTATATCCTGCAGCTAACCAACGAGGAATATGTTTCGACCATGATTATATGGAAAAAAGGCACTAGATGTTTTTTTTAGAATCTATTAATGTACCTACTTAATGTATCTGAAAAACGAATTATAGAAATTGAAATGGAGACTAGAGGCCAAAGTTCCAATACAAAGTGGCATAATTACAGGAAAACCCACATTACAGCCAGCATTTATCACACTGTGTGCCATTTGAAAAGTGAAACTTTAGTTAAATATTGCAGTCAAATAATAAATAAAACTCTAGTCCACTCAAAAGCCATGGCACATGGGATTATAAATGAAAAAGTAGCTATTAAAAGATACATGGAGACTTATGATGTTGTTGTAGTGGAATGTGGCTCATTTTTGTCTCAGGAAAGGCCTTATCTAGGAGCATCTCCTGATGGTTTACTGGGATCAGAAACCATTATTGAAGTAAAATGTCCATATGCTTCCAGAAATGAGATCGGTCCTCTTACAATACCATATCTACAATATGACGAAAATGGACAACTAACTTTATAGGTACTACCAAATTCAAGGGCAGTTATATGTAACTAAAAGATTATTTTGTAATTTAGTGATTTTTACCTTTAAAAGTTTAAATGTAATATTTATTGAACGTAATGAACAATACATTGAGGATATGTTGACAAAACTTGATTATTTTTATCACAATTTCTTTAAAAATGCTTTAATCAAGAAATATTTCTTAAAGAATGATTTTTGTTTAAAGTTTGAATAAATGACTTTTGATTTTATAATAAAACTTAATAATTAACAAATAAAAAGCTTTTATTTCATAATATTTTCTCTAAAATTACAAATCATAGCACAAACAAATAAAATTCTAGATGCTAGCGGTACATGATATGGGCTTAGTTCACTTTTTAAGATCTTGTAGGTTTTAGCTAGACCTATAATGCTTTCTATATGAACTCGTTTGCTTGCTAGTTTTCGATCCTGCACATTAGAACCTCTGTCTGCCATGATAGAATCACCACTATCACACAGATAGAATCACCACTGTCACACAGATTTTCTAGGTTAGATCTTTCTATTATCTGTCTATCACTGACTGAACCTCCACATCATTCTGAGACATATGATATTAGATCACCAGGTGTAGCTCCAATCATAGCCTTCACAGTATTTTTGTGTTTGTAGCTACTGAATGTCGCCTGCTGAGCTACAGGATTTCCAGGCTTTGTGATGGGTATTTCCGTTGTGTCCACAATAATTCTTGTAGTTGCAAAACCTCTTCTAAATGGTTCTGGCATAAAGTATTGAACCAGTTCTTTACTGGGCCAAATATTAATTAAAGAACAAAAAAACACACATAAAATACATAAAATTGATCCATGTTATAACAATGTTAGCAACATTTGTTTGGGAAATACCAAATAAAAATGCCAACTCAAAATCTGGTAAATACCTCCTCAGCTTTATCAGTGTTATCAACAGTTGGTCACCAACAGAAACATTGATATCTTTACTTCCTTTGTAATTTAAATTATTACACATGGTGCTTAACGTGTCTAGCACGAGCATACATTTTTCATAGTTTTCTAGCCCAGTATAAAAATGAATAGCTTGCTGATTGGCTCTCATAGCCTCTAGTGATATGATTCCCAAAGAACTACCACATTGATTGCTAACAGATACTGTTTTTGGAGTAATATCTTCTGTGGAGGTCTCTATGGTAGATATTTCTATTTCAGTGCTTGTAGAGGGTTCTGGAATAGTTTCATCCACAGATGGCTGTCTGAAATCAATTCTGCGTCTGCTTCTTTCCAAATACCTAAGGCTTCTTCTTGATGTAGGTGTTGTTGACACCTGGGTGGACCAAGGGAATATGCTTGGTACCTACAGTCCCCTTTTTGAGAAATCTGCATATTTGAGGATTTCCTGAAAAGCAAAAAATGGTTCATACAGAAATACTTTATGTACTGTATGTCGACATAAGTAGGTACCTACAAGAGATTGTAAGACTTTAACGCATATTTTGTAGTATGGAGGCACAGGATGTAATATTTTCATTGGTTTATTTACATAATAAACCCACAGGGAACAAAGTTTTCAAACAAACTTGATAACTGGTACCCTAAAAGCTAGTTATCATTAAAACTAACCACAGTGATCACGGGAAATGTCTGTCTGTACTGATACTAAAACATAATAACTCACCTGTATAAGCTGACTCTCCTACATAATCCGATTCTAGGAAATGATTCCGGCATAACCTGCTATGCTGTGTCGCTACAAATTTTTTGCGTTGTATAGCCTTTTCCCACTTCTTTTTTAAGGTTGTATTTTTGGGAAATAACTGTACACCGGGGTTACTACATCCTGGTACAGCACAGAGAGGCATTATCGAGAAAATTTAAATTGACTAAATGATAGGTTATAAAATGTATGTAATTGACAGCTTTCAATGGCCATGCCGACGATGCGCCACCTATGATGAATTGACAGCTTTCAATGGCCATGCCGACGATGCGCCACCTATGATGAATTGACAGCTTTCAATGGCCATGCCGACGATGCGCCACCTATGATGAATTGACAGCTTTCAATGGCCATGCCGACGATGCGCCACCTATGATGAATTGACAGCTTTCAATGGCCATGCCGACGATGCGCCACCTATGATGAATTGACAGCTTTCAATGGTCATGCCGACGATGCGCCACCTATGATGAATTGACAGCTTTCAATGGCCATGCCGACGATGCGCCACCTATGATGATTTTGTTTTGTTGTTGTGATAGGACACTAAATAAATTTAAGACTTCTTTTCTTTTATTGTGACATGACACGTAACTTGGGATTATTATTAAGTACCTCACTCCCATGGATTTCTTTTTGTAGGGGTACATTAAGGGTGAAGTGTATGCCTCAGAGGTAAATACAATTGTTGAACTAAAAAATAGGATTATTTTAGCAGGACACATAGAGAATTTAAAAATGTAGTGTTTTTGTTGTGATTGTACGCGTACTTCAAAACCTTACCTAACATAAAAGCCAGCGCGAGTGGAGGCCTAAGCCGCCCGCGCCACCGCCGCCGAACGCCCGCTTTGACTATACACGACACCGCGCTCCGGCGCGCGCGCTTCGTTGCCGCTTTTACGTAGGTAGCTAAGGTCACTTTTTATTTACAAAGGGTGGTTGCGTTTTATTCTGATTTGTAAGCTATTTAGTTTGTTTGAGAAAGAAAAATTCTCATTTTTGGTGCTTTTTATTTTTAGACCGTATCGAATTAATACTAAACACGTATAATATACGTAGTGTAATTGAATGCCCCTCTGTCATATCAACCCTGTGTATATCGTAAGAGCATGTCGAATGTTCAATACGGTGTGCACTTACTCACAAATAAAAAAATAATTAACTTTTTGTTTAAAGTGTGACGTTGTTGTGTAATGTATTTTATTTTTGTTTATTCTCTTCAGTTGTTTGTATGTTTAGTTCTCAGCTGTTTGTACCGTTTTGTCAATTGTATAACATACATAACTTTAGGTATATACCTAAGTGGAAACTTGTAATTGGCCTTCTACATATTACTTCTGACTACTCGGATGTATTAGCTGTAAGTTTTCTTCAAATTAATAAAATTATAAATTAAAATAGCTATTGCATTCGACGAAGAAGACAATAATTTGCCGAAAAAAAGAATAAGGAGATAAGTATTGGGTGCTGCATAACATTAGGAGCACGTGCGGGCGCCGCACCGGGCGGCTCGCGGCGCCCGCGGCGAGCGTGCCGCTTACAGCCTGCTGTGTGTCGCAGGAGGCCGCCGTGCTGGACGTGTTGCGCCTGGGCGACGAAGCGCGCGCGCTGCCCGTGCGTGCGGCCGCCCTGCTGGCCGGCGCCGCCGCTGCGCGCGCACTGCCCGCCGCCGCCGCGCAGGCCGTGCGAGACGCGCAGGCGCGCGGCCTGGCGCGCTGCCGCGACGAGCCGTGTCGTGCCCTGCGCCTGCGCGCGCTCGGCAACCTGCGCCGCGCCGACACCGCCGACCTGCTGCTGGAGCACGCCGAGCGCGACGAGCCCGCTGCCGCGCTGGCCGCGCTGGGCGCGCTGGACGCCGCGCCGGCCGACGCGCTCACGTTCGCGCGCCTGGACCGCCTACAAGCGCTGGCGCTGCGGGACGCGGCCGCGCTTGAGGTGCGCGCGGCGGCGCTCGAGCTGCTGGTGCGGCACCGCGCGGACCTGCCTGCGCCGCTGGCGGACGTGGCGTACGAGTTGCACGCGCGCGGGCCGCACGAGCTGCGCCGGGTACTGTGGCAGCGCATCGCGGCGCTGGCACCGGCGCACGCGGCACTGCGCGCGCTGCCGCGACACCTGCCGCGCGAGTTGCGCGGCTGGGACGCGGCGGCGCACGGCGGCACGTCGTCGGCGCTGGCGCGCGCGCCGGGCTGGGCGGCGGGTGGCTGGCGCGCCGAGCTGCTGTCGCTGCAGGTGGCGCGCGCCGGCCTGCTGCGACGCGGGGAGGTGCGCCTGCTGGCGCAGGACGAGCAAGGCAACACTTTCGACGCGCTCACCGTGAGTATCCCGCGATATCCAACGAGCCATGGAGCGTAGTCTAGATCAACACTAATATGTAAAAAAAGTTTTATATTTTTCATATTTTAGTGGGTCGGTTTGTAATTTATCTATATAGTCTAATGTCAACTGCTCATCACCTTTTACAAAATATTGCGTTTCCCTTTGCAGGGACGTTAATTGTTGAGGAGTTCTCCTAATAAGAACCAGGGGAACTGAAGCTGATGCTGAAGTCACCATCAATTCTTCTTCACCATACGCATTGTGATGAGCATAAATTGCTTAGCAACCACATAACGTAATTGAATCGCAACCAGTGAAATACTTATTATTGAGCAGTTCCGATGGCCATCTGTGGTCTTCATCATCAGTTCCACTTCACCAAATGGTGCTTTCCGCATGGTGCATATAAAAAATACCCATTCGCTATAGGTGTGCCTATAAAATTTGAGTCTCCCTCGATTTCCATGGGAGCCCCGCATCAGACTCCGACTTGGTGGCATTGGGGCCACCTCGAGAGCACACGCTTTCACTGAAAAAGGGAATTTTCAAAATCGATCAACGGGGAAATCGGTAAACATACATAAAAAAAAAATACATAAAGTCGAACATATGTCCTCCTTTTTGGAAGTCGGTTAAGAAATGGATATCCTGGTCCTGGGCCATTTAACCATCGTCAATGATTATTATTTATAGGTAGAAGTGTGGACACGCGGTCTCGAAGCATTCGGCGGAGGCAGCGGGGACGCGAGTGCAGACCCCGCCCAGCCCGAGCAGCCCGCCGAGGAGCCCGCAGGCGGGCTCGGGCTCAGCGTGGCCGGCGTGCGCCTAGAAGACATCCCGCTGTTCGACGGACAGGTAAGCTAGTGCAGTGCGCGCAGGGCCGGCCGCCTGCATGGTGCACGGTACTGACCCCTCGTGTTGCAGGCGGAGCTGCTGGGCCACGTGTGGGCGGGCACGGCTAGCTCGCCCACGCCCGTGCTACGCGCGCTGCGGCCGCTCGTGCAGGCGCGCGCAGCCGTGCCGCTGCTGGCCGGCGTGCGCGTGCAGGCTCGCGTGCGGGCGGCGCTGGCGCTGGCGCTGGACGCGGAGGCGCAGGTGTCGCTGTGGTATCGCAGCGCGCGCGCCGAGCTCCAGCTGCGCGCTGGTCTAACGGCGCAGGCGGAGATGCGCCTGCGCACGGCGTGGGCCGAGCTGAGCGCGGAAGCCGAAGTGCGCGTCGAGCCGCGCCTGCGCATCGCATCTGACCTGGACTTCTACTCGGACGTGGCGCTGTGCGTGCGCGTGAGTACGGAGGCGCACGAGTTGGCGCGCACGGTGACGCTGGCGGTGCGATCGCGGCGGCTGCGCGTGCGGCGCGTGCGCGCGGCGCGCTTGCACTCGCCGGGCCGCTCGCTGGCGCTGGGCCGGCCTAACGACGCCACGTGCCGCACGCTGCGCGCGGCCGAGGCCGACGCGGACGCACAGTGACGCGCTCCGCTCTTCGCACACACCAAAGACTCCGCGTTTTTGCGGCGAATTTCGTCATTAAGATAGTTAAGGATATTAATGTTGTAATAAATGTATATTTCAAATGTAGGTTAATGATATAAATAGTTGACTGCATTTAGCTGGAGATCTGATAAATTTGTGAACAAAATAACTTTTTTTATTTTATTATAATTAATCAAAAATACTCTTGGTTATTTTATTTGTCTATTCCAACAATAGGTATCTGATCGACACCAACGATGAATACCTACTACGCTAACACGAACAAATCGTTTTTACCAATACGTAAAGAGACGCATGATCCTACAATACGTTGAATTAGTTTGCCAGTAAACCTCATAACCCTAACCTATTCTACTTCCGCGACGGAGACTTCTTGCGCAGCAGTAGCGCTTGCGGCTCTAGTACACCAACGAGGCAGTCTATCCAAATCAGGCTATAAAACTCGGCACTTTCTAATCGTCAAAATTGACATAGGACAGCTCCCAAAACTATTGAACCCTTCCTTGTACTTTAGGAAGTTGTAGCTTTGGGAAGGCTTTGCACTACTTCTCCCACAAGCTCTCCAGCACGGTTACGTTCGGCGAGCGGCCGTGTCCCGCACTCAGCAGGGCGCACAGCTCGCTGCACCTTGGGAAGAGCTTGCGCTACTGCTCCCACAAGCTCTCCAGCACGGTTACGTTCGTTTGAAGAGTAGGTCACAGTTGTACCTACTCTTCAATTTAGCAACGTTAAAATTCGTTGCACCTATAATTTTGGTCTCTTTACAATGTTTGTTTACCTTTAGTTAAGGTGAAGTAAAAAGCGAACTGGCCGAGAATAAGAAAGTGACAGAGTCAACCACTTCAACAAACAATGCACTGGAACCAACATAAAAGCGAACTGGCCGAGAATAAGAAAGTGACAGAGTCAACCACTTCAACAAACAACGCACTGGAACCAAAATAAAAGCGAACTGGCCGAGAATAAGAAAGTGACAGAGTCAACCACTTCAACAAACAACGCACTGGAACCAACATAAAAGCGAACTGGCCGAGAATAAGAAAGTGACAGAGTCAACCACTTCAACAAACAACGCACTGGAACCAACATAAAAGCGAACTGGCCGAGAATAAGAAAGTGACAGAGTCAACCACTTCAACAAACAATGCACTGGAACCAAAATAAAAGCGAACTGGCCGAGAATAAGAAAGTGACAGAGTCAACCACTTCAACAAACAATGCACTGGAACCAACATAAAAGCGAACTGGCCGAGAATAAGAAAGTGACAGAGTCAACCACTTCAACAAACAACGCACTGGAACCAACATAAAAGCGAACTGGCCGAGAATAAGAAAGTGACAGAGTCAACCACTTCAACAAACAACGCACTGGAACCAACATAAAAGCGAACTGGCCGAGAATAAGAAAGTGACAGAGTCAACCACTTCAACAAACAATGCACTGGAACCAACATAAAAGCGAACTGGCCGAGAATAAGAAAGTGACAGAGTCAACCACTTCAACAAACAACGCACTGGAACCAAAATAAAAGCGCCATCAAATTAAATTGTGTTTTCCTTCAGTCAGAGTATTAATCAAAAACCGGCCAAGTGCGTGTGGGGCCACGCGCAGTAATAGGGTTCCGTAGTGCACGCCGCCGCCCGTTGCTATTCGAGCGTAAATATTAATAATTTAGAAATCATTAAGAATGTTATGATTTTATTTTTATATATTTTACATGGTTCATAAACTTATATTTAAGTTACTTACTACCTGTTTTACACAACTAACAACGTTATATAAGTAATTTTTAATGGACTTTGTACGAAATTTTTACTGTTCCAAGTACATTTTACAAGTTGGGTGACTATGGGTACTCGTAAACTTGAGAAGCCTACTTAGCTGTGAGAGTTTTCCTTTTAACTTAGTTATATACAAGTTTGATACGACAGAGGGGCTTTCCTTTAAACTGCCTATACTAGGTACCATTTTCAAGCTCTGTACCAAAAATCAATTAAATAGGAGCAGTAGTTTAGTCGCAAATGATTTTTAAAATTTTTGCCCCGTTTGAACACGATGTATCTTAAAACGATAAATCTGAGTATAAACTACGATGCGTTGTTGCCGCTCTGACGGAAGTCACAAGTACAACCAAATATTTCACCAAAAAGATGGCAATGCAAACAAGGAAGCAATAAATACACACACACTTGCACTTTCATTACGAGAGTGACAATCATAGCAAAACATCCCGCGCGTAAAAGAAATAGAAATAGGTCAGTGTGTTGCTATTGCATCCCAGATCCTTGCGCTCGGTAAGTGGGGTTCCTTAAAAACTTGTATTTTCAGTGCGCCGACGCTTTCCTTTCGGAGCGTATGTAACGTAACACGGAAGCTCCTGCGCCGGTTTTGTTTTGTCGAACTCGCGCGCTGACAATTGTGATTTTGTTTTGTTATTGTGATAGGACACTAAATAAGTTTTTTTTTATTGTGACAGGACACGTAACTTGGGATTATTACTACGAGTATTTTTAGACCGTAACGAATTAATACTAAACACGTATAGTGTACGTAGTGTAATTTAATGCCCCTCTGTCATATCAAGTCTGTATACTACTACCGTGAATTTTTCACCCATCCAAAACTAACCGTTTAGCTGGCGGGGGGGCGGGGACGACGACACTTGACCATGACTATAGCCCCAAAGTGGTTCATAAGAGCCTCGTCTACCGTGAGACGGTAGCATTTTTCGTGGCTCTTGAACCCATTGGCTAAGATTGAGGCCATAGTTCGCACCTTGGACTTCGCTCGGTCTCCTAAGCGGCGCGCGAGCTTTGCCCTCAGGTCTTTGGCAGCTTCAGTTGTCGTGGTGGCTACCACGTCTTTGTCCCCATCGAAGTGCTTTACCACCCAGGTTGTCTTGCCACAACCCGGAACTCCGTTGACCCACCTGATATTGGGTACCGCCCAACTTTCCTGCGATGCCGTGATATTTGAGGACCCCAAAATGGACTGTGCCATTTCGAGGATCTTATCGTGCGGCATGATCTTGGTGCATTTGGCGGTAACCACTATCGGGTCGTCATCTGGCACGCTGAACTTTAATCTGCCTGAGCGCTCCGTCTCCTCCTTGTCCAGGGCCACGAAACCACGACTCGCACTGTAGGCTGCCATGTACGACCCTGTCATTTCCCCTGCGATGACTTGGGACGTGACATTGTCGTACACCGCTGCCTCTGCTTCCTTGAGTAGTACCCCTAGCAGACCTTCTGTGTTCCTCTGGAAGGTCTGCAGGATCTTCCTGCATGTCATGAGATTGACCTCTCTGGTCGCTCTCACGATCGCAACGTACTCAAGGAATGCGCTCTTCACGTGGTCAGTGGTACCCGACTTGACTGCGAGGGTCGGCGGGCTGACTTGCCCTTTGTCGGCTCTGGTTGGTTTCGGCTTCTGCGGTGTAGGTTCCTTTCCCTTTCTTTTAAAAAACCTCTCCACTGCTGATTCTTGCCTGTGCGATGGTGATGCACGGCTGGTACTAGGGAGCAGTGCATTGAGGAAAGTGCCGAAGGCTTTCAGGCGACTCCTCGACCGGGCCTGGGCCTCCGGGCTAACGGTCTTGCTCTGCTCCCTTGCTGCTTTTTCGGCTGCCGCTTTCTGCTGGGCCCTTTCTGAGCCGCTTAGAGTGGTCGGGCTTGCTGCGGGGCTCGTCGCACCGGCTGCGGGTTGTCGGGGGGCCTTGAGGAAACTAAGAGTTTCCCCTCTGTCCTCGTAGACAACTACCTCGTGATGTTCTGAGGCCTTTAGGCAACCAAAACGGTCTGCGACGTCCCCTCTCTCCCCTCCCACTGGTTAGGTTAGGTTTTTTTTTTTTTTTTTTTTTTTTTTTTTTTAAACTAGTACCTCCAACATAGTCGGTGCCTATGCTTGTCTATTTACGTTCATACCAGTTCTCGCTAATATTCTTCTCGTAATTTCATTCCTCATACTTGATCTTTCTATCATTCTTCCACATTTGTATTCTTTGGGTGGGATTCCCAACTATCTTTACTATCTTTTTATTTTATTCTTCAATTTATTATTAGGTATAACAAAATAAGTAGAGACACATTTTTTAATAAATGACTTTCATCTTACATCTTGTTTGAAGTCTTATTGCCTTATCGACTTATTGTCATGTTGCTTACATCAGTTACTTAAAACTACTGCATAATTTTATATTTTAATGTTTTGCTTACACTAATTTTATTACATTCTTATTAGTAAATGCTTATCATTAATATTCTACATAATATTATGAAAACATTTCTTGCTTACACACCTCTGTTTCTCTTTATGACCCTTTCACAGATTTTGATGCAAAAATTCATTAAAATGTCTCTTTTTTTCCCCGCTATAATTTGCCACATGGTTTCTTTTTCTAGTTTAGTATCGAGCAATTGTTCGACTTCAAGTCTCTCTCTGGCAAAAACAGGGCAGCTGAACAATATATGTGGCACCGTTTCCTCAGCCTCAGGGTCGCAGATGCACGATGGGCTCCCCTTACACTTGAAACGATTCAAGTATTCTGAGAACCCACCGTGCCCCGTCATGATTTGCGTGACAACGTTACTTACTTTACACTTCCTGATGGTCTTGTACGCCGCCACCGCATCCGGGAAAAACAATTTCGTCACCGAAGCAGTTTCTCCGGTGCTGTATCTTTGGTTCCACACGTCAAGAGTTGCCATTCGAATGCATCGCTTGACGTATGAAACCGGACACAGGTCATAGTCCGGCTTCCGTTTGGAATTCTCAGCGGCACTCTTGGCTAACTCGTCGGCCCTCTCATTCCCCTCCAACCCGGCATGAGCCTTTACCCAGAACAAGCTAACATCCTTGTTCTGGTTAGCCAGGGATCTGATGTTAGCTCTGGCCTCTACTGCCAGTGGGTGATGTCGGTCGTGGTTTTGGATTGTTTGGAGGGCCGCCATGGAGTCGCTGAAAATTCCAAACGATTGCGCACTGTGCTTCCGAATCTCCCTGGTCGCGACGCATATCGCCAAAAGCTCAGCCTGGTAAACCGTGGAGTAGTGTGGGAGAGCAAGTTTGAGAGCCTTGGTTTCGGCGTCACCGCTCCATACGGATAGCGCCGCTCCAACCTTGCCCCCAATCTTGCTCCCGTCCGTGAAGATGCGAATCTCAGTTTCGCTCTGAGCATTCATTAGTTGCTCTTGGTTTACCAGGCTTACGAGCTTCAGCTCAGCGCGCTCTGCGGGGTGTGGAGCCTCCATAGCCGAGGCGGTCTGCTCGACGCTCCTGTCGCAGAGTGCTGGCTGAGGCACCCCTCTCCTGGCCTCGTATAGCGAAGCCGCTTCGCGGACTCGCAGGTCGAGAGGTAGTATCCCAGCCAGCACCAGCGCCGAGTTCAAGGAGACCGTCCGGTATGCCTTGCAAAGCTTTTGCGCAATACCCCGCTGGACTGCACCCAACTGCTTCGCGACTCCCAGCTTCCCAACGGCTGGGGCCCATACGCTGGCGGCGTACAGGATGACCGGTTCTACGGTAGCCACATATATTATCCGTAAGACTTCTGGGTGAAGCCCCCAACTGGTCTTTGCTGCCCTGGTTAGCTGTTTATTAATTCCAATCGCCTTTCTGCATACGTTTGCGACGTGTGCGTTGAATGTTAGCTGTCTGTCGATGGTGACACCCAGGATTTTTATCTCATTGGACATGGCAATGTCGATCCCGCCCATGCTGAGGCGCGGGGTATCGTATTTTAATTTGCGCGTTATGACCATCGCGTTAGTTTTCTGCGGGGCAAATTTTAGTTTATTTTGAACGCCCCACGCCCGAACATGTTCGAGAGCGGCACTGGCACGCCCCTCGATCTCCAATGCAGTGTCACCATCGAAGATCAGCACAACGTCGTCAGCAAAGGCCTGGCAATATACCTCCCTAGCTTCCAAGCTCTTTAGGAGCGGGTCCAGCAACAAGTTCCAGAATATTGGTCCTCCAATGGAGCCTTGGACGCAGCCCTTGCTTGTGGCTTTGCAGTACTCTTCACCTGCGTACCTGACTCTGACCCTTCGGTTTTCGAGATAGCTATCGATGACCCTCCTCAGTCCGATCGGACACTGTTCCTCGGCCAGACGGACCCTTATAGCTGGCCACCATGCGCTGTCAAAAGCTCCCTCTATGTCCAACGATACAAGGACTACTATTTTCTTTAGTTCCAGCTTGCCGCGTATGTGTTTCATTAGTACATAGAGGGAGTCCTCGGTGCTCTTCTGGGGCATGAATCCATACTGACGGGTACTCATCCTGGGAATCAGATGGAACTTGAGGCGGGCCACCAGCATCTTCTCGTAAATTTTACCGAATATAGGTAATAGGCCGATTGGTCTGTACGCCTTCGGGGTGCTGAAGTCTGTTTTCCCCGGCTTCTTTAAAACGATTACCGTTGCTTCTTTCCAAATCTTGGGAAAGAGGTAGGTTCTCATGCAGCCATTTAGGAGAGCCAAGGCTGTCTCAGGGGCACTTCTAATAGCCTGGCAGCAAATATCGGCCGTAAAGCCGTCTGCTCCTGGCGCTTTTTTGGCGTTAAACGACCCGCACGCTGCCATCAGCTCGGCCATCGTAAATGGTGGATCGCATGATTCATCTTGCCCTCCAGCATTCACTACATCAGCTTTTTCTCTTATAAGGCGGTGGTAGGTGCTGTCGGTATTTGAGTGATCTTCTGGGTAGAAGGTTTTCGCCAATAGCTCAACCGATCCTTTTGCGTCCAGAACCTCCCCATCCTTCACCAATGGCTGGTCCTCTCCTCTTCCCTTGGTCCTCCCTATCACCCGGTAGATGCCTTCCCAAACGCCCTCTCTGTCCTGTCTTGTGCAGAAGTTCTTCCAGCTCTCGATCTCATCTTTGGCTGCCTCCGTCTCATACTCAGCTTTCAGTTTCAGGTACTCTTCAACGACCTTCGATCTCCGGACCGGTGCAGCATTCCTGACTCTACGTTTGAAGGTGGCGACCTTTTTCTTCATACCCTCGAGTTTCTCAGACCACCACGGCAAAGTAAACACTTCATTTGTTTTCTTCATCGGCATTGATGAAGTGCATGCGTCTTTAATTAAATTGATGTATAAATTAGTATTTGATTCTAATTGGTCTGCTGTATTTAATTTGTCTATTTCTATTTTGTTTAATTTATTCTCTTGCATTAATTGACCGAGTTTCTCACGAAATTCGGTCCAATTTGCTTTTTTTGTGTTAAAAATTCTGGTTGTTCTATGGATTTGTATTCCTTTAGACTTTTTTAATTTTATATTAAAAACAATGCCGTTGTGGTCCGAGCTCGTGAGGCCTTCGTCTATTCTCCAGTCGTCCACTAGATCCAGGATATCCGTCGAGCATGCCGTAATATCAACGTGGCTGCAGTACCGTATCCCCCCTCTGATTGTGTCGAAGGTCGGAATTTCCCCTCTGTTGAGGATGTTCAGATCCAGCTCGTTGAGAACTCCGAGCACATCTTCGCCTCTGCGATCGATGGTCAGGCTTCCCCACCAGGTACTTTTGGCATTTGCATCTCCTCCAAGAACAAACATTCTGGAGCCTACCTCTTCCTTGACGCGTTTGAGGTGCTCGAGGTATGGTCCAATTGGCTGGTCCGGCTCAAAATAGAAGGAGACGAGCGTGATCTTCCAGGCACTGGTTTGGATCCCCACCACGGTGATGTTGTTCGTGGTGAGTTTCGGGTATTGTTCTACGGTAAGGTCTTTATCGAATACCACTATTGCGGCCTTAACATTCCCATCTCCGGTGTCAGTGCTCTGGAAGACCCGTACGCCCCTGTGGCTCCTCATCGTCTTTGCCCCGCCAACGTAAGGTTCCTGGAGGAGAGCAATGGCGACCCCGCGCTCCTCCGCCTTGATCAAAAGCTCGTTGGTCGCCAGTCTTTTCCGCTGGAGGTTTGCCTGTATTAGTCTGTAGGGTTTTGGGTGGCCTTGGGTGCCCTTAGCAATATGCCACAGTAGACCTTGCTATTTCGTCCCACTTGTGGCGTATCGGACATTCCGAGCTAAAAGCGTTGTGGTTGACGACCCCGAGCTTGGCTCTTGTGCAGTTTCGGCACTTCGGGGGGGCATCTGTTAAAAAGTCGGTGCATTCTGACTTCAGGTGCGGCCCGCCGCAGTGACTGCACAAGTCAGCTGGTTCCTTACAGAAACGTCTGCCATGCCCGTAGCCCAGGCAGCGCGTGCACTGCACCAGTGGGGTTTGATCTTCCACTCTCACGCGCTGAAGGTCCACGTGCAGGCATCCGAATTCTATTGCCCGTATCCATATAATTGGCGAGACGCCGACCACCACGTGACAAGTGTGTGGGTTCCTGGTCCTCCTCCGGAACTTAACCACCACTCTGTCCTCCTCCTTGTCGAGGTTGTGAAAAACGTCTCGGTTCTGATTTCTCAATGCTTTGAGAATGTCCTCATCTGAGTTAACAGAGAGGACGCTCTTTAGAATCAGCAGCGGGTCCTTGTTTTTCACCTCCTCGACATGGAGGTCCTGATTTTCTCTTGCCAACTTTCCCTTTAGCTTGTCCCTTTCTTCGGTATTTTGGAAGCCCATAATTATCTTTCTGTCTTTCGCCTTCCTAACCTTCTCCACTTTCACCCAGCCTTCCTTTGCGTCTACCGTCTTTCGCACTTTCTCCAGTACTTCGTCCCCAGTCTCTGTCTCATCTTTGGAGGTAACAACGATGGAGTGAAGCGTACTCCGCATAGGGTTCGCTTTTCCGCTTTGCGTCGCTGTTACACTCGCATACGTTGGATGGATGGATACTCCCTGTTCTATTGCGGCTTTTAGTTCCATCATTCTTTTATTACTTTCCTGTAGCAACTTCGAGTGTTCTTCTATTTGTGTTGCTAGCGTGTTTTGTTCTGTACCGATCGAGAAGGTAGCGTCGATAGTGGCAGCTACGGGCTCTATAGTTTCCTTCACCCCTCCTGAGCTTTTGGTTTTAGCTTCCTTTTCAGCTTCCTTCACTAGCTGATATAACCGATCCAGCACTTGAAGAACGGTGCATTTAATTTCGTTCTTTGTGTTCTTTGAATTATTCAAGTTAATTTTAGCTTTGTTCAAGCAGGCCCTAGCTTCTGTTGTCCGATCCGCGTACTGTACCTTTGGCGGCGTATGGACCTCTATAAGTTTGGTACGCACTGGAAGAGTTTTACTCTCCTGCGACTCTGGTGGTTTTTGGTTCGATTTTGCAGGGCCAGCCTGTATCGTCTTAGTGCTTAGGGGGGGTGTTGGATCTGTGTTTGTAGATTTAGCAGCTTCCCGAACTCCACCGCTTTGTTGACCATTGGGGGGTGGCGTTTTGGTATTTGGTGTTTGTTTCTCGCCATCCACCTTCTTTACTGGGGTCCTCATTCCAAGCATATTAGAGGTATGCGTCAGTAAAAAATAAAAATATAAAGAATAATAAAAAGAAACAAAAGTGTATAATAAATGCGCAGAAACGAAAACGAATCCGCACAAGAGTCCTAAAACTATAATGGAGTTACAAATGTAATATAGTTGTAAATCTGTTTCTGCTAAGACTAAACTAAAAAATAAAATATGTAGAGTCTTGCTCTACCTTATCAATTGATAGGTTACAAACCTAAGTCTGGTGTCGAGGAACCCTCAGGAACCGTTCTCCGTCAAAAAGTTTTTTTTAAAAAGTAGAGTCGAAAAAATTGTATACTCTACGTAGAGCCAATTTTTATCGTTCACCGGACTGGCCTGCCCGAGCCCTCTCCCATGAGCCCAAACACGGCTGCGCTAGCCCAAAGGGTTCCGGAGATAACCCTGCCCAAAATTCCGGTTTCCAATCAAAGATGGCTCCCGGAATCCGGTTACCAGTGGTTTTCTCCGAGACCGTTCGTCCGAATACCACCGTGTTCGGGCTTCCCAGAACGGGCCCGACGAGCCCTATCCCGCAGATTAAGTTTCAGGCCTAAAATAACTCGGGTCCCGAGAGCCCCTGAAATTATGCTGTTCGGGTGAAGACGGGCCAGCCAACGTCCCCAAAGAAAACCCCAACCTTCTACGACCCCCGGTTCGGGAGCTATCCGAGTCTTAAATTTGGTTTGACAGTTCAAGAACTGTCAAAGTCAATCTTCAACCCGGTATAACTTCCCTTCCAGTGGTCGCAGAATGCCCGAGTTTGTACTTATTTGGCTTGGCTCGTCCCCCACCGTCGCATAAAATGGTTTTGGGATCCTAAAAATCTTGGCCGCTAAAATGCCTATAAAAATAAGGAAATTTTGATTTTAAGCTTAAAAACTATTAAAACAATTAACCTAATTAAAATAAGTCTGACTGTAAAGAGGAAAACCGCAGACGTTTTCTCCTTGTAAGGTGCCTATTATCTATTCTAATCGTACCGCGGAAGCCAGAAGGAGTCAGAGGAGTAAATATATAAATATTATATTATTAAATTAACTTAGGAAAGGTATAGGTTTAGGTTTTTGGGATTCCTTTGGAGCCAAGTGGGAGATCTTGTCGTCCTGATTTCAACGACCCCAAACTCGGATGGTCTACGACCTCCGGTTGTGAAGCTAAGGCCCGGGGGGTGAGGTAATCGGAAGGGAGGGGGGGGGGGGGGGGAGTCTTCGTGGGTATCAGAGGAGGGGACAAATGAATAAGTATTATTATTAATAAATTTGGGTACTACTCAGTATTTGGGGTCACAAGGCGGGGGTCAAAAATGGGGTCTTGGGGGTCACAAGGGGTCACCTGAGAGAGGACCCCAGGGGTTTTAGTAATATTAAGGGGTTATATAAATTCTATAAATGTATACAGATATGGGTACTTGGGGTCATAAAATGGGGGTCTTGGGGTCTTAACTGGTTCTAGGTTCGAGCTGAGAGGGGGGTTAGTGGGGGGGGGGAAATTTTGTTAAAATTTTGAAATTCCCAGCCGTTTCTGAGATAATTGGGGATCTAAAATTTTAGGGGGAAGGGAGGTAAGCGGTACCAACTAGGCGACTGGGATCTGCAGCATTCATATAAATAGTCGAAGGTGAGTGGATAGGGGGGGGGGGGGGATTAGGTGATGGTCAGAGGAAGGGATGGGGGGGGGTATTTCGCTTTGGGAGGTAATAGTATATACGTAAATATAAAATGATGATATAAATGATCCGCGGAGGATACTTTAGGTGAGGGGGGGGGGGGGGGGGGAATATTAAATATACTAATAGATTAATTAAAGGAAGGGTGGGGGTTCGAAGGAGGGTGGCCAGTAGAGTGTCACTGTATATCTATACGTAGTATAGATATCCAGGCTGGCGTTAAAAATGGGCTAACTGGCTCCGTTCAAGAGATATGAGCGTTTTTAGGTTTTTGAAAGTTCCGGGTTCGATTCCCGGTTGGTGAAAATTTTATAAATTTTGTGCAAAAATATACAAGTGATTAAATGGGATGGATTAAACTGATCCTTAGAATGAAACTACTCTATAATATAATTAATAAAAACAGTAAACTATTGTGTAAACAAAATGGGGAGAAAACAAAAGTGGGGAGATTTCCCCTAAAATTACGTTAAATTACCCCGATTTTTTTCTAGGATAGTCGCAGAGGGACGGGAAAAAGTTCTATAGGTAGCCCCTGTGGAGAAAACAAAAAGTTTGTTATTATCTTCCCCCTACGACTTCCCGTTTGGAAGCTATAGCCACCACCATTCGACTTGTAAACAAGTTGGAGTCGGGGAAAATTCCGCGGTCTGGGAGAGGCTATAGCTAGCAAACTACGCTATATAATTTCCTGGAAATTCTTCCATACACATCCCATAAGCCCAGGGCTGCTATCCCAATCACAAAAAACACGAAAAACTGTAAATAAGTATAAATTTCCTTTTTTTTCCTTCCGACAAGACAAAGTTATTTTACGGGCGGAAATTTTTATTAACATGCACTAAATTTAACGTAGGTCCTAAAATTAATGTCGAAAAATTTTGATTTCTTCGTGCTCGGCTTGGGCGACGTCACAGCTATCTTCCCTGGAAGTTTCAGGGTAGGTCGTCGCTGAAGATTCAGATCTTTTGTGACCGGAAAAACTTTCAGGCTTTTTCCCGTCCGCACGTCAAGTTTGTAATGTCTATAAAGTGGCAGTACTTAACTTTATTGTAATTTTGAAAATGCCTCCAGGGTCCTTTTCTTGTTCTCCTTCTCGAGAGATGGTCAGGGATAACTTCCTGGTCCTGGATCGGGACTGCGTCACCGGGAAAACAGGTACTTGCTTGTATTTACGCGCGCCTGCGCGGAAAAATTCGGGACTTTTTCCGGGATCGAAGATCTTGGTGTGGCGATCCTGATAGGCTTTTAAAAAGACTATGTCGTCGCTTTGGATCCGGAGATATTTGACTTTAAAAGTCAACTGTTCCCGTAATTTCACCTTTTTTGGTTAAAACTTGCACTGTTTTCCACTTTTCACAAAAATAACTTCACAAACGTGATCGCCTTGCGATTGCGCGTCTTTTGATGTATAACACGTGTATATCGGTGAACTTTTTGTTATTTTTACTGATTTTAACGTGCGGAGCGCGGTTTTTTCGTGGCGTTCGGGGCGGCTGTTGAAGCCAGACTGGGTTAGGTTAGGTTAGGTTAGGTTAGGTTAGGTTAGGTTAGGTTAGGTTAGGTTAGGTTAGGTTAGGTTAGGTTAGGTTAGGTTAGGTTAGGTTAGGTTAGGTTAGGTTAGGTTAGGTTAGGTTAGGTTAGGTTAGGTTAGGTTAGGTTAGGTTAGGTTAGGTTAGGTTAGGTTAGGTTAGGTTAGGTTAGGTTAGGTTAGGTTAGGTTAGGTTCCCCCCCAAAGGGTTCCCGCATTGTCGAGGCGGGGGGGCTCAGTAGCCGTGGCTTGGTCACCCACGGTGAAGCGAAGAGGAACCCATGCGGGGGCCGCTCGTCAGGGCTTTTGCCGATAAGCCGACGACGTAGCGGCCAGCGGGTAGGTTGCGGTGGCCGTATGGGCGACACCGCAACTGAGGCGGGCCGCGGTGTCTTATGGGAGGCATCGCGGCTGAGGATTGGAGGCCGCGGCGGGAGAGGAGTGCCGGTATTGCGGTGCGCCGCTCTCCCTACCTTCCGCGGCCTTGACGGGGCCGCCACCGTTTGATGGCGGACGCGGTGGGGCCGCAGGGGAAGAGGAGTGCCGGTATGACGTCGGCCGCTCTCCCTATCCTCTGCGGCCGAAATGGCGGCGGAGCGCGCGCGGGAGGACGACCCTCACGCGGCGCCGCTCCGAAGGCGGAGGAGGGGTCGGAGCAGACGACTCCTCCCAGGTGGGGGCCAGCAGGCAACGGGTGTGGGGGCATCCTTGCCTGTATTGCACAGGCCCCCACCAGTGTCGGACGGGAATGGCCAGGTGTTCCCGGCCATTCCCGTAGCCCCCCATCCGGGGGGGCATGCGGGGCCCGCCAGCTAGGCGGGCATGCGCCGGGAGGGTTGTGGACGTAAAGGCTGAGCCGGTTTCCCATGGCCCTCCCATCACGGCGATGTGGGAACACTGCTGAGTTTTAGTGGGTATACTGTCATTCCGACAGGAGTCCCACATACCCCGTCTCGTCCCCCACGAGCGGGGATGCATAAAGCATTTCTCAGCGTCAAAAAAAAAAAAAAAAAAAAAAAAAAAAAAAAAAAAAAAAAAAAAAAAAAAAAAAAAGGTTAGGTTAGGTTAGGTTTTTTTTTTTTTTTTTTTTTTTTTTTTTTTATGTCCGGGCGCTGAGGCCCGGCCCGCGTGCTACCTCTAACATAATTAGAGTCCTTATTTAACTAAGTGGATGGGTTATATCTACAGGTTTCTTTATTTATCCGTTTCTTAGGTCTTACATCTTAATATTTTGCCTCAGTACATAAACTGCTTACTTTATTATTCCATTCATTTCCTTATTTTAGGCCTTTACATTATATATTTCTAGATGTGATTACAGTTTTTCATATTTGTTCTTCTTATTTATTCTATTCAGCTAAATTACACATTTTCCAGAAAGCATTTGTGGGTTTTCTTATTTATACTTAAAATTACACATTCGATCTATCTACTTAATTATATACCTTTACTTTCTTACATCTTATTCTATAATTTTATACATTTATTTCTTATATGCTAGGTAATATATTGTTATAATATATTTATAGCATAAATTTATTGTACTATTTATTTCTGTTTATGACACTTTTAGCAATATCTATAGAATATTCTATAAATCTCTCCCTACACTTTCTAGTCGACATAAATTGTGGGAAATTTTCAACTACTATTCTGCATTCTAGCTCATTCTCAACCTCGAGTCTTTTTAGGGCGTAAACTGGACAGTTCGTTAGGATGTGCTCGACCGTTTCAGGGGTCCCAGGTTGGCAGATGCACGATGAGTTCTCTTTGCACCTAAATCGATTCAAGTACTCCGAGAACCCGCCGTGCCCCGTCAATAGTTGGGTGGTCACTTTGGTTGGGACCATTTGTCGAACTATCTTATAAGAATTCATAACGTCGGGAAAGAATATTTTTGTTACTTTCGCTCTGGCACTCAGCTTGTATCTTTGGTTCCATTCATCAATTGACCCCTTACGGATCAATCTTTTTATGAATGAAACTGGGCATAGGTCATAATGGGGTTTCGTTTTCATATTAAGAGCCGCGTCTTTCGCCAGTTCATCTGCCCTCTCGTTTCCCGCAAGGCCCACATGTGCCTTAATCCAGAACAAAAACACAGTTTTGCTCTGGTCTTTAATGGCCCTTAGGTTTTTGCGGGTGTCTACTGCCAGGGGATGCGTTGTACTGGGGTTTGTTATGGTCTCCAGGGCCGATCTGGAGTCGCTGTATATTCCATAACTCCTCTCGTTTCTGCATAGAATTTCTTCTGTAGCTCTGAACACCGCTAGGAGTTCCGCCTGGTATACCGTACAGTATGGGGCCAGACTGAGTTTAAGGGACTTCACCTCTGCCACATCATTCCATAGGGTCAGTGCTGCTCCAACCTTACCTTCAATCCGGCTGCCATCAGTAAATATCCGTATATCTTGATTGTTGTGGGTATCCACTTGCTCCTGGTCCACCAGGCTGACGAACTCCATCGCAGTGCGCTTACCCGGGTGAGGCGCATTGGAGTACTGAACTCTTCGCTCGATCTCTCTATCTACCAGCTCCGGCCGAGATGCCCCTCTCCTTGCTTCATACAAGGCGGCCGCTTCTTGAATGCGGAGGTCAAGTGGCAATATTCCAGCCAGTACCAGCGCTGAATGAAGAGAGACCGTGCGATACGCCCCGCACAGTTTTTGAGCAAAACCCCTCTGGACAGCATTTAGGTGATGTTGAACTCCCAACTTTTTTGATGCTGAGGACCAGGCACCAGCCGCGTACGTGATTATGGGCTCTACTGTAGCAGTGTAAATGATACGGATAATTTCCGGGTGGAGACCCCAACTCACCTTAGCGGCTCTCGACAGCTGGTTGTAGACACCAAGTGCCTTTTTGCAGACATAAGCCGTATGGCTATTGAAGGTCAACTTGGCGTCCACTATGAGTCCCAAGATCTTAATCTCCGAGGACATTCCAATGTCGACCCCTCCCATGGTCAGATGCGGCGTGTCATATCTAAGCTTTCTGGTCACTATCATGGCACAAGTTTTGTGTGGCGCGAACCTGAGCTTGTTCATGACACCCCACCTCCGAACATGTTCGAGAGCGGCATTGGCCTGTCCCTGAATTTCCAGTGCTGTCTCCCCCGAAAACACGAGCACCACATCATCCGCAAAGGCCTGACAATAATTACCCCGCTCTGTGAGACTCTCCAACAATGGGTTTAATAATACATTCCAAAAGATGGGGCCGCCTATTGATCCTTGGACACACCCTTTGTTCGTGATTTTCGCGAACTCATGGCCAGCATACCTTACCCGGACCCTGCGGTCACTTAGGTAGCTGGCTATCATCCTCCTGATATTCGCTGGGCATTTCTCTTCAGCCAGTCTGACCTTTATGGCCGGCCACCACGCATTGTCAAAGGCTCCCTCTATATCCAGTGAGACCACCGCGATGAGCTTCCTCTCTTGGAGTTTACCTCTCACATGAGCCATCAGGTCATAGAGGGAGTCTTCCGTGCTTCGCTGTGGCATAAAGCCATACTGGCGGGGGCTTATTCGGGGCACCAAGTACCAAACCAGCCTTCTAACCATCATTTTCTCCAGTATTTTACCCATCACCGGTAACAGTCCAATCGGTCTATAGGACTTAGGACTGGTATAGTTGTCCTTCCCTGGTTTCCTCAGCACCACCACGATGGCTTCTTTCCAAGCTGTGGGGAAGTGAGTCAGTTGCCAGCACTTATTGAATATCGCCAGGTGCAATTCCATATCCCGTGATATTACCCGCTGGCAGATGTCGGCTGTAAAGCCGTCTACTCCGGGTGCCTTCTTTGGGTTGAAGCTCTCCGTCGCAAACCTGAGCTCCTCCGTCGTAAACTCCGGGTCATGGGTCTCATCATGGCTCCAGTCGTTTATTCGGTCAGCAAGAGCTCTGATTTGACGATGGTCTGGGCTATCTTCCTCCTCTGTATCCTCCGGGTAGAATGTCTCTGCCAGTACTCTCGCAGATCCTTCCTGCCCTACTTCCCTCCCATTCCATACCAGCGGTAGATCTTCTTGCCTTTTTGAGGTGTTCTTTATAACCCTGTATATTCCCTCCCAAACCCCTTCCCTGGTCTGTTTCTGGCAAAATCCCTTCCAACTCTCTGTGGAGCGTTTTTTAACCTCCATTTCGTACTTTTCTTTCTCTTTCAGGTACAACGCGACCACACCCTCTCTACGTGACGGCGCTGCGCATCGGATCCTTCTCTTCCTAGTAGCGACATCGTGCTTCATTGCTTCGAGTTCTTCGGACCACCAAGGCAAAGTAGGTGTATGATTTTCCTTTTTCTTAGGTATTGCCTCATTACAAGCTTCAGTTATTACTAGTGTATATTTTTCTATTGTATTATCTAAATGTTCCTTATTATTTATCTGTTCTATCTGTATTTTATTGATTCTATTGTCTATTTTTAATTGGTCCATTTTCTCATAAAACAGTTCCCAATTAGCTTTTTTTGTGTTATATTTCCTGGTGGTTCTCTTAATATTAATACCTTTGCCTTTTTTTAAATTAATTTTTATTATTATACCGTTGTGGTCCGAGCTCGTTAAGTCTTCAGCAACCATCCATTCCTCTACCAGTTCGAGCAAGTCCTCTGTACATAGAGTCACATCAACATTGCTAGTTATTCTTCGTCCTCCTCTGATGGTATCGAAGGTGGGTTTGTTCCCGCAGTTGAGTACCTGAAGATCCAGCTCTCCTATAATTCCTGCCAGTTCGTCACCTCTATGGTCGATGGCACTGCTTCCCCACCACACACTCTTGGCGTTAGCGTCCCCTCCAACGATGGCTTTCCTGGGCTTTAGTTCTTTCATCACGGCTGCTAAGTGGTCCAAGTATGGCCCAATGGGTTGGTCAGGCTCAAAGTAGTACGAGACGGCGAGCATCTCCCACGCGCTCGTTCGCAGCTTCACCACCACGATGTTGTTAGTGGTGAATTTAGGACACTGTATGACGTCAATGTCATGGTTAAACACGACTATCGCCGCCTTTACAGTGCCCCCGCCGCAGTCCGAGTTCTGGTAGACCCTAGCCCCCCGGTACAACTTCATTGCCTTTATGCGTCCCACATACGGCTCCTGGACCAGTGCGATGGCAATTTCACGCTTTTTAGCCACGAGCATGAGCTCATCGGTCGCCAGTTGTTTTCGTTGGAGGTTGGCTTGTGCCACAATGTATGCCTGAGCAGCTGCCGTTCGTGTAACCCCCGGGACCACCTTAGCAATATGTTATTGCGGCTCGTGCCATTGCATCCCATTTCCTACGCACCGGGCATTCCTGGCTATAAACCGTATGGCCTGTATTGTCATATTTTTCCTTGGCGCAGTTCTTACATGACGGTTTATCACCCGTTGCCAGCCCGGTACACTCCGCCTTGAGATGTGGCCCCCCACAGTAATTGCACAGGTCCATAGGCTCTGTGCACAACTTTCGGCCATGCCCGTATGCTAGGCACTTTGTGCATTGTATTAATGGAGTTTGATCCTGAACTTTGACACACTGCAGGTCTATGTATATCCTGCCAGCCGAAGTGAGTCTCTGCCACAATTTCGGTGTCACCTCTAGGACAACATGGCTCTCTAACGAGTTCCGTGCCCTCCTCCGGTACTTCACAGTAGCAATTGTCTCCTCGACCGACAGGTCCTCCAGCAGGCGGGCGTTCTGCACCCTTAGAGCAGTCAGAATATCTTCATCGCTATTATATGACAAGAGATCCCTAATCATAACAAGTGGGTTTCGGTTTTTCGCTTCTTCCACTTTCAAGTTCTTGTCCTTTCCAAGTTGGGCTGTTGCTCTTTCCATTTCCTCCTTTCCGCCGAAACTCAGGATCACTCTCTGGTCTTTAATTTTTCGGACTCGCTCAATCTGGAGGCCACACTTCTTAGCATCCAATGCCTGTTTCACCCTTCCTACCACTTCCGTACTGGTATCCATTGCGACTTCAGATGACACAATGACGGAGTGTTTCGGCTTTTGTCCCCAGGTGTTTTGGGAAGCGGTCAGGGCCTCTGCGTAGGTGGGGGCTCTCTCTTTAATCTCGGAGACCATTTTACCCATTTCTTTAGTGGTCTCTTCAAGTGCTCTAATCTCCTTCAAGATATCTCCGTCATTGTGTCTCTCTTTGTCACGTAACTTTTGTGTCTTTCTTTGTTCCTGCACTTCCACCTGCAGTTGTTTAATCATCCGGTTGCCCTCCTTCACTATCAGAGTTTGCTCTTCTAGTGCGGAGCGCAACCAAGTGATACTATCCTGATCATAACCTTTTTCTTCGGTCTTCTGACTTCCAGTTGCCTTCTGTTGGTTCTGTCCACCTCTTCCCTTATCCGCCTCTTTCACCAACTGGTACAATCGGTCTATTGCTGCTGTAACCTCCTTTTTAATCTCCGCCTTTAGATTACGCGAGTTGTTGAGGTGGAGCTTCGCCTTATTTAGGCAGGCTCTTGCCTCCGCCGTGATGTTAGGGTAAGCGGGCTCGGATTTCTTTGTCGGTTTTGTGGTATCCGATGGGATACGGTGCGTCTCCAGAGTGCTGGTACTTTGCTGAGAGGTACCTGGTGTGGCATCGGGTCTTGGGTTTACGAAGGTTTTAGTCTGGGACTCAACTTTCCCAGCCTCCCATTCCCCGATGCTTTGCCTTGCACAAGGAAGCGAGGGTTCAGCTTTCTCCGTCGAGCGCGGCGAGACACCGGAGCCCGGCGAGCCCTCCTCCTTTTTTGCCGGTGTACGGAACATGGCGGTGGATTGTGTAAAGGTTAAATTCATTAAAACTATAAGGTGAAACTTCCGTATCCCTGTATAGGGGGGATGTACACAAAAGTATTCCAGAGAGCAAAAGCAACAAAAACAACAAAATAACCTTATCCTGCGGCCGCGGGGCCGTTAGGTCAACATTAAAATTAAAGTTTTGGTCAAGAAACGTGTTTTCCACTGAAAAAAGAAATAAAAACTCAAAACCCTAGAATTATGCTGTTCGGATGAAGACGGGCCAGCCAACGTCCCCAAAGAAAACCCCAACCTTCTACGACCCCCGGTTCGGGAGCTATCCGAGTCTTAAATTTGGTTTGACAGTTCAAGAACTGTCAAAGTCAATCTTCAACCCGGTATAACTTCTCTTCCAGCGGTCGTAGAATGCCCGAGTTTGTACTTATTTGGCTTGGCTCGTCCTCCACCGCCGCATAAAATGGTTTTGGGATCCTGAAAATCTTGGACGCCAAAATGTCTTAAAAATAAGGAAACTTTGATTTTAAGCTTAAAAACTATTAAAACAATTAAACTAATTAAAATAAGTCTGACTGTAAAAAGAAAAAACCGCAGACATTTTCTCCTTGTAGAGTGCCTATTGTCTATTCTAACCGTACCACGGAAGCAGAAGGAGTCAGAGGAGTAAATATATAAATATTATATTATTAAATTAACTTTTTAGGGATTCCTTTGGAGCCAAGTGGGAGATCTTGTCGTCCTGATTTCAACGACCCCAAACTCGGTTGGTCTACGACCTCCGGTTGTGAAGCTAAAGCCCGGGGGGTGAGGTAATCGGAAGGGAGGGGGGGGGGGGGGGGGGTGTTTGTGGGTATCAGAGAAGGGGACAAATGTATAAATATTATTATTAATAAATATGGGTACTACTCAGTATTTGGGGTCAAAAAGCGGGGGTCAAAAAATGGGGTCTTGGGGGTCACAAGGGGTCACATGAGAGAGGGCCCCAGGGGTTATAGTAATATTAAGGGGTTATATAAATTCTATAAATGTATACAGATATAGGTACTTGGGGTCATAAAATGGGGGACTTGGGGTCTTAACTGATTCTAGGTACGAACTGAGAGGGGGGTCAGTGGGGGGGGGAAAATTTTGTCAGAATTTTGATATTCCCAGCCGTTTCTAAGATAATTGGGGATCTAAAATTTTAGGGGGAAGGGAGGTAAGGTGTACCAACTAGGTGACTGGGATCTGCAGCATACATACAAATAGTCTATTGTATAGGCAGATGAGATGATCGAAGGTGAGTGGAGAGCGGGGGGGGATTAGGTGATGGTCAGAGGAAGGGATGGGGGGGGGGTATTTTGCTTTGGGAGGTTATAGTATATACGTAGACATAAAATGAAGATATAAATGGTCCGCGGAGGGTACTTTGGGTGAGGGGGGGGAATATTAAATGTACTAATAGATTAATTAAAAGAAGGGTGGGGGTTCGAAGGAGGGTGGCCAGTAGAGTTTCCCTGTATATCTATACGTAGTATAGATATCCAGGCTGGCGCTAAAAATGGGCTAACTGGCTCCGTTCCCGAGATATGAGCGTTTTTGGGTTTTTAAAAGTCCCGGGTTCGATTCCCGGTTGGTGAAAATTTAAAAATTTTGTGCAAAAAATATACGAATAAATAAAATGGGATGGATTAAACAGATCCTTATAACTAAACTACTCTCTAATATAATTAATAAAACAGGAAACTAATGTGTAAACAATAGGGAGAAAACAAAAGTGGGGAGATTACCCCTAAAATTACGTAAAATTACCCCGATTTTTTCACAGAGACGTCGTGGAGTGATGGGACAAAGTTATTAGGATAGCCCTTTTCGGGGAAACTATGGTAGAAGCTCTTATTTTCCTTCCACGACCTCCCGTTTTTGAAATATAGCCTTTCCCGATATCTTGCAAACACGTGGAAATCGGGGAAAAAATTACAATT